>OX392512.1:14725629-15098129 GCA_947623375.1 Apotomis capreana
AATGAAAAATTCGAAAATGTTTCTTTAACCGGCAATTTAACATTTAAAAACTTTTGTTCTTTGGCTGTTTTCGACAAAATCTTAAAATCAATACATTATTTCACCAACTCGTCACTTCAATTTGGACAGCCGCTGAAGAATCCGTCATTTTAGTTATTTTGTAAATCTGATTAGAGCAAATTATCCCACGACAAAAAGTACCTTATCTCATTTTAATAAAGTATCGATTAATAGTGTATAAGAAGATGGAAAGTAATCAAAAATCGTAAGTCGTCTACTCTAGTCGAACGCAGCGCAGTCTGACTCTGACAGTTCGTGTGAGGTTAATGGTCGACTCGCTCGCTCGAAATAGTTTTTGATTTTGATAAATATTTGTATCGTAAATTCTTCTAAATCATGTAGATTCGCAATGTGAAAATAGTCTTACCCTTTCCATTTCAATATTATGTTGATTCCTACCGCTAAATAACCGCAAGTTAGTAAGAAACATTATAAATAAATGATGTTTCTTTGTCATGAGAATAGTTTTTCTAATACTTATCGATCGATTACGAAAGAGCATTTAGCTTGTTTTGTTAATCAGACTAACTGATTTTCATTGTAGAAGTTAGCATATATCAGTTATATGTGTGTCATTCCGTCTCGGTTGTAATAAAGACGCATTAAAGAGAGTAACGCTAGCGTGTTATGTGTGAAGTGTTTACTCAACCCGATCTATTCACAGCCAGTTACATTTGCTTAAAAAAGCCATAAAGTTATAAGTTTGAAGAGCTCGTGTCGCCGCTTGGGATGAGATAAAGGAGAGGTGTGTCTATGTGTTGCACCTGAGGTCACTTCCATGTATTGTTGCTCTTTTCTGTAAGTACCTGCACACCTTATTTATTTACGTTTTTATTCTGATTATCTGACAGCAATTACATGCACTGGTTCACTTATTAACTAGTTTTGTTTATTGTGTTATAACTGGGTAGATTTAATAGTGTTTTTATTTCCATGGTATTTTAGCTGGCTGAAAACAAGGATGTTAAAAGACAAACAATCCTACTATAAAATACCTTCATTCCAATCTCTTAACAATGATGTGGCTACAGAGAAAGGAGCAAAACCAGTTTTGTTTAAACTTTTCTCTGGCTTTGAATAGTAATGTGTTATATATTATAATTATGTAAAACTTATAGATGGCCTAACATGGCCTTAATTTATTTCTCTTCGGATGATGTTTTATTTCTTATATTATTTCCTACTCACTTGGCCGAATATATAAAAAATCCATGTGACTCACCTTCTAATTAATACTTTTATTCTGTAAGAATATAAACACAAACCCATGGTTATCACATGATATGTAAATATTAAAAACAGTACAAACCAAATTTAAATTAACATGCAACTTTGCCAACTTACTAAGAATATCACCTGTAATTTAAACATAATTTTATAATTCCCTCATAAAATTTTCAGAACCTTTTCAATTACTAAATAAGTTAGTCCTCCACTTTAACACTTAACTCATAGAAAGACCCCTATCCGTTACAGTATAATTCTCAAAACATTAATCTATAAAATGACAATGTGGTTGGCTCAGCTTGTAAGCACTTGCCTACTGAGCTGGCGGTCCCGGGCTCGAATCCCGGCCAGGGCAAATATTTGTGTGATGATCTCCAATATTTGTGCTTTGGTCATGGTTGTTCTATGTATTTAAGTATATATTTATCTATATAAGTATGTATATCGTCGTCTAGTACCCATAACACAAGCCTACTTGAGCTTAATTCGGGACTAGATCGATTTGTGATTTGTGTGAGGTTGCCTGATATTTATTTATTTATAAAAGATTATTACAGTCAATCAATTTAAACACATACCTTTTTTGCTCTTGTCACAATGACAATAAGGGTCAAAAAGGTATGTGTTTCAGTTTCCTTTACTGTACATTACCTACATTAGTAAATACTACTTATTCCTATCCTATTACACATGTAGCAGTACTAGCAGTAGGTACAATATCAATGAAGGTCAAGTATGATACTAAGTTCCTGGTAATGCATGTGATTATGGATGCAAGTGTGTATTGGATTAGCACTACATTAAATTATGCAATTCATAATGACATTGCTTTGTGTACTTTAAATAAATATAACTACTAGTTCCTTCTTAGAATTACTAAATTCTGCAAATATTAAACTAAAATAGAACCAAGTTCAGTATGATACAAACTTGTACTTTGGCTCCCAAATGAAATATTTTTCTTTATATTAACATAATTATAAAGAAGGTATAATTGATTTGTTTAATTGTAAGGAACCTTACAAAGATATAATTTAAAACAAATATTTCCATTGTGTAAACCCCAATGATAGTACTTGTCAACAACTTTTTTGCCATTGTTAAAATATACTGTAATATTATTCAAAATGATATCACATATTTTATCATGAAACAATACAACGCATTACAAAATCAACACAATTATAAACCATCCACATTTAATTGCTCAGATTCAATTAAAGGCAATGACATGAGCGAAGACTGGTGGCGCGGTGAATCACAAATGACATTACTCTGCACTATCTCACTAGCCAGTTGAAAACAGGTTAGATTCCATGTAGCAAATGATGTAACTAATCATGCATCTAACATGTTTGTGTCCAATCACTCACAATAAATTAACGGTTTGCTTTATAAACCTTACAAAAGTGGTCATAAAATTAACTATAAACTGCAAGTTAGTTAACTGTTATTCTTTTGTACAACTGTGTTCATTATTGAAGTTTTCAACTCCAATTATTTTTTGTTTACATAGAGGTACTGCTGCCGGCAAACTTTTAGAGCATAACCTTGACTGCGCAGTAGCCGATTTACGTACAAATGTACATGCGCAGATCCGCCATTATTGTTCTAAAAGTTTGCCGGCAACTATACTATCTCTTATCTATAGCACAATTTACCCTGTATACTTACCTACCTAATCATACTTCCATTTCTGGTTAATACACTAACATTGGCTGTATGGATTCAACAGAATTAATATATTGTTTCAATATTGTAATAATTAATCATATGTCTGTAGTTTCAGTCAGTATATCATTAATTCTGATTGAGCCATACATTTGAGTTAATTTGAGCACAGTAATCTGACCAAAATAGAAAAACACATATTCGCTTTTGCTTTAGTGCATAAACACGGTCCTTCTATATTGGTCAGATTGGCGATTGTTTTCCTCACTTGAGCTTGTTTCATTTGTGTCACAGTTCACGTTTGGGCGTCGGGATGGCGAGCATGAGTTCGACGCTCGTCGAGACCGTCTCCATAAACTACGAGGACTTTAACGAGAGCTTCCTCACATGCGGCACATGTTTATGTTAGTAATTTTTTTCCTTTACCTGCCGGCCACGTCTGACGTCATAACATGACATACCTTCTGGCTCTAAATTGTTAAAAATAACTCTGATGTCGAGTGGTAATAAAACCCTAATAGCGTTTCGCTGATAGAATATTAATTACCTACCATTTGTACATACCAGATTACTTATTTCAAGTGTCATCATAAAGATATAAACATATGAATGTGAACCCTAATAAATCTTGAATCTAATGGGTTATAAATGATACGATTTATTCTTCAGAATGCTCGTGTAGAATTGTAATTACCAAAATTTTTTGTCAGTCTATTCAAGTTTGCACACCACCTCATCGCTTATCTTGATTAAGATTCGTTTTTGCTTGAGACCATTCAAAGTAATTTTATATATCTCCCACGCAAAAAACGGTCTGCATCCTGATAATGAAATCAATCTAACATCAATTATGTGTGTTTGTTTTTACGCAATGGCTAACCATAGATAATTTCCCGATTGTAACTCTATAAAAAGGTGATTCTGATTTGTAATAAAATGATTACATCTTTTCAGGTACCTACGACGGCGGCGAGCACACGCCTAAGCTTCTCCAATGCTCACACACAGTTTGCTTACATTGCCTCACTCGAATCGCAGCCTCACAAACTAGAGACGCCGGTAGCTTTCGATGTCCTATATGCCGCGAGCTAATAACCATACCAAGAGGCGGGGTCCAAGCGTTACCACCCTCGTTCCTCGTCAACCAACTTCTAGATTTAATGGCTAGACAGAGGAGAGAAGTCATTCCTCAGTGCAGTTCACATCCTGGCCGCGAGTTACTCTTCTGTGAGACTTGCGATTGTGTTTTCTGTCGACACTGCGCCGACGGGCCTCACAGCGACACTCCTTGCGACCACACCGTAGTACCGTTCTCTATAGCGTTAAAAAGGATGTCTGAAATACTCTTATATAGAGCGAATGAGTGTTTAAGCAAGCTTGGTTCAGCGAGGGATGCGGTAGCAAGTGAACTGAGGAGGTTAGAAGCGGCAGCGACAGCGGCTGATGATGCTATAGACAGACATTTCAACGAACTTAAAGCGGCCTTAGAGAAACGTCACAGCGAACTTAAGTCTGCCGCCTCGGCCGCTGCTACGCATAAAAGGAAATTACTTGAAGAACAATTGAAGCTGATAGACGCTGAGAAAACTAAGGTGAGGCTTTTTTACTGCTAATAATTGTTGTTATCCTAGAAAAATATATATTCAATCTAAAACCGCATAATGCGGTGTGATTTTTGAAATAATATCCAACAAATACACTGCTCTGAAGGTTTAAAAATTACTTTGAAATAACTTTCGTTCTATAACGGAACTAAGTTACCGTACCTTCTCATTGACACGCGATCCTAATAGGCAGTAATATGACGACGGATTACACGCAACGAGTACCTAGGTAAAATGACGAGACAGCAAAATATAAATAGGTCGAGAGAGTGAATGTGCGTGCTTAGCATTCGGTTATGAGCTTATGAGTTTATACTTACTTATAATATATGTATGTATCTCTATCTCACCGTTCTCGTTACGTGCACTGGGCCCATTGGGCATTTTTTATTCCTTATCATTCAGACTTATTAACTGCCGACTAGAACGTAAGTGAAAGCTGTATACAACACAGTTCAGTACTAAACTGATTTGTGTTCGATAACTGAATATCTGGATCTTTTCATAGCCTTCAATTATTAAAATTCATAATGTTATATTCATCATAACATTATTAGTAGTAATGTAATTTAAACAGTATTAAATTCAGTAGTAGCGTCTGGTATGTATGTACACCTTTATTTTAATTCTTTCATTCATATTTATAAAATGGGTACATTACACAAATGTAACTTTTGACAGAGAAAACATGTGTTTTTTTTCTCAGTAATCATTTGACAATAGTATCTGAAGAGTTGCCGAAACGTCAGGGTGTCTTAAATAATGAATACACGCGATATAACCCGTTTGGATTGTTTTATTTAATTGTTAAACAGTATTTTTGAATCTCATTCAGTAGAACCGGATTGTATTAGGTTTTTAACTTTGTTTAGATTATAATAATCCTGAAAAGGTTACTGTTTCTAAAATATAATAATGGCTAACGTCAATTACGAAAAGTACTAGGATTATCCATGGCAGGCTATAGAGACCCTCAAATATCATGTAATGCTCAGTCTTCCTTTACAGGTGGAAGCAGAGTGCTCTGGTCTACAACAGCAAGTTGAAGTCCGAGAAGTCAGCAGTCGGGCCGCGGCGTTAGGCGCTAGACTGGGCGACGCGGCAGCCCTAGCGGAGCCCCGAGAGAATGCCTTCTTAGCTGTAGACTTCGCCCACAATGATGCGCAGCAGAGATTCGCGGAGGCGCTTGCGGAGTTGGGAAGAGTCAGGACCAGCACCACGTTCCCGGGGCTGTGTACTTTGCAATTAGGTAAGCATCATGATACAGCTGGGCTGGGCAGCATATGGCAAACTTCGTCGGGTCTTCACATCGTCAATTCCACAATGTCTGAAGACGAAAGTTTTCAACCAGTGCGTCCTACCCGTAATGACATACGGTGCCGAGACGTGGACACTCACGGTTGGGCTGGTCCACAAATTTAAAGTCGCTCAGAGAGCTATGGAAAGGGCAATGCTCGGAGTTTCTTTGAAGGATCGAATTCGGAACGAAGTGATCCGTCAGAGAACCAAAGTTACCGACATAGCTCACCGTATTAGCAATTTGAAGTGGCAGTGGGCTGGCCATATTAGCCGAAGAACCGATAACCGGTGGGGTAAACGTGTTCTTGAGTGGAGACCGCGGATCGGCAAGCGTAGTGTGGGACGCCCTCAGACTAGGTGGAGCGATGATCTGTGCAGGGTGGCTGGCAAAAGCTGGATGAGAGTAGCCGAGGATCGCTTACAATGGCGTGCAGTTGGAGAGGCCTATGTCCAGCAGTGGACAAGAATAGGCTGATGATGATGATGATGATGAAGCATCATGATGAGCTAAACTTTGGCGGGATTTGTTGTTTAGTTGTAGGTATAGGCGGCTTTGTTTGAGGTATCTGGGGGCACGGTAGTGCCCCCGCCAAGACGAACAAAAAAGAAGGGGGCACTACCTACCTTTTCTCGAACCGTTTCGTCTCATATTCAAACCCTCATAGTTTCGTCCCAGTTAACACAAGAGCGTCCAAATTCTCAGGTTAAGATGCAGTTAGCAAACATATAAAATGTAATAAATTTAATTGATCTAGCTTTTATACTTTAGGTTTTATAGGTACCTAAAATACGCCGATTTTGCCACTCACTCACTGACGTATCAAAACCTCTGGGTTACTTCCCGATGACCTAGAAAGCTGAAATTTGGTATGTAAGCTAGTATTAGTACACAAACAACAAAATAATTCTAAAACTTGGAACTTTTACCCCCCAACCCCTTAAACTAGGGGATGGAAGTTTGTATGAAACTTCCGCAAATTTTGATACTAGAGGTCTGAAAATTGAAACCTATAGGGACTCATTGTTATAAATCAAATAGATATTGTAGGACTTTTAAAAAATCACCCCCCACCCTTTATATAAGGGGATGGAAGTTTGTATGGGTTTCCCATAATAGGGGATAAAAGTGTATATATATGGGGCTAAACTTAAGTATTTCTTAAATACACAATTGTCTATTTCAGTTGACGCTCAAGAAACCCTACAGCTCAAAAAAATTAAAAAAACTAGGGCACCTTACAAAAAGAAATGAGATCCCACCAAAAACATTTCATGTAAAATTGACGGCCAAGACTCACATTCTCATAACGCTTTCGCTGTAAAAAAAGTTATCAGATCCCAGGAAAAGCCAAGCCCCTAAGCCCCGACTTTACTAACCCCACCACCTTGGTTTAAAAAGTATGGCATCAACTGGCTTCAAGCCCCTAAACCCAGAGCTTACTAACCCTACACCTTTGTTTCAAAAGTATGGCTTGGCCGTTTCATAGAGTACCGTAAATAAGTCTAGTGGACTGTCCGGTCCATATGGTAAGGAATTAAGTTTATAAGTTATCATCAAAGACATAAACTTAATTTCTTGATACCATATGGGCCAGACGGTCCGTTGGACTTATTTACGGTACTCTATGAAACGGCCAAGCCATACTTTTGAAACAAAGGTGTAGGGTTAGTAAGCTCCGGGTTTAGGGGCTTGAAGCCAGTTGATGCCATACTTTTTAAACCAAGGTGGTGGGGTTAGTAAAGTCGGGGCTTAGGGGCTTGGCTTTTCCTGGGATCTGATAACTTTTTTTACAGCGAAAGCGTTATGAGAATGTGAGTCTTGGCCGTCAATTTTACATGAAATGTTTTTGGTGGGATAGGTATATTAGGTAATCTATCCGAATTTCCGATCCCTGATCATGATTCTGACAATTTTGTAACAGATTTTAGAAAAATATTTCTTAAATATTTCTGCTATGATGACAACACGCGAATGTATTACTGCTGTACTGTTTTTTGAAATAGTTACTGAACTCTAAAATTTTATAAAAAAGATATGTACCTAAAAGCGGTATATTATTAATGTAGGCACCTACTTCTTTACATTAATGCAAATAAGAACTAACAGAACTTACGTTAGTGTTTTAAGACAGGTGTCATATTCTTATTTCTTGATTGATCATCATAATTCAAATAACTAAAAAAACACATTACGAATTCAAGTTTAAAAATCACGAAAAACATTAGACTTAAGAGTCCGTGACTCTACTTATTAGCTAGTTCTTCTTCAGTCTTGTCGTTTCACCAGTGTAGGAGAACCCATACAGAGCATCAACTTAGAATATTACGTTTCGTATATTTAGGAGCAGTCCTCAGCAAAACGATTTGTTTTGAAAACAGTTATTTGTTATGCAGGCCTGTACTCGCAATGCCATTTGGCGCGCGTGCTGGAATTGAAAGCAAAGAAGTCTGAAATACCTTTAGAGACGTAAATAAAGAGATTCCCCAGCGAACTTAAGGCACGAGATACCAAATGAGCATTCCTCAAAAAGTTTGTACAAAATTAAGACGTCAATTTTATTACTAATTATAAAACCGGCCAAGTGCGAGTCGGACTCGCGCACCGAGGGTTCCGTATAAACACTTTCCATCCCTAAGTGGTTAAGTTAAGTTTGCACCTGGTATGTATAGCGCCCCATATAAATTAGGTGCAAAGTTAGGTATTAATAGGTATTAAAAAAAACTACTTACTAGATCTCGTTCAAAACAATTTTCGTTGGTAGTTTTTATAGTAATGTACATCATATGTTTTTTTTAGATTTTTCATTTTCTTATTTTAGAAGTTAGAGGGGGGGGGACCAACTTTTTTCCACTTTGGAAGCGTCTGTCACGCAAACTATTCGGTTTAGAAAAAAAATGTTTTAGAAACCTCGATATCATTTTTGAAGACCTATCCATAGATACCCCACAAGTATGTGTTTGATGAAAAAAAAATTTTTGCGTTTCAGTTCTAAGTATGGGGAGCCCCCAATATTTATTATTATTTTTTTATTTTTGCATCAAAATCTTAATGCGGTTCACAGAATACATCTACCTACCAAGTTTCAACAGTATAGCTCTTATAGTTTCGGAAAAAAATGGCTGTGACATACGGACGGACAGACAGACAGACAGACATGACGAATCTATAAGGGTTCCGTTTTTTGCCATTTGGCTACGGAACCCTAAAAACGGTATAAACTCACGTAAAAATTACGTGAGTTCATTTGTTACGTGAGTTTATACCGTTTTTATAATTAGTAAAGATGTCTCACGATAGTTTTAATAACATTGTCAATTTTATTAATGTTCAATTATATTTTTCCTATTTTGTTATCAATTTTCTTTGTGATTTCCATTCCAATACATACATTGATTTCAGATTATATATAATTAAAAAGTATAAGCATAACATAACCTTAATTATCGAACATAGTGATAACATTGACATAAAATTACTACAATAATTTGGTGACAAAATAGGAAAATTATATTGAACTTTAATTTTGAGTTTAAATTTTGTAAAAACTTTTTGAGAAATTCTCAAATGTGCTTGTGTATAATAATATTGCTTATGTATATAATTATAATGTGTGTTCAACACAAATTGTTGTATTTAATGAAACAAAGTCAGTTGCGTTGCTCTGTAAAGAGTATGCAATCAGCCACATTTGGACATAAACGGGTGTTTTATCCGGCAAGGTTGGGTGTTTACTCAGTACGATATTGTTACTTACAGAATCAGGCAGCGTTTGCGGTTTAGAAGTGAGCGTGATACTGCGGACTGTAGACTACCACGGCGAGGCGCGGAGCACCGGCGGCGACCCCGTCAGCGCGGCCGCCACGCTAGACGACGCGCCGCTGCCCTGCACCGTCACCGACCTGGACTCAGGCCACTACAGGTACCCCCCTACACTACCACGGCAGGCGCGGAGCACCGGCGGCGACCCCGTCAGCGCGGCCGCCACGCTAGACGACGCGCCGCTGCCCTGCACCGTCACCGACCTGGACTCAGGCCACTACAGGTACCCCCCTACACTACCACGGCAGGCGCGGAGCACCGGCGGCGACCCCGTCAGCGCGGCCGCCACGCTAGACGACGCGCCGCTGCCCTGCACCGTCACCGACCTGGACTCAGGCCACTACAGGTACCCCCCTACACTACCACGGCGAGGCGCGGAGCACCGGCGGCGACCCCGTCAGCGCGGCCGCCACGCTAGACGACGCGCCGCTGCCCTGCACCGTCACCGACCTGGACTCAGGCCACTACAGGTACCCCCCTACACTACCACGGCAGGCGCGGAGCACCGGCGGCGACCCCGTCAGCGCGGCCGCCACGCTAGACGACGCGCCGCTGCCCTGCACCGTCACCGACCTGGACTCAGGCCACTACAGGTACCCCCCTACACTACCACGGCAGGCGCGGAGCACCGGCGGCGACCCCGTCAGCGCGGCCGCCACGCTAGACGACGCGCCGCTGCCCTGCACCGTCACCGACCTGGACTCAGGCCACTACAGGTACCCCCCTACACTACCACGGCAGGCGCGGAGCACCGGCGGCGACCCCGTCAGCGCGGCCGCCACGCTAGACGACGCGCCGCTGCCCTGCACCGTCACCGACCTGGACTCAGGCCACTACAGGTACCCCCCTACACTACCACGGCAGGCGCGGAGCACCGGCGGCGACCCCGTCAGCGCGGCCGCCACGCTAGACGACGCGCCGCTGCCCTGCACCGTCACCGACCTGGACTCAGGCCACTACAGGTACCCCCCTACACTACCACGGCAGGCGCGGAGCACCGGCGGCGACCCCGTCAGCGCGGCCGCCACGCTAGACGACGCGCCGCTGCCCTGCACCGTCACCGACCTGGACTCAGGCCACTACAGGTACCCCCCTACACTACCACGGCAGGCGCGGAGCACCGGCAATATACGACTTACCGCCCGGTTTTCTAGTATGTACCCCCTTAAAGTGTGATAAAAATTATTTATCGCCATAGGGCGTAATGTACAACTTACCGCCCGCTTAGCCCGCTTAGCATGTACGAGTAAACCATTGTTTAGGAGAAAGTGTGATGAAAAAGAACTTTACGAGGTATTTAGGTTTTTTTTTGTCATATTACCGAAGCGCTGAGAGAATCACATCTAAAAGAGTTCAAACAGCCTTAAAAGTTTGCAGAATTAGGTCTTGAATGAATATTGAACGTTTCCAGGATCACACTCCGGCCGTGGAGCGCGGGCTCGCTGTGCGTGCGCGTGCTGGTGTTCTCCCGCGCCGTGCGCGACTCGCCGCTGCGCGCGGAGGTGGCGGCCGCGGCGGCGCCGCTGCTGCTGTGGGGCGGCAAGGAACAGCTCAGCCAGCCGGTGGCCGTGGCCAGGTCAGTGCTGGTGTTCTCCCGCGCCGTGCGCGACTCGCCGCTGCGCGCGGAGGTGGCGGCCGCGGCGGCGCCGCTGCTGCTGTGGGGCGGCAAGGAACAGCTCAGCCAGCCGGTGGCCGTGGCCAGGTCAGTGCTGGTGTTCTCCCGCGCCGTGCGCGACTCGCCGCTGCGCGCGGAGGTGGCGGCCGCGGCGGCGCCGCTGCTGCTGTGGGGCGGCAAGGAACAGCTCAGCCAGCCGGTGGCCGTGGCCAGGTCAGTGCTGGTGTTCTCCCGCGCCGTGCGCGACTCGCCGCTGCGCGCGGAGGTGGCGGCCGCGGCGGCGCCGCTGCTGCTGTGGGGCGGCAAGGAACAGCTCAGCCAGCCGGTGGCCGTGGCCAGGTCAGTGCTGGTGTTCTCCCGCGCCGTGCGCGACTCGCCGCTGCGCGCGGAGGTGGCGGCCGCGGCGGCGCCGCTGCTGCTGTGGGGCGGCAAGGAACAGCTCAGCCAGCCGGTGGCCGTGGCCAGGTCAGTGCTGGTGTTCTCCCGCGCCGTGCGCGACTCGCCGCTGCGCGCGGAGGTGGCGGCCGCGGCGGCGCCGCTGCTGCTGTGGGGCGGCAAGGAACAGCTCAGCCAGCCGGTGGCCGTGGCCAGGTCAGTGCTAGGACGATGCCTACTAAAAACGTAGTTCCACCGAATTTCAAAGTCTGATGTATACGATGTGAGTGCGGACTTGAGTAATGTATCTTCTGCTTACCAGGTCATTGCTGGGACAGAACGATGTTATATATTAGTAGACCGTCGATCTTTTTTGCTAGTAATGCGGCCTGTCCGACGCTGCCACTGTAACTCAACAATTATTTGTGCAACTATAGCTCTTGTCATCACTAGCAACACTTTTAACAACTGGCCTCACGAGACACGATCTGCCACGTTTGTGTTAACTGGTCGAAGAATTTCCGTTTAAGCACTGAGATTCGAAATGGATTAAAAGCTATTAAGCAGCCATGGATAAAGATGAATAGAAGAATTTGTTTTAATTTCAGATGTCCGAAAAGACGCGAGATCTACGTCCTGGACGCGGGAAACTCGCGCGTGATGGTTCTCGACGAAGAAACCTTTGCCTTCAAATCGCACATTGTCAACGAAGGTTGGTCCTCAATATAACGCGGATTATTGCAAGGCATGCACTTAGTAAAGATTGACTTGAAAATGAAATTGTTTCGAAGACACTGTAGAACGCGTAGCCACGCGTCAACGTAAGTTGCATATCAATTCGAACTTTAACATGCAGTCTTCAAGAAAAGGTAATAATATACATACGACGGCAAATAAAAACATTAAAATCGAATGTTTACTGTGTAACTTTGCCATGTTGAATCTACTAAAAGGAATACAAAATGTACCTCTGATATCGAAAATCACACGTCTGGATCAGTTTAGCTGTACACCTTTTCTGAGACAGGGCGATATACACATGGTGTCCTTTGCTTACTTGCCTATATATGTCGCGCGCGGCATCGATTCGATATCGATGAACGTGTAAAACCGACACTGCCAAAGAGGTGTAATCCTCGTACCTCGACCTCCGTAGTAATTTCGTATAAGTTTATCAATAAATTGCTCTGCTCTCTGTAACTGACGATTCGAAAGTGCTTGTAGCTAGGCCTACTTGAATAAAGAATATTTTGACTTTGACTTTGACTTTCATATTATGAACATTCTAGGTCTAGCTGGTCGCAGTTGCACGGGTATCGCGGTCACGGCGGAAGGCATCGTCGCCGTCAACTGGCGGACGCGGACGCTCACTGAAGTAAGTATACGAGTACATTGTATGCTTGATGTTTGCAATAGCAATATTAGAGACGTCAAACGATTGGTCGGTTTGGACCCAGTCGATTAGGTCTGAGCTCATTTCGTGCTTGAACCTTATAATCGAACACAGGGAGTTAAAACTGTAAGCTGAGCTAAATAAGGGTTTAGATTCGCTTCGTTTGGCGTTCATATTTGACGCGTTATTATTATCATCCTACACTAGTACATTGCTGAACACCTTAAATGCTTAAACATGGATCCGTGCGGGACATCTGAACCTAACGTTTAACCCTTTACCGCATATAGGAAAAAAATAGTTGTTTGAATTTGAACCTTGACCTGTGCCAATAAGGTCCAAGTTCATATCTGCCATATATGGCTTCGTATGCGGTAAAGGTTTAAATATCAGTTTCAATTTGATTAGCAAAATTTAACATCGCATACGACGGGTTAAGAGCTATATACTCAAACATGGCATGGCAATTCGCCTGTTTATCAGTCTTCAACATCCAATCTCTCAACACAATCCAATAGTACATTACTGAAGACGCCGTGAAAGATGGGCTTGCCGGGTGAGTAGGTATAGACGATAGTGATACGAAGCCGGCAAGCTCTTTTCACGGGTATGGCACGTATAGTGCTTTTCTCAAACATGCAATGAAATAAAAACATACACCACTCGAAAAAAAAATCAGCTGTTCATGAACACAGACGCCATGTTTAAAAAGAAATTACTTCCCGGCCTAGGCCTTCAGTTTTGTATGAAATTCGTTTACAGTTCTCTCGAGTTGTTCCGCCCGAAACGTGACACTTCGAAGCCTGTTTTAACGCACGTTATGACGATATTTCATTGCATGTTTGAGAAATAGTACCTACATTACATCAGAGGCCGGGAAAATGAGGATTTCCGGCCAAGTAGGTATATACGGATAGTGATACGAGGCCGGGAATCCGTTTTCACGACGAGGCATGTATAGTGCTTTTTTTTTTTTAATAATAAAGTATTTATTGACTCCACCACAAAGTTTACATTTGTTACAGTATAAATTCCTTAAGACTATTTATTTCTAATGCGGTGGAGACTGGTGCCCGAACTAGGCAGAGCCTGTATGACAGGTCACCAGGTCTCCATCCTTCAGATGTCTACAGCTAAGGAAATGTATGATATACATTATAAAAGAACATAGCAAACTGCAGTAGATAAACAATGTCTCAAACATACAATGAAATAAAAAAATATACTTCAAAGAACAACATTTTATTAATTGACAAATAGGACATTTTAGTCTAACAACCAACCTTTAAAAACAAAACCTGCTTTTTGTCAAACCAGCCAGCTGTGTGAATGACCTTGTGTTGTTGAAACCAAAAAAAAGTTACTTTGCAGGCCTAGGCCTGAAGAGCAGTATGAAATCCCTTTACAGTCCTCTCAAGTTGTTGCGCCCAAAAAGCGATACTTCCGAGCCTATTATAAGGAACGTAAAGACAATATTTCATTGCATGTTTGAGAAAAGGTAATTAACGTTACGTATGATGTTCCAGGTGAGCGTGGAGGGCTCGACGCTGCGCACGATCAAATCGGACCGATTAGTGGAGCCCGTGTGCGTGGCGTGCGACCCGCAGGGCCGGCGGCTGGCCGTCGGCGACAACGGCGCGCGCAGCGTGTTCGTGTTCGACAGTCGCGGCGCCATCGAGCGAGAGGTACGTGTGTGTGTGTGTGTGTGTGTGTGTGTGTGTGTGTTTAAAATCCCAACACCAATGAGAGTGGAAGAAGGCCTGCAACGCGCCAGCCCCGCACGCAATGCTCTTCATGGATCATCATCATCATCATCTCAGCCATAGGACGTCCACTGCTGAACATAGGCCTCCCCTTTACATAGGCCTACCCTTCATGGATAAATATTTGGAAATACAACAAGACATCCGATAACAGAAATGTTGCGTCAAAAGACTTGACCATGATGATTTGGTGTAGGGACGCCCGGCCGGAAACAGGCGGGCTGTCGATCGCTTGATTGCGTTCATTCAGCCCAATTCCCAATTGGAGCCAACGGCTACTGTCCCGGAGACTTGACCATACTGAGACCTCCAGAAAATACAGTATAATCTGTATTTTCTGGAGGTCTCAGAGGTCGAAGGTAAAATTCATCAATCACATCACAATATAGGGTTCTAGATAGAATAAACTTAGCTTGGAGAACCGTCGACCGCTGGGGCGTGGCAGTTCCTAAGTGGCGAGAAGTCACCACCTACTGGAAGAAGCACCGTGGAATCGTTGAGATAATTCATAATGATGGCGATGCTAGTGAATAAGGGATATTCTGAAACATTCGTGTGATACAGTAGAAAAGCCCACGCTCTTTATGTGGATGACGCCGCATGCAAGTCCTAAAATTCTGTACATCACTTTCTCTTTTCGTTTTTGTATAGGACATACTCATTACCGAGAACGTCTGCAGGTGCGCTCGTTCTCGACTTGAGCCGTTATTCCGCTATTTTTTTCCACAATTTTTGGTCCGCCGGTACGAGAAACTGGATATCCACAGCATAACCACATGTTAGGACTCGTTTCACCTGATAACGAATTGGGAAAAAAGAGGAAGCTAAGACTTTTCTCCCGCCCGGTAGATGTCCGCGGGCACCTTCTTAACACGTATAAGATGAAGAATAGGCTAGTTGACTCATGTCAAAAAGTCTTAAACTAAGTTTATTCCGTATAGTATTTAGGAAAGGAAACCTAAATTTATATTTATCAATTCATAAAAGTAAAACATGGCTGTAAAAATTGAATTTGAAAATATGGTTTTTAATCTGTATTTTGAAGTGCCTAAAACGCTGTCCGCCATTTTCGCTTATGATAGTGACGTCATCGGTCCTGTAAAGAAAACTGAAAGTCTACTTTGACGACTTCGAATAGTGCCGTCCCTCTCGATCTCCTGTCAAAGTATATTGGAGTGAGCGGAATGGCACTATACGACGGTCGCATTTCGAATATTTACGCGTAATTCTACGTCACGCCACAGATTAGCAAAAGGCAAAAATGGCGGACGGCGTTTTTGACTGTTCATGAAATTTTGAATTTTCAATTAATAAAATTTAGCTTTCTAGCTTTCACAAAAATATAAGTAAGAGATTTTTTTTAGAGCTAACAAGATCATTATTCACCATTTCAAATATATTTCAAAACCAAAATGTAGGGAGTTACCCTAACTGAATGTTAAATGATACATGATATATGCCGAGGCAAAGGTGCAGAATAAAACCACAGCTTGATACTTAACGACAACACTACAACCACACCAACCAACACCTTTAATTGCTACTTAACACTTAATATATACATTATCCTACGTGAGCGACGTGACTTCCGCCATCACGTCGCATAATGATAATTTACAAGTTTCCCATGAATCTACAATGATAACTGATGAGCCTCGTCACGTATGAGACTTCTAACCATGTACGCTTGCCTGTACACTGGGTCCATTAGCCTATTGTTTGTATTTCAGATCGGCAACGGCGAGCTGGGCCTGGTGGGCGGGCTGGCGCTGGCGGACGACGTGCTGGTGGTGGCGGACGCGGCGGTGCGCGTGTACGACGCCAGCGGCGCGCTGCGCGCCACGCTCGCTCCCGTGCCCAAAGGTAGCTCGAGTCACAATCGCTCCCGTGCCCAAAGGTAGCTCGAGTCACAATCGCTCCCGTGCCCAAAGGTAGCTCGAGTCACAATCGCTCCCGTGCCCAAAGGTAGCTCGAGTCACAATCGCTCCCGTGCCCAAAGGTAGCTCGAGTCACAATCGCTCCCGTGCCCAATGGTAGCTCGAGTCACAATCGCTCCCGTGCCCAAAGGTAGCTCGAGTCACAATCGCTCCCGTGCCCAAAGGTAGCTCGAGTCACAATCGCTCCCGTGCCCAAAGGTAGCTCGAGTCACAATCGCTCCCGTGCCCAAAGGTAGCTCGAGTCACAATCGCTCCCGTGCCCAAAGGTAGCTCGAGTCACAATCGCTCCCGTGCCCAATGGTAGCTCGAGTCACAATCGCTCCCGTGCCCAAAGGTAGCTCGAGTCACAATCGCTCCCGTGCCCAAAGGTAGCTCGAGTCACAATCGCTCCCGTGCCCAAAGGTAGCTCGAGTCACAATCGCTCCCGTGCCCAAAGGTAGCTCGAGTCACAATCGCTCCCGTGCCCAAGGTAGCTCGTGTCACAATCGCTCCCGTGCCCAAAGGTAGCTCGAGTCACAATCGCTCCCGTGCCCAAAGGTAGCTCGAGTCACAATCGCTCCCGTGTCCAAAGGTAGCTCGTGTCACAATCGCTCCCGTGCCCAAAGGTAGCTCGAGTCACAATCGCTCCCGTGCCCAAAGGTAGCTCGAGTCACAATCGCTCCCGTGTCCAAAGGTAGCTCGTGTCACAATCGCTCCCGTGCCCAAAGGTAGCTCGAGTCACAATCGCTCCCGTGCCCAAAGGTAGCTCGAGTCACAATCGCTCCCGTGCCCAAAGGTAGCTCGAGTCACAATCGCTCCCGTGCCCAAAGGTAGCTCGAGTCACAAAACAGATAGGTACACAAATTGAAGGATACTTAGGAAGGAGGTGTAGTGTATGACTCAGTTACAGTTTTACAGTAACGTAGTTGCTTACAACAACATAAACATATATTGCTTGAGTGGGCAAATCTTAATAAGAAAAATCAATGTAACACTAATTTTAAGGTTCTTTACTTTACCAATCTTTGATACAACAATATATCATAGCCAACCTGAAATAATGGACTTTTCATGATATCACCAGCAATCATGATACTTCAAAATCAATCTACATACAAGCGCGCTTGAGCATACGCACACATAGATATTGCTCAAGGACACGATATCTCGGACCAGTTCAGACCAGTGCGAGCGCGAGTGCCATCCGCTTGACGTGTCCGTGAGCAATGTCTATGTGTGCGTTTGCTCGAGCGCGCTTGTATGTAGATTGATTTCTGTACCTGTTTTGTGCTCATGTGTTTAATACCGTGAAGGACCCACCTATGGTAGTCTTCAGATATAATTGTGCGTGCGACAGCTGTCAATTCCGTACTGTTTATAACCTAAAATCAGACTTAGGTTATAAGATGTACTGATTGATAGGTGTATTATAGGCACAAAAGACTTCTGTAGTCATTGATGTTCTCTTTGGAATCTGCATCGCCGAAAACCTAGAAATTGACATCCACTTTTATTCGGATTTAAATGGTGTGAGCCTTACGACATACGGATTTAAGCTAGGGCTGATGCCACTGCTGACATGAAATTGCTCACTTTCGGTATTAGTAGTTTATGCACTGTTACAGGCGCTCAAACCATGAATGTGGATTTATGAAAAATATCTTCCTCTTGTTAATAATAATAATAGAAAAAAAATCGAGACAGATGCTCTATATGAAAATTTGAGAACCGCTGTTCCATAGAAAAGTTTGAGAACCACTACATAGTAGTATGGAGGAGTAAAACAACCGTTACAGTTTTAACATAACAATTTTAAAAGTGCATTTTGTTACAGGTCGCGGCGGCTACGGCGGCGTAGCGCTCGAAGAATCAGAATCAGGCCGCCACATCATCTGCATTCGTTCCGCGCGCGGCCGGCCCGCGCTACTGGTACTGGAGGCGAATGGCGGCCGTATTCTGGCGGCCTGTGAGTTAGCTGAGAAGAAGCCGAGGCGAGTTGCGGGTCTGACGCTGTTGCCGAATAAGCGCGTGCTGCTCGCGGATCTCGCTGGGAACTGCCTGCGACTACACACCTACTGGTGAATGGTGAGTTTTGTCTTGCGAATGGTAGTGACTTGGCGTATTAGGACTGGAATCCGACCCAGGCGACCACATACCTACTGCTAAACAGTATGACGCGCTTATTTAAACTTCGAAAAAAAAATCTACTGGAAATAGGACTCGCCAAAGGATGTCATGACCGTTTCTGTGCCGCCAGCATTAAGGGCCTGTTCACACTTGAGCGATTTGCCAGCGATTTCTATACAAATTCGATCGCGGCGATCACGCTTGCAAATCGCTCAAGTGTGAACAGGCCCTAAGCGACTCTAGCTACTTTTTCCAGGTCCTCCACCTTGAGGATCTAATCCAATCCTAAGGAATTTTAGTATGAAAAATCCCGGGGTACTGGGAAAGCCGTAGTGAACAAATAATTGAAAGTACAGTCAGCGTCATTAGTAGTGGCTAAAATAGTCAAATATATAGGGTCGGATCTTTATTTGCATGGCAGTCACACACTAGCCCCATCTAGAAGCTTTCTCAATGAGTTCATTAGATGGCTTACTATTGTCGATTATGTGTAAAATTTTGCATAGTCCCGGCAAAAATTTATCCGAAACGAAATTCGAAATAAAAATGTATGTCACCTTTACCAACAAATGCTTATTTGTTCAGGTGAAGAATACAAACTCCAAACTATATTTTCAGCTACTACTACGTCTGATATTAGCATTATTAACTTATTCAGACAATAAGTGTGTTAGTCATTCATATTAATGAATGACTAACTAAATGAAGTAGGTAATTATTTCACAGATGTTTCATTGATCTAATTCAGCGTCGTTCTATCGTTTCAGAAGAAAAGGCGATCAGAGGGAATGTTTCAAGCTGCCATAAGGCTAATCGCAAACGAATTTCATGCTAGTCCAATATTGTAACGGAGAATCGAACTGACGGCCATAGCGAGCAGGCGGGACTCGAACCAAAGTCAATAGTCGCCTTTCAGGCGTCTATCTTATCATTTACGATATACTTTAGTACTTACAGTATTTATTTACGTATTAAGTCGATTAAGTTTTTCACGATGTCAAATATGACAGTTCGAAATTTTTTGTTGCTCTTTTTTGGTTTTTTAAATATTTGTAAGTATACGTTTACTTATATGTATATGTAATCGTTTGAGAAATAAAGTTTCGAAATATTGTTATTGGCGTTAAAAATCTCACTTTTGACTAGTCATGCGACGGTGGCATTTAATGTTGTCTTAAATCTCAATTCAATAAGACATTAAATTATTTTTAATGTCCAAGAGGGTAGATTTAAATCATTATGTCTGCTCAGCACAAATTCATGACATGATGGTGAGAAATTGTGAGACTGAAAAAAGATTGAAAGGAAAAGAGCAATGCTTTATTTCCTAATTATTATTTAAGAGCAAATTCAATGATTTAAGTTTACATTTGAAGATAAAAAAAAATATTATAAGAAATCTACCGGCACATTCGAAACTCAAAATTATTGAGCAATGATCTAACCAAACATCTCTTTCTGATTTGTATTGTGAAATGTTGCGCACGATTTGTCCTATAAAATTATTTAATCGAAGCCTTTTTTTTATTAATTTTAATGCAACATAAACTTAACGAGCATATCTCATTTATTTAGACGTTTAAGGTCGTTCTCACCCGCTATTTTGCATTTTAAAAACACTATAAATTTGCTCAATGAATACGAAAACACCATATCACGTAGTCGATGCTTCCATTTTGCTAGAGTTTAGATGTTAAAGCGTTCACACATTAACTCTCATAAATTTTATTAACCATCGAAAGGAACACAAGATCTATTCTGAAATTTGCGTACCTTTGAAGTCTTAAATTAAAAAAAAAGTTTTAATTTTTTTGTTTGTTTCATGACATATGTAGCAATTTTTTTTTCGTATAACTGAGCATTTTTGCTCAACTACAGTATGTTGTATATTTCTACATCAGTAAACATCCCTATTTTGTCGTCATCCTGACCAGACTGATGTACTGAACTGACGCCAGACTGCGCGTGTAACGGCTATCAAACGGCCTTTATTTTATGTTTAAGTGTAACGTCTGAATGTCCGAATTATTACGATAAGTTTAGTTATTACTTTAACCGCAATCATGTAGATTTTCCTAAGGCCGTGTACACGGCACGAACAAAAACATGGTGAACACAACATCGAACACGGAATCGTATGAATCGTTCTGTAGTGTTTGGTGTTCGTTAGTGGTGTGCGTGCGAACAAAATGTTCGATTCATGTTTCTGTTCGTTCGTGCGTACACGGCTTTCGCTGACACGCGCGTGTCATACAATGTCAACGAAGGAGAAAGAAATGACAATATGAAGTCATTATTGACTTGCAACACGTGATATTAATGTTATGCATTTAATAAACACCGAATTATAAAGTAAGAAATGTACTTTGGAGTGACACGCTTTATCCTATTTGTTTTCTGAGAATCCAGCTGTCTGTATACTGTATAGTAATGTTAATGCTTCTGAAAAATGTTTTGATGTAAACCAAATACCTAGTTTTGTCCTTTTATCAGAACTGTTAATTTACATGTTATTGTCCGTTTGTTCCAATAAACATACGAATAGTTTTTTTCTGTGTGAATATAATATTTGCAGAGCTGATATTCTTCGTTTCATAACCGATCCTAATTATCAGAAGAGTGTTTATACTCTATTTCATAAATTATATATATTTGCTATAGTTGGGCTTAAATGCATAATGCGTTGAGACAATTCTTGTCACACCAGCTGTGTGATATTCTTTTCTTTTGTTTTGTAATGTAAATCGCGTTTTTATTTTGCTTTTGAAGTAAAAAAACTGCGCATATCAAAAGAGCTGTCAGACTAAACATACAAGTGATGACAAGAGTTGTTCCAACGTCTTAAAGTGCTGTTATTTTAATTTTAATATAATGACAGTAAGTATTGTATTACAAAATGAGGCTTCTATCCGTTATTAACTAGGTTAAGTCGAAATGTTCATAATAAGAACAGTTCATTATAGCTGTTCGTGATAGAAGTTTTACCCTCGTACTGAAAGAATGTCCAGTCAGCTTTGAAATACATACCAATGTAATGAAAAGGTTATGTTCTCTTGTGCAACAACAATTTAAATGTGTAATATTGACTTTAATTATTTAACATGTCGCGCGTCCCTCATAATAAAGTTTAATTCTAATTTTTTGGCCAACAGGACGCGTCATGGGTTGGAAGTGCTTTCAATTATTTTTGCAATGTCACCGTTAATGCGGATATATAGACTGAGTTTTTATATAATTGAATGTTGCAAAGGCACTCTTTCTCGATTTATCTGTGATTAACATAATACTAACTTATATATTGGTCGAGTGTAGTAGTGATCGGAAATCCTAACAATTAATTATAAAATTAATACATTTTCTTTCGTATTAGTTCTGTGCCTTGGTTTTGATACTTAAATTAAAAAAATACCAATCGATAATCAAAAATTCTATTTCAAACCTTGACAAGCAATGAAAATAAGATGCGTTTGTGTATACATTAAGCAAAATATATCTTGGTTATTGTTCTCAATGTCAAAATGATAATTTAATTTGTTAGTTTTTATATTGGCAAGCACAGCATTTTACATCGAACGTTCGCCGACTGAATCTTTTCTTCTGTAATAAATTAGGATTATACTGCATTTTTTAGAGTGAGTTAGCGCAATATGATCTGGTTATAGTTTAAGATATCTCATGATACCGCCTAAAATTGGATAAAATAGAAAACAAATAATTAACTAAGTTACACTATCACATTGAGTCTTAAAAGTTGTAACTTACAGTATGTTGGATAGAAAGTAGCGAAACTTCTGCTGACTCTCTCTAGGGTATTCTTATTATTGCAACCAATGAGAGGAAGGAACAGTAAATAATAGGTAGGTACAATGAATATAATCTGAGGATGCATTTCTACTTAATCAGCCAATTACATGAGTTGAAATCTGTATTTCGGCTCCACTTCGCTTTTATGATTGGTCCGTTTCGCACATCTCAGCTCTGCACCTCTAGAATACCTTTCATGCGCGACCATTTCTCGCACGAGATAATTATACGTCTCTCTCTGTGCAGTAATGTGAGAGAGTGACGGGTAGCGCTTTCTCGCGCGAAATCAGTCGCGAAACATAGTTGTGCTAGACAGGCTGGTCTGCCCCAGTGGAAATGCACCCTAAGAAAATCCCAATTCGCAAGATATTTGTAGCGTTCTTGGGGTCCTCAATAAGTTTTATTTATTTAAATTCACAAGGTATGGAACATTTTCAATTCAGTCGCAAAGTATTTAAGGATTATATGTAATTATGGTTTGAACTACGATAATGAAAACGGTATGGAAAGCTGACATGAAAACATTATTTTTATACTTGAATAATTTAAAGTTCCTTTGTTTATATCTGTCCATTGTTACCTATTGTTATAACATAACCTATTTTTGGTCTATAAAGTACTGCCCATAGTAGTAAAATATATGATACGCTCATATTATTCATACATAGAATTTATATGTCATAGTACTTTATAGTTTAAATAAAGATACCTACTGCACTGGAGGTAGATTGAAGTCTCTTCTGTGATTGGAAACTAGTTTCAGGAAGTATTATTCGTATTACTACTATTATACCATTTATGAGTTATACATAATTGTTACACCTAAGAACCCTGTACACTGAATTTAAACTGTCTCTGATAAGGGCTTATTCGCATATAAGGCACTGTTTCAATTTGAATTCAGTTTTCGCTGAATCTGTATTTATTTATATGTGTATATAAATACATATATGAATATATGTATTTATCTAAATATTATTTATTAAAACTTGTTTAAGTTAGTTGCACCGCCCACAATTTATCTGCTTTGCCTGAAGGTTGACTGGTAGAGAATGCTTCATGGCATTAAGTCCGCCTTTTGTACGATAAGTTATCTTTTGTGCAATAAAGATTAAATAAATAAATAAATAATAAATAAATAAATGAGGTCACTTTGTTATTAACTGCTAAGATATGCTCTTCAATAGGGAACGTGCACAACGAAGGTTACCTACTGGGGCCGCCAATCCGAATCTTACCTTGCCATTGATGTTAATAGTGCTGCTACCTATATATCGATACGTTAGTTCCCACTCGTACTAATTACAATTATTTTTCCAATGAAATTTAAACCACATTTGTGCTGAGTTGTGCACTAATGTCCTAATTGCAACCACTCCGAAAAGTTAGTACGATTGTGCTCTAAGGTATTGATGCCTGACCAGAAATATATGAGGATTGTCAAGGGGGCGCTATTTATAAGATTTATGTGGCAACAATTTTGCAACCAATCGCAACCCACTATAATGACAGTAGTTTAAATAGCTGTCAGTTCCACTATGTTAACCTCGTAATATCATTTAATGGAATGCATTCTTTTCCTAACCGTTTTTCGTGTAGTAAGCACGTGTACACTTTATTTATAATCTTACGTTCACAACTGTGAACGATTTTCGGCATTTTCTTTGGATAATTTTAAATATTTGTCTTTTAAAGAAATGACAATGACAAACCACGAATGACATTGACATTGTTGACAAACCATCATAAAATCATTGCCAGTGTAAGAAATTAGTTCCATTCAAATTCCGCAATATGGCGCATCCTCATATATTTCTGGTCAGGCATGTTCTCTTGCAAAACGAACGTGCTGCCAACTGGTGCCGCCAATCTGAATCATTCACTCATTAATATTTCATGATAAGTTGAAATTGTCATTTACAGTGCTGCCACCTATAGTTCGTGCACGTTCCCTACAATGAATTTACCCCATGAACATAAACTTAGGGGCCCCACCTATTTTCGATAACTTTAGTTGTATCAGGCGTTACTTTGTGGTAATTCATATTAATTAAAACAGTAATATTTCTTTGATAATCCGCGATATAAAGTAACAGTCAATTCAGTCAAGTCAGTAATTGACTGGCACATTATTATATCGAGGATTAGCAAAGCAATATTCTTGTTTTAATTCGATAACTTTATTAGTTGAGTTAGCCAATAAAATATTCACGATTTACAAAGCAGTACGCTATCTTCAAAGTATCCCTGCATATAACCACATAAGCGACAAGTTGACCTCTGTTAAACAAAGTAAATATTATTTTAATGTTACATGCACGTCTTCATTCTCAACTATTGCATTCCCAGTCTTTAGAAAATATGTTTTAAACTATTCTATTAGCTCCTTCACGCGTTTTGGATCTTTCATTAGTCAAGAATTCCGAAAAGTCATAGGTTAAGATCAGAAAATAGAGTACCTAGTATAGAGAAAATACAAAGTTATCGGTAGTTGCACCTAGCAATGTCACGTGAAGGGGCTGAAGGAATCCTGCTTAGTGCATCCGTCACAAATGCCTATGCCACTGCCTTTAAAGTCATGTGCATTTCTAGAATTATCATCCAAATTGTTGGTCCTCATTGTAAATCTGAACATACTCTAATGTTAAGGCGAAATAGATCAAAGATTGTAATTACATATATATAATAAAATAATACAGTTGCAACAGCAGATTGGTACAAATATAAAATTTAACAGAAAGCATATTGAGATATTTATTTTTCCGACCTACTTAGGTACTTAGATTGGTAGTAAAGAGTTGATTTGAATAAAGAAACTATTTTGGCATTAAAACTATTTTCTAACTATTATATTTAAAGGAATTGACTAAAACGCACTGTTTAATGTTATGTAAAAGCTCTTTGTGTTTGTCAAAAGCTGTGAAACTGTACTTAAATTGTAAATCACGGAGTATCTCAGTGTACTTGTTGTGTCACTTTTGTGAGAAACGATGACGTTAATAAATCCTGTAAAGGTACATAACGATACATTTGTTTCATTTATATACCCTTTCTAACCAGCTAGAAAACACCAGAACCAGCACAACCTTTAAGACGACGCAGTTGGCGCGGTTTTGTTGTGGGCCTGGTTTCCGAATCCCGGCCGGGCAAATATTTGTGTGATGAACTCGAATATTTGTTCCTGGGTCATGGGTGTTATCTATATATTTATTTATATGTTATTTATATCGTCGTCTAGTACCCATAGTACACGCTTTGCTTAGTATGGGACTAGATCTAGATTTATTTATAACTAGGCGAATCACCGAGAGTTTGAAACGCGCGGTTTTATGGTCGGTATGACCTTATGTTTATTTCCGTGTTAGAACCACTAAGAATGGAAGAAAAAGACGCTATAACTGCTCATCTAAAATAAGACTCCAGTGTCATTCGGATTCATAAGAAAATTAAGGGCCAACATCTTGCTGCGACTTTGCTTGTCGCGCGACTCAGCATCACCTGACTTGCTCGCACGGTATTGAAGGGAAAGTGACAGGCAGTATTTGTCGCGCAACAGAGTCGCGTGTCACAGTTATGCTAGTTTCTGACCCGACATTTGTTCTTGCGGCTCCACACTACTCGCGAAGTTGACCGGAGTTGGGCGAATACGTCAGTGTGAGAGGCACTTCGCTGCGGGAACCCATACCTCAGCCAACTTCAGGCGAGTAGTGTAGACTAGGGTACAGATAAGAATGACGAAAGAAAATAAATTTTATCCCTATTGACCTAGTTAAGCTCAGCTTCATCTATTCGCTAGCTTTTTTTTAGCTCATAAAAATTAAACTAAAGAAATTTCATAAAAGTTTTTATTCAGAAAATAGAAAGATCAAGACTCACCTCTTAATAGATAACACATAATAATGACATGGGTTTTTCGCTTTTCATTGTAGGCATCGAAAAATTACTACGAGCCCAATTTAAAACAATATGCATCAGTGCTGAATTGTACGTTGATTTCGTAGTTGAATAGTTTTTCTTTACTAGATATAAATTTCGTGGCGTGTTAAAAAACGATGCATTCATTAATTTCGCATTTCGATACTCATTTAACGTCAATTCGCCACAAATAGGGCCGCCACCTCTTAATTCGCCGAACTTGGACAAAGACTTGAAAACCCCGGACATCTGGGGTAAATCGTTTTTAAATAATATTATTAAAAAAACAATCGCTTTATTTTTCATTCACTAAAAAGTGTCCGGGTTTTCCCCGGGACTTTTTGAAAACCCTACCCGGACGGCTCCCGTACGGCCTAACTAGGACAAATCCGAGGAAACCGGGAGAGGTGGCAACCCTATTCACAAACAATTTAGCAAATACAAACATGATATTCATTAATTAGTAATTTACACAGATTGAAAAATTAGGGCAATTTTGGTCTTATGTTATGGGAACAACGTTCTTACCTAAAATAGTCTTTAGTCTGAAAGAATACTTGAAATTTATTATAACTAATCACAAAATAAATGCTGTTTTAGGAAATTGTCACGACCCATCAAAACATCATTTCAAAATTTGTTGCAGGCAATGTTGTCCCAGAGAAAAGGGTAAATTATATGTATTTTCCAATTCTACAACAACAATACAAATTAAATTGCAAAGCCGCTTATTACATTATAACAGAGTGATAATTACTTCTGAAACAGTAAGTTTCATTTTGCACAAGGCAGGCTATAATAACTACTGATAATTAATGGAAACCCTCCGTAAGACATCAAACCTTAACATGTTCTTGTACAATGCCTATTCATTGTTAGTCTGCCATGCTAGGGTAAAAGGACGTATCTTACTATTACATCCGTATAAAGATACGACCGTTTACACGGCAGAGTTCTTCACCCTCAAACGGCAGAGCTACCATATCTTGCCGCGATTTCTTTGTCGAGCGACTCAGCGTTACCTGTCCTGCTCGCATGGTATTAAAAGAAAAGTGATAGATAGTATTTATCGCCCGACAAAGACTCGCGAGGCACAGTTGTGCTAGGCATGCAGCTGGACCAATTTCGATAAAACTCGGTATGGAGGTAGCTGACACCCTGGATTAACAGATAGGCTACTTTTTATGTGATAAGCTGCGGTTGACACCGCGGGGCACAGTTACTCTAATTATAAAGATTAAAATTCAGTCTTTTCTGGGATCATTGTGATCGGCAACGAATTTTGAAATAACTATAACTTACATTAGTTACACACTGTAATATTATAAATTAAGTAAAGTTTGTTTATAAAATGAACATGCTGCAACAATTATTAACTTTAGTAGGTACATACAGTGCGATCAACCCAAATGGGTATGAATGGAGAAGTCATAAATTATGAGAGAGAGAAATCTGTTGTTAAGAAGCATGGCGTCGATTTTATATTAAATAATAAAGAACAAATGTCCCTATATCTTATAGTTAGACTGCATGCTAACCCATTTGGATTGATCAGCCTGGTTATGGCTACATGGATAAAGGTATTTCGAAAGAAGGCGCGATGTCGCACCGACCGCAAACCGATGAGTGTGACTGTGCCTGCATTCACACATCACATACGTTGCGGTCGACCTTCTTACATTTCATTGTAACTTAAAATACGCGTTTCGTAGAATTATTTTTCGACGAATGTTTCATTTCGCCGAATTTTCACTTCGTATAATTTTTATTCCTCTCTAGCTGTAGTCATACATTTTTCACAATTGTTTCCAATATCATCCTATAGATTACTTAGTTTAGGTAAGGTTTGCTAACCATCCCAAATAATTTACGGTTTCAGAGAAAAATGCTTTCGACGAAATGATATATTTGACGAAAAGGCAGAGAACCCATAAAATAACATATTTCCGTTAATATCTTACTTTGACATTGTTGACCATCATCCTCATTTGCAAAGATTCATATTTTTACATGCCAATAAATCTGAGGATGAAACTAATGATTCTTTTCTTGCATAATAGTTTCTAAAAACATGACTATAATTTTCATATGCAAGACTTATAAAATATAGACTGAATACATTTCATAGAGATCATATTAAAAAACGAAATTAAAATTAAGAATTTCAGTAAAATTTTGGGATCGGGTGCGATAATTTAACAATAATACAATCTAACAGTAATATACACTAAATTTTATAAAAATACTTAATGACAATAAATGCGAAAACTGGGGTACACAGATGGCGCGGATCAAACTCGGGCTTGACCGGTATTTAATAACAAGTGATATATTTATTTTCGGGAGGGCGAAAATAAATAAAAAGACATGCATTGAAAATAGAAATAACTGCATCACGAGAGATCCCTTTACAAAATGAGACATACTAACATACTAAATCGCTTTATAACAGATTAATTTTCTCAAATCTCAAATAACGGTATTTACGATACGGTATTTGGCTATAGTGAAAATAGATTCGTGTCATTGAAACCACTAAACAGACGCACAAAAATACACGGAACCAAATAAATCACCACTAACTTTTGATGATTATACTATTTTTAACTGGGCAAAAACTAAAAAGAAGATGTGTTTTGACTACTGATTTATATGACGTCACAAGCCAGTATCTTCATAGAAACTTCATACTAACAGATCGTTTTTGACAGTTCATGAAAAGTAGGTGATTTGAGCTGTCATCAAATACCGTATAACCACATACAAATGTGCTGTTTTGGAACTCACCCGTGAGAGCCAAACAACTTGGGAGCCGGCTCATATACATACCTAGTCATAGTTCCTCTAATGAGAAAGAAAACATACCAAGTACTAAATACTTAGAACAAAGCTCGTATCAGTTTAAATTCAGTACCGAGGTTATTTAGTTTTACCACTGAATAGATGGTATTTATTATCATTTTGTTTTCACGTAAGGGTTGCTACACATATAAGAGGGTCGGTGTCGGTATGAGTCGGCACATTCGGGCGATAAAATCAAATAAAGTATGTTGGGTAGATGAGTTTTCGGGGGGAAATGTGTATACCTAATAAGTATTGCCGCTAGATGCCGCTAGTCATGTGAGGTAATTACAACCATTACAACTGTCAAATGCAACTTTTATCGCAATTTTCACTAAATTATTCATGCGTATTGTAAACTTTGTGCTGTCCCTAGTAATTATTCGACATACATACAGGTCTACGGGTCAATATAAATATGGAAAAATAAAAAAAGGTAAACTATTCAGTGTTTTCACTTTGCTTCCAGTCGCCTTTGTTGTTCAACAAATAGAAACAAACTGAAATACCGACCGCTTATATGTATATCAACCCTCAAGTTAGTCTACATGCTGCCTACTTCCCAAACTTAGCCAACGTCTGTTTGCAGTCCTGCATAGTCTTTTTCAATCTCTCCGTAGTAGCCGAAGTTTGCTTGGTGCCCAGGAGCCTGGTACAGCTGTCGATGGTAGTCTGATATCCGCACACGTTGTGGATTATCCTGACCGCTTTTTCACCGCAGACGAACAGGTATTTCCCGCTGGCGTCGAATTGCATGTGATTAATTAGACCTGTAACAGGAAAATGAACATTTAGCACTGAATATAACACTATATAAATTTCTCCGTTTTATTTTTACAAACCACCTGGGAAACGAATTTATTAGTCGTTTGTGTAAAATACTAGGCAATTGCTTGTGGTCGTGGCGCGCTTGTAGCCAGTTGTAGTGGCCTACAAATCCTACTACTGGCTACGAAAGAGCACCGATTTAATCCGAACAAAGATGGAAGGCGGACCTGCTATAAGCGTGGCCTACGGCACATGGTGAGCCCAATTTGCCTGTCATGGCGATACACATTAGTTTCTAGCAAGAATAAGACATTCATAGTCGTTCAATGTCGTTTAATTAGTAACGCATAGGGGTTATCGATTAACAAAATCCATTACATCTTTGAACACCTTATTACAGCCGTTTTGCGGTCATGTTTGTAAAAATTACGGTCATGTTATACAGTAAATAAAAAAACAATATCGCTTGTATTTTAGTATAAATATCAGTCATTTTTAAATTTTTAACTAAACATATCTTAGGCCAGGAATTATTTAGTTAGGTAACCCATCCGCGACATATTTTTACCCGACTAAGGTGAAGCAAAAAGGAGGGTTATGATTTTGACCGGTAGGTATGTATGTTTAACTTACAAGATTTGATATAAAACTGTTTTCATCCATTCAACAGATGGGAATGGGATACGAAATCTATGAAATAAGAAATGGACTTTTAACATTTTTGTGACCACCAAAGGACATTTCATACACATAACAAGGCGAAAACCGATATTCAAATAAGCTTTCGCTCGTCAGCAGCACATTACGCTAACTGTGTCGCCCAACGGTTTCTGTCGAAACGCTTGGACCATTCCGAACGAAGTTAGAACAACACATTTTTCCATTATTTATAATGTCATCCAGTCCTGGTATTTATCAAAAGATAGTAGTTAATAAAGCGTCTTCGTTTTAACACTATAATAGGGGTGTTGATTAAAGTTGAATTATACAACATAAAATTTGCTCTATATGTCATGAAACAAAGAAAAAAAAACAATAAATAAAATATGTGAAGATTTTATGTAATTTTTTAAATCCAAAAGAAATTTTGAAATTGTTTTTAGAGTCCTCATAATTTAACAAAACAATAATTGTATGACAGTCATGAGCTTAAACGCTCTTTTTCACGGTGAATATGGCAAATGACTTATTGTCTCCATACAAATATTGGTACCCAACCCACAGAATGACGTCACAATGTAGGTGGCCATTTGTATATGGAGCGTTTTTAGCGCTCTGTAGGAATGTTGAACTTTGACGTTCATTTCTGACTTATTTTAGAGCAGTCTAAGCGTAGTTAGTCCCATATAGACATGTGATCCCAATAAAAAATAGAAGCGATTGATATCCTCAAAAAAAAGTTGTTAAAATACACGCTTATTACCAACAACCCATCTAGTGGGGTGCTTGTCATTTTTGGTTGGATGCCGACGCGGCCCGCAGGGGACCTGTAACTATGAACAAACTAGCCTGTTGGTATTTGTCAGGTTCTCTGTATTTTTGTCGTTTTGTTGTGAAAGTGTTAATTAAGGAATTGAGGAAACATGTCTGATCATTCCTGATTGATGCTTAAAAGTGACTGAGTCCTTTTTTTTTCAAAGATAATAAGATAAGATAAGATAATCATTTATTGTCAAAACTGTGTAAATAGTTAACATGTCATAAATCTATTAGTATCAACAGTTTGCCCGTTTCGGACGTACAAATTATTAGAGACCAGGTGTCTAACGAAATCAGCTTCAGTTCAACCTTTGTTCGCATGGAATCGGCTTGAACCGGTCAAAAAAAACTTTTTCTGAAACATGCAATGTAATGTCGTCATAACTTGCGTTATAACAGGCTTCGAAGTATCGCTTTTCGGGCGGAACAGCTCGAGAGGTAAAGGAATTTCATACAAAATTGAAGGCCTAACGCCGGGAAGTAATAATAACACGGCGTCTGTATTCTTGAACAGACTAAACAGCTGAATTATATTTTTCTTGAGTGGTGTATTTTTTTTATTTCATTATGTTTGAGAAAAGGTGCCTAGCCGTGAAAATGGCTTGCCGGCTTCGTATCTATACCTACTCACCCGGCAAGCCCTTCTTTCCCGGCGAATGCAGTAATGTACTATTATTTCAATGCAATAAGAGCGAAGAAGAGGTCATTCGGCTCGGCTAGCATCGGACGTTTCCAGTTATTACTATATAACCCCTATATTACTACAAAGTAAAAACACTAAGACAAACGCAATTATTCAAAAAACCATGTGGGCGTATGTATGCGTATAAGTACTAATTAAGTACAAAGAGCAAACAGTACAATCTGTCCGTCCGGCAAGGCAAGGACGGAACTCTTTGTATACTTTGCACGTCGTGATAACGTAGGATGCGTTATTGGCGTAAGTACATAGATAAGAGAGAGAGCCTTCAATCGGCGCTCAATAAATGCACTCTTCCTATAACCTCGGGCCGAGTTAAAAATACATACAAACGTTATTGATTTTGGCCTGAGCTTTCTACTGGAACTGGGCTAATGGAACGTAATTCTCTTAGGATAATTATACTTATGCACTATAGAAAATTAATACTAATGAAAATGAGATACGAATGGTCAAACGATGTTTACGATAAAGGATGCTCGGCCCAATAATATTACAATAATTATAACACTATTTATTACTTCCTATAATTTCAGGGTTGTCACATAAATTATTGTTTAAATACGCAGTAATCGTCGCCTGCATATAGTTGCGTAAAATTATAACACTTTATGCTAACTGGAGTCTTCCTACTTTTTTTTTGAAAAAAATAAGGAAGACGATGTTTTGAAAACCTATTATTCTAATCGGTTTAACTATTTTTACCCTTCGAGGTCTTACGAATTGAAAAATATTTTCCACTAGACATAAGGTGAGTCGGGGCTATTGTAGCTATGGGGTTATTGTATCTTCTTACCATTATAATGGTCTGTCACCATTATAATGGTCTGTGTATATATAGGATACACAGACCAATGGTATATATACACAATCCTATATATACACAGACCATTTTAAGGGTCACAGACCATTATAATGGTAAGAAGATACAATAACCCCATAGCTACAATAGCCCCGACTCACCTTACCTATTAATATATATTTACCAACTCGATTGTCTCCGTAGTTTCAAGCGCGATTTGTTTAGCATTTCAGACCAACAACATCTCTTCACTTATATTTCCTAACTTGATATCATTACTCACATATAAAGGTATGGAAAATAGTAAATAGTTTTCCGTCTCATAATTCCACAACACGCCTCAAACTTGGAAGTCGATGTGATATCTATAATCATTTATCATGTTTATGTAATACATATGTTAGTATGCATCCAGTGAGTACATACAGCTCTACACGTGCCGCGTTATGACGACGTATAAAAATAGATGTATTATTGTAATGGAAGTAAACTTAATAAAATTGTTCACTAATAGTAAAGTTCTCCACAGGGGATTTCGTAGTATGTATGCCGGCCGCGATGTAATATTACCTAGTGCATTACCTACTTTATTAATTTATTTAAAATTGAAACGTAACGACTACGTTCACATGAAGAACTTAATATTATTTCCGAGCTAAAATTAGCTACGAACAGGAAATAACGAGCTTCCAATTCTGGCAATCTCACAGAAAGCCAAAATATATTATGCAAGAAAAATATACAAATTAGTAGAATAATTTCTTATACATGGAAATCGTGTTTCTGGCTCTTAATTTACGTAGGTATACGAAACTGATCAACATCATGACGCAATGTCAAGATCAGGTATTGCCACCAAAACCCCTTGGACGTATTTTAGCATTATAAATGTTTTTCCTTATTTATTAGTGTGACTAATACGAACTTCCAGACAGTATACGTGGTTTTGCGAAATTATTTTCCACGGGGATTCCTAGGAAAGCTCTATGGCTTTATGTTAGGAATATGTATATGCGAAACACATTAGATATGTTCCTATAAAGTAGTAGTTCCTTTACAAAAGCGCAATACAAGCTTCTAGACGTCTACAACTACTCGGCCGGCAATCCCCTATTTCGCAGTTCCGTAATGTATTATTATGTGCAACTCCTTCCTACAGCCGCTTAGAGGATTGACAGTAACTTCATAACACACCATCTCTGTGTCACGAATATTTTTAACGTTTCCCTAGACAGTAAGTGGGACTTACTGCCCGCTACGCGGGGAGAAAATCACACTTCCTAGCCTGGGCAAGACGTAAAACTTTAGACAAACCAAGGGCGGTCATTAGTATAGCACCAGATCGCATATTTAACACCTGCGATTTAGGCCATCTACTAATTCACCGCCCTATATAGAAACATAGTGCCTACTTTTATTAGGTCAATCAATAATGTCTATTTTGTTTTTATTCTCAGTTGTAATATCAACAAAAATCAAAATATAATAACGAGTACAAGCATTTACTACATTAGCGGTTCATTTTTTTTTATTTTAAGACCTGAATCATCTAACCTACTTACTTTTAACCAAAAGCGTTTTCGTGACAAAGTCAATAGTTACACAACGCCGTTTTCACTCTTTTTTATTATGTGAAACTATAACAGGTTCTGGCAACATAATTCGTCATTCAACGCAGATTATTTTCTAAACTTGTTCGACTTCGTGATGTCAACAAATTGACACGAATTAATAGCAAATTTAATACATCAAATTACGAAATAACTAGCAACAATATAATAATCAAAATTTATCTAACATCATTTATATTGTGCGGTATGTTTTTTTTTACAATTGCATATGACGTGACAATTGTTCGTTCAATGTCATTACTCATTAGGTAGGAAAGTTTCGAAGATGAAGCGATGACAACAACATATACGTAATGACATATTCGCACAATTCATAAGCTGCTAAGTTGTTTGTGAACTAAACAATTGCTACTTTTAGTGAAAATTAATTCTGAAATGGATAATTCAAAGAAATAATATTGATTTCATATCGTTTGCGTCATAATTGTGCGCGCCCAATTATATTAAATTAGTCCGATTTGCCTTGGTGTTAATAATGGGTTCTTAGTACTAGCATACAGCTTATTACACGAATATGTTATGTTATTGCCATGGAATCGAATGCACTAACTACAGGAGTAGGTCACCAGTTATTCTTTATTCTAGAACTTTCCTGCGATTAGGTTAGGTTAGGTTTAGGTTTTGCTTTTTTGTTTCATCTTCCACGAGAAAATACTTTTACTAGAATTCCAAATCACGTCATGAAAAGTGATTGTAGTCCGAGTCGAGGCATTTTTAATATGCAATAACCAAACATTTCGAAAATGAACACCAGCGGGGCTAGCACTAGCATATCTTGTAGAGACGTCGCTCGACGCGCGACTCAACATCACTGTCTTGCTCGCACGGTATTGAAACGACAGTGACAGGTAGTACTTGTCGCGCGACAAAGAGTCGCGTTTAAAAGTTGGATCGCTTTCTAATATATTACGCGCCTGCATGCAGGCAGATTACACGAAAGAATGTTTATTTAAATAAGACCTAACAATCAGCTAATAATATTGTAGCTACAAATGCAAACGACTCAAACTGTAAGCAAACTTTATTTGCTTTGAGTTTGAGTCGTTTACATCAATATATGTTCAATGTAACCTTTTTTATTTACAACTTAATGATTGTCTAAATATTAATTACAACTTTAGCCTTAAGGTCTGAACTATTTGATTGCGTATTTATTCATTATCAGTCGAATCCGATATAAACAAAAACTATGTTTTATTGGTACCTGCTTGACTGGACGTAATATGAATAAATAGGTATACAATCATAAAACGATACTCCAAACACAGATAACTATTTTATCCAATTATGTGGTAAAAATCGATACCAAAACAGAAATAGCAAGACCTATTCCAGTTTATCGATTTTATACCAAGGCCCTGCAACGAGTGCTGATTAAGAATTTAACTAATGAAATAGCTTGTAGATGGACTGCATAATGCACAAGTCGGAATTAGGTACGTTAGCAATTTGTCAAACAAACTAAAACGTTCCGAATTACATCTGTCCACCACTATATATCTGTTTAATATGATATGCTCTAGTTATTACAAAATAATCATTATATATGACACTAGAAGATGTCGGCAACTTCGTCTGCGATTTTTTTTATTTACTGTAGACGGATAAAAAGTATCCTATAACCATATCTGGATGTCCAGCTATCCCTGTGCCAAAATTGTTAAAATTTGCCCAGTCGTTTCAGCGTGATGCGAGGACAAAGGAGATTATGAAAACAGATGGCGCCAGGTTAACACGGCTCCGCGCGCCCGTACAAAACTAATGACGATCCTGCATTACGCTATTAAGATTTTTTCTGAAATCATGACCCCTCTCCATAGAAAAGTTATTTTCAATACAAATATAGAATTGTATAGGTATAAAAGTACAGATGTTCTTTCTCATTAAGATTAATATTCCATAAGCGTAAAGTTCAAGATAGCAAGTTATATGACTAAAATGCAAATGACGCGCGCGAGCAATACATCTAATACTATCTGTGCCGGCGGTGTTACCTGCTCAATTGCTCATCCCACGGGAACACTAAATTTTTTCGGGATAAAAAGTAGCCTATGTGTTAATCAAGGTTTTCAGCTACTTTCTTAACAAAATTTTATCAAAATTGGTCCAGCCGTTTAATCGTGAAGAAATTACAAACATACAGAGACACTAACAAACTTTCGCCTTCGGGCCTAGGCAATAACGACAGGAACAAGGAAAAGTTATGAAGAATTATGTTCGCAATATTTTCCCGGAAACTCATGCACTCTTATATATTTGTTGTTTCCTCAAAGACGGAATGATAGGACTTCCACAGAGGGCCGAGCCCTCTATCAAAATTCATATTCGCGACTGATTTGGATGTGGGGCAATATTCGACTAAACGACGTGACTAGTGACTACAGCCCGGCAAGGTAGTGAAGAGGCAATACTGTAGTGCCGTCACTTTTCAATCTCTACTCTTTTATGTCGTACTGTACTGTACTAACTGTGTCTTAATTTGTACATCCATTTCATATGTATTTTAAAATGTCTAACATTTACGGAAGTTTTCTGTGTAACATTTCCGCCCACATTTACCAATTTGCGATTTCATAATTACTGTTTTGACACAAATTGGTTCAATGTATTTCTGGAGTAAAAGTGGCTGCAATGTTTTAGTGAACACACACTAGTTCCGTAGTGACACTTATGTGGTGACTATTATGTGCTGCTGGTGCATCAGAAGGTTAGGGTGTACAATCCATACTAATATTATAAATGCGAAAGTGTGTCTGTCTGTCTGTTACCTCTTCACGCTTGAACCGTTGAATCGATTTTGATGAAATTTGGCATAGAGATAGTTTAAGATCCGAGGAAGGACATAGGATAGTTTTCATCCTGGAAATTATACCTAAAAAGATTGAAAAGTGAGTGAACATTTCTGATGGAGTGCGGTGACCCTGTAGGAAATGTAATTATTAGACCAAAAGCACAATTGCTCTTACATTTGCTTAGGCGCTTTTAATAATCCCTTTTTTCAAGTTCCACGCGTACGTAGTCGCGGGCAAAAGCTAGTTTTATATATATCTGCCTAAACGTAACATTTTACTCTTTAAAATTATAGCGTTGCATGTGAAACCTAAATAAGAATATCCTTGGCGGGCAAATATACATAAGGCGACTATTTGAACATCTACATAATATATGTACTTGTATTCCCAATGTTTACAATTTACATTTAGCTGGCCACGTGTGAGCATTCGCCAAAGTCCAGAGCTTCTTATATCTGCTATGCTGGGTGCGTCATAGTCGAACTGTTTAACACCAAAAGAGACTATGTACATCTATCGTTCGACATTCATACGTCTATTTTGTTTTGCATTGGCACGCCATTCGCTGTGCGGTCTACATGTATTAAGATTAAGTAATAAGAAAGTATAGGACTGCGATGGAAGTATGTCACAGAGACAGAGCGCTATTCTGCCTTATAGTTATTCTTTTAGAAACACGGACTTTTTAAAAGCATTAGTTAAAAGGAGCCTTTACGGTAGGTATTGAATGACCTTATATTACAGAAAAGGATGACATATCTTCGTGGGTACAGTAAACATTAAAAGTAACTGATCATTCACTGCAACTACTTTGACACTTTACTACAAAGTACCTAATGGAACAACACTAACTTTCTGACAACCCTAAACCCCTCCGATGGAGGCCAAAAATATATACTTTTCTAGTTTTCTACTTCCTGTAATACATATAGGTAAAATTGAAATTATACCAGTCACACATGCATACAATTGATAACAAATGTTAAAGTAACAACAGTAATGTATAAAAACCATGATCTTGGTTTGCTGCACTTGGGCAATAAAAGGCTTTTTCTCAATTAGGCGTGTTGTCGATAAGCCTTAATAAGGTAATTCGTCGTTGCCGCGTCTGTAAATATTGGCACAAAACCGAGGGCCATGTCATGGTCATTGCCGTTTACGCCATCAAATGTATGGTCCGTTCATGTGTTTGTCCAGTCGAATTGAAGTCTTTGTCCACGTTTTCGTAAGTGGTGAAAAGGTCGCATATGCATTATTTGATGCGTTTACAATGTTATGAAATGACCTAGTAAGGTAAACGTCCCTGTGCTCGACACGCTAATGCCTAATAGTTGATACCATGCTTTCACCTCTATTGCTAATGACATAACATTTAAGATGGCAACTATTGGGACAGTGTCGAGCAGAGGGTCGTTTACCTTATTACTATTGTGACATGACTTGGCATTCCAAAATCATATCGTAGAACAAAAGACTGACTGCAAATAGTTAGACTCTTCAACCGTATGTGCATACCTACTTCGCGAATTTTTACTTGTTCAAAGTAAGCAGATTTGGATTAAACCATATAGAAGCTTCAAGCAATGCGAATTTCAGAGGCATGCTCACCTAGCATAATGGATAATACGGCCCTGAAAGTAAATACTGCATCATAAGACTTTACTACTTTAACCTGCGGACCACCGCAGATTTCAGCGCTTTGGCCTTCAGAGGCATGGCCAAAAATTACGTGCCGTGACCGTAATCGGCTAGGGAGTTCCAACGCAATTATATTCAGTCTAATGGAACACTGATTATATTGCCATTTAATGTGGGCTTTGGCATAAAGTCGAATATCGGTCGTCATGTTTCGAACCGCGATATGCGATTCATCATCAGGATCGATCAGTCGCGGCAGCAGCCAACCGAGCACCTCTCTCCTCTCTCTCGGCTCTCCGACATATTCGACTTCTACGACGTGAGTAAACCCGTTTTTTATTTTAATGTCTGAGACTCACGGTAGTATTCTATGTAAAAAAGTTGTCCTCCTAATACACGAGGAAGTGTCTTGGCCATCGATACCTTAGTTCACACTCGTACTAATTACATTTTTTTTTTTCGAATGAAAATTAAACCACATAGAGTTGTCCATTAACGTCCTATTTGGAACTACTTTTTCCGAAAAGTTAGTACGATTGTGCTCTAAGGTATCACCATACTGTCGATGGACACCATAAAGACTTTCGCGGAACCGTCGCCGCCCGCCCGCGTATCGTCCGTTTCTGGTAAGATTTATCGAAGGTTTTTTTACATACCTTGCATATATACGTTCTCTACAGTATCGTACAGTTTCCCAGTGTAAGTATCGTAGAACTCTACGGAACCATCGACGGACACAGCCAGGACCTCCGCGTTGGGCGACAGCGCGATGCAGGGGGCGTTAGCGGTCTGCGTGTATCGCCCCGTCTCTAGCACGTGCGGGGACTCGCCGATGGCGTAGTTTACTGAAATACGAACAAGTTTATAAGTAAATTGTAAGTTTTAGTGTCATACATACGGGCTATAAATTTACACCAACAACTTTATTAGAGAATGAATTTGTGACGTTTTCAATCAAAGGAGTCCACTTCGTCGCCTGTTAATAAAGTTGATTTTTCTACATCTTTAATCAATAACCTGTTAATTCACCATTGCCTATTTCTAAGCGACAAACTGGATCATTTTCATTAAAAACGTCATTTAATGTAGGTATTAGATAAGAGAATATAATCTACTGAATAAACGGGGTACAAAAAGACCGATATCTACAAATTGGATGATTTCAAGAATTCTAAAAATCAAATACCTAAACATGGGAAATAAAACCAAGATCAGTATACCTATCTAAAAAGATTTTCAGGCCGTGATATCTTTTTATTTTTTAATATAGTTTCCATAGTGAATTAAAGTTTAAGATCTCGTTTTCTAAAATAAATAAATATACATGTTCTTCGCCTGTTCTCTTCTATGGGCCTTATTACCTGGGCCATATAAGAGTCGTTTTCGAAAAACTACATATGTTACTGACATACTGGTAGTTAAAGGCTTATCAAAAACAAAACTACAAGATCGCATCCTTTGTGTAACGAAAGTTTGTTTTAATTATAGCCCTTAATTAAGTAAATGTTTTTTTAAAACGACTTGTAAATATCTTCATTCATTCATTACAGCAAATTGAAATCCTCCAAATTCCATACATTTGGAGGATTTCTGTTACATGAACATAGACAGTATTGTCGATACATTTATAATCAATCATATCAGTTGCAATCTGCAATGTTTAGCCTAACTTCCTCCTACGAGCCGCACTGTAAAGAAGAGAAATCAGCGTCTATCGCTCCATAGGTCTTTGGCCACGTGTCGGATAGTGCTACAGCTGTTGTACACATGTCAGTGGGAACAGAAAGTGGGTTGGTTCACCCCACGTTTTTATTTGGACCGTAGAGATAGTTCGCTCTAATAGCATCGGCTTAAGATACCCGATACCCTTAAAAAAAACGAGTTCTAATACCAAACCCAAAACTAGTGGCTCTGTGCTCACAGGAGTGTGTGTAGGCCTCGCGATATTTTTTTTTAAAATGGCTAAAATATGTTTTTTTACGTTCCCAACCCATATATCTCCGCCATTAAAAATAATGAATCGACAAGTAATCTACAATGTGGGTCCTGTAACATAAGCAAAAAATTAAACCATACATTTTACTCGTTAAACTGAACAACATTTGTTCAGCAACTTTAAAAAAGTCACGTTTTCAAAATTTTATTATTTCATACAAATTAAATAGTATTTTCAATGCATGTCGTCCAACGTTGACATTCCCTGAGCATTGACATAGCTGTCACTCCCCAAGTAGCACAACTGGGTCTAAATAGCTCGTATATCATATCTAATTAGATGCTTAAGTGAAATTTACCACCATGACTAAGTGCTATATAGGTGGCAAGAACCCTTATGCCACCAGTATAGAACCAAAAGGAGAAAAATTGCAGCCTATTTTTGGTGCTAAATAGAATCCATAAGAGATCTCACAATTACCTTAAGTGGTAATTAGAACTATGGGTGAAAGTTATGCGCAGTGAACGAATGAAAACATTTCAGTTCGGTCAATGAGTGATAAATGAGTCGCCAAAATTATCTTTGAGTGGCGAGGCAACTGTCAAATTGTGTTTTATTAAAAGTAAAACGTGATCTGCCATATTCATTTTGGATTTATATGTCTGTTTGATTGTGATTAAAACTTTACGTTATACAAGCATTGAAATAAGCACGAAATTCTTGCGATTTTTTTTTTACTGTGAAACTATAGTATGTTTTCTTTGTAAACTTCGACGCGCCCTTCATTTGATCAGGAATATTAAAAAAGAGAGTGCTAAATTAAATAAGGAATAGATACTGATAAGAAATAAAACTGTTAAAAACCTGACCTAATGATTGTAGGTTACGTACAATGTTAAAGTAACATCGTCACAACTATCAAAAGTCTGTGATTATGCGTGAGTGTGATAAAATTCTGGTTAAAATAATAAATTTTCATAGGCTTCCATTTGTAAACATGGCGAAACAAAAAAGATCCTACAGTGTTTATTTTCACTTATTTGTTCCTTATTCGGAACTATCAAGTCTAATAATCACTTATTTGTATCTTGCGAGTGGCAAAGCAGTGAATGAATAGTAATTATTTGCTCTTTTGTAGACTATTAAACAAGCAAGACTATTAAATATATTTTGACAAGGTGCAAATAGGAACAATAATAGAACTTTTAGTTCGTTAGTGGTTTGAAATAAGTGAAAATAACTGCTTTTGGTTCCAAGAACCTCCTACTGAGACCTATTTATGCGTTGGAGTGGCAATAAGGTACTTCTTAGGCCTTAAAGTTGCAATATTTTTTGGTTCCAAAAGAGCCGTAAAATTATCCCTTTAGCCACTATTGGTGATATAATTCGCTATTGTACTAGTCATTTGGAACTTTTAGTTCCAAATAAGGGTATGTTCCCACTTATATGTAAAAGTTGCTTATAAGTGATTTTAAGGCCTTATTTAGCACTATTGCTTCTTATTGAGTGACAATTTGAACCTGCATGCAACTTTAAGTAGCAAAATCGACTTTATCCCACCATAAGTAATAAAGTAGAAACAAAAAACGTTCCTATGCAACTACAAGTGATAGGATGAACTCATATACAGTTTTGAGTTGTGTTTAAAGCTATAAGTTGTATCAAACACTGTTAAACCACTCATTTAGAACTTAAAGCTATAAGATAAGCTGCAAAATTCACTAATGTGCTGCTTGGGTCTAGACTGGTAGAAAAATCCAAATATCGGCTTCCTTTACCGTCCTAACGGCATTTTGTGAGCCATTTTGGCAACATGACTTTTCTGATGTAAAAAAGCCTGCTGTATACGATTCTGGATGTTGCCAAGCCGAATTTAACCCCCCTCCCCCCATTTCCCCCCTTTTTACCTCAAAATATGTCCCTAATCACGGTTTTTACGGTTTTATACAAAAAGTATTACCTAGAAAAAAAATGTCAAAGACAAGAATGATCTCTATAAAATTTCCTATAACATGGTGTATAAACTTTTTTAGTAGGTCTTATGGTTTGTGAGCAATATCTTCCCGAACTTCATAGACTGGTAGAAAATTCTAAATATCGGCTTCCTTTACCGTGCTAACTGCGTGCGTGCTACGTGCTTATGACTGAAAGCCTCGTAAGTCTTGACATATAATAAGCAGCATGCCAACTGGATGTCAGCTTCAAGAGCTGCAGAGCGGCTGGATCCTGTGCGAAACCAATTATCCCAAAATAAGTGTATTTCACTGCCTCGACCAAGTTCATCAATTTTTTTTTAAATAATGATGTTCAGGAAGATATTGCTCACAAACCATAAGGCCTACTAAAAAAAAATATACACCATGTTATTGGAAATTTTATAGAGATCATTCTTGTCTATGACACTTTTTTTCTAGCTGTAAAACTTTTTGTATAAAACCGTAAAAATCGTGATTAGGGACATATTTTGAGGTCAAAAAGGGGGGAAATGGGGGGAGGGGGCAAAATTCGGCTTGGCAACATTCAGAACTGAATTCAGCAGGCTTTTTTACATCGGAAAAGTCATGTTGCCAAAATGGATCCCAAAATGCCGTTAGCACGGTAAAGGAAGCCGATATTTAGAATTTTCTACCAGTCTATGAAGTTTGGGAAGATATTGCTCACAAACCATAAGACCTACTAAAAAAGTTTATACACCATGTTATAGGAAATTTTATAGAGATCATTCTTGTCTTTGACATTTTTTTTCTAGCTGTAATACTTTTTGTATAAAACCGTAAAAACCGTGATTAGGGACATATTTTGAGGTAAAAAGGGGGGAAATGGGTGGAGGGGGGCAAAATTCGGCTTGGCAACATCCAGAATCGAATTCAGCAGGCCTTTTTACTTCGAAAAAGTCATGTTGCCAAAATGGCTCACAAAATGCCGTTAGACTTCAAAATTTTGATTTTGATCGGACATTTCGCGATACATTGCTTCTTTGCCTAAACTTTATTCTACAAAATGTCAATTAATACACGTTATTTTCAGAAGTTGCTTAACAAATGTTGTTTAGTTTCAAGGGACGAATCATGTTTTAATTTATTGCTCCTGTTACAGGGCCCACCCGGTATATAATTATCGAGTAACGTAATTGTACTAGAATGAAAAAATACGACCTGTAAGTGATTCGGACAATCGCTCGGTCACTCATTTAAACAAAACACCAAACCTACATGGAAAACTCCCGTGCGTTTCAGGCGTATAATAATCCTAATGAAGCGGGGTTTCAGCCGATTATTAAAATTTGGTGTAGATGTATTTCGGGTGTGCCACCTAAAAGTGTAATGGCGAGTTAGTATTTAGTTAAAAATAAAAGATGATATAACTAAGCCTGGCAGCTTTCATACAAAATACACCAATAGATACAATGTAATGATGTCATCATTCAAGTCATTTTCATAATTATTTTTTTTACGGAACCTATCTATCCCGGATAAACTATAACACAACTTGACTAATTTTGATTGACACTAACGTACTCGTATATAGCTATAGTTTCACTCGTCCTGATGGTCTCATAATATCATTGATTTATATATCTCACTTACATGCATTGTAATGCGTGCGAAGCTAGGAAATAGCACCTATTATAGATACACTTTTACTGTGTTCTAGTCTAGGCCTTTGTCAGAGTAGATATGTTAGGATTATCGTCATATCTATCGCTTAAGCAAGCGTTGTATCCAACTCTATTTGTTCAGTTAGTTATTCTATTATACTCCAAGAGGAAAATTCAACGTAGAAAACCTTTACAATAGGGTTTGATAAGTTTTTTGACGACTATAATTTTTTTTTTTTCTGATAGTCCTTGCTAGATATAAGTAGGTATCTATAAACTGCACAGCTCTTTATTATTTTTCGCATTGACAAGTGCTCGTCATCCACCACTCTTTTCACAGAGAGCCATTCAGCCAATAAAATTACACACTCTCATATCGAAAATATTAAAAATGGTTTAGGTCAGGTCAGGTGAGGAAAATTTTTAAAGAGCTGCTATTTGTCTTATAACAAGAACTATCGAAAAAAAATATTGTTCCCAAAATAACTTTACAAAACCCTATTGAATGAAACTTTACAATGTACGAACATAAATAAGTCTATTATGTTAGTGTACGTCTCGAATGGTTCAAAGGTTAACTAAAAGAGATTCTTGAACATGATAACATTGATAACTGTATGCTAAACTTAGCTAAATAGTGAGTTGTTTGTGCTGCGTTGTTTAGTGTGACGTCGGTATATAAGTCTGCATGTTTATCAGATTAATTATTTAAATACACGAATAATATAGTTCAGAAGAGTTATCTCTCTTTTCAAATGCAAAGTGAAGTAGCGGCGGAGGCTAAATTTGGATTGCAATGACATATGTAGGTACGGTCCGCATCTAAAGTAGCTGACTATTTTGCTACTGGCTTAAGTCAAATTGCTTACTAAAATTATTAGCTTATTTTAAAGTTGACTATACGAAATATTACTGTATGTCTCATTTAAAGATGCACTTTATTTATCTCCAAAATTCAACTTGTATAAGGGGCTTAATGCAGTTCGAAAAGCAAAAAATTACTCAAAAAAAGCCATATCACGGCTATAATTATGTCCCCGATATGACCAATACATCAATGAAACAACTATACATATGTGAATTATTTTTATTAAAGCATGAAACATTTAACGGTTCAGGCAGGGTTCGAACCTGCATCTCCAACGGCTTTCCTGACCAACACGGGCGTCCTACCAATTGGACCACCGAACCTGATGTGAGAGCCATTTAATTTTTCAACCAGTTGCTTCTACATGCCGTAGGGTGGCATCGTAGCGCCACCCTAAGTATAGGTACATATATGTTAATGTCAATCGAATTGGACCTAATTATATCTTTATCCAGTTTTTCCAGTTCTACCGGGATTTTTAATCTTATTTGCGAAGGCGATTGTTTGTCAAGATTTGAACTCCATTCATGACTATTTCAAATATATTATACCTATTTAAATAGGTACTTTAAGTACTTTTAAAGTGGCGTAAAATAAACATGAACGCACGTACAATTTTGCGGCCCTAACATTCCCCACAAGTTACTTGTCCAATTTCATTTTAGGAAGTCGCATAAACAGAGACAATGTTACAAAATTATCATGTTCACATTTCCATACACAGATGGCTCAAGTATGTTATTAACAGCAAACTTTATGGCACTTCCTATGCGGGAACTAGTGACGCGGTGTCGTATAAACGATTCTTATCTACGCATTCGCGTAAATAAAAATAATCGCCTATCAGTCTGTGATTTAGGAATTATCGATAATATCGATGTGTCGTTTACGTGTAAACTAGATATTTGGTAAATTAGCTTTCGCTGTTCGACGAATGTGGGACAATGTCTAAAAGCGAATCAGAATTTGGACGCGTGGCAAACGTATGGCGAACGAAGATTAGACTTTTAGATTTAGCTTAGTTGGATTTATGTCTATCAATATAAGAGAATATCCTTAAAATCGGTTCGTGGAACTTAAAAAGATTGAAAATTGCATGGACCATGCTTATCTAAAAGTTTAAGAACGATCACTGTTTTAAATCTTACTATAGTAGAGATGGGAATCGAGTGATCGAAATATTGAGGTTTTAGATCTCAATTACAGTAAGTAGATACATACTCGTAAGTTTTGAGTCGTACGAGTATTTCTGTTAGAACTGTGTAGTTAGAATGGAATTATCCATGCAAATTGCAACTATAATTAAAAATAAATAAATAAATGTTCATGTATTTTTTTATGTACCTATACCAAAAATATTGTATTACTCGTAATATTATGAAATTAGATTAGGTTATTTATTACTCGATTTGTACTGCATTATACATTGACATTCATGTCAAGTTACAAGTATTCCAAGTCAAGTTTAGACCGTCAACACAATAAATTAATACATATAATAAACCCAAGCTACATAAAAAAATACCTACAAATGCATTAGAATTAGTATGCGCGTTTTTAATCTTAAAGTAAACAACCAACCAACTAAATCTATAAGGTCCAGCCAGCAAGTCTCCGAATTTCATTATCGTTTTCGTGATGCATTTATATGCATTAATTCTACTTTAAAGGTATTATGCTGTCCGCAACATTGTGAGATTTTATGAAATTACTCGCCAACTATTTTTTATTCATTTATCAACAATTAATTATCAAGACCGAAGCGTCATCGTCACTATAAATATGCATGGCTGCATACGCAATCTGCTACGCTTGTGGTAAAGTTCAACCTACACGGAATCCTCTTGTACCATTGATACAACGGTCAACGAAACGTCAAGAACGAAATCCTCTTGTTCTACATCGTTGCAATGACTGCGGAACAGGAGATCCCTCCTGTGACTCCGTCCGCTAAATCAGACCGCCTAGCACACTGGAAAGACTCAGGCTTTTCGCAAAACAAGAAGAAAACGTTACAAGGAATGCACTACAACAACGCATAGTTAATAAAAACTTATTATAAAAAAACTAGTTCATTAGAATCTTCTCGTGACTACACCCACTTGACCGATTTAGCGTATTGCCCGTACACGTCATAAGCACGTAACATAAAACGATTATTAAGAGTATATAGATAACATTAGGTTTCCTCAAGCATTTTCCACGCGGTAAGATCATCGTAGACCGGTTACGTATCCGCGTGGGGCCTCCCGCGGCTCGCGTACGATATCGTCCAATATCATTAAGGTTTTCCTACTAACCATTCATATTCATCAGGGGAACGCCGACCCAACACAAGATTCGTCATTCGTCAAATCGTCATCGGCACCTTATCCTCACGTACATATTATGAATAAAGTTATCAATATGTAATATGCGTAAACAGTACGTAAAACTGCATTCGATTACGAATATCTACGCAGTTCTATACTCACCCTTTGTATGATATAGCTTCCACGTGCCATCCTTTGATATAGTCGCGATGTGCGACGTGTCCACGTCGAAGGCAACATCGTATATGCCTGACGTGTGCCCGGTGAGATCGTAAGCCTTTGTCACTTGCTTGTACTCCCCGTTCTTTGTGAAGCACACTTCCATCACTTTTATGTCTGATACTTGTCCTGTAGCCACCACAAAGCGGCCGCACGGTGATATTTTGGCCGAGTACGTACTCATCAAATACGTGTCGAGACTGTCCAGTTTCTGGCCTTTCAGATCCCAAATTACCATGTCAGTGTTTGCGGAGCATGACATCATGAATTTCCCGTTGCTCGATATGCCAAAACCGACGACGTTCGTGTCGTGTACCTGTGGGACAACATTTAATAATTACAATACTGAAATTCAATCTTTTGATGACGTTTACGAGTATAATAGCAATTATGAAATGAAATGAAAATAATTTATTCCAGAATTCGAGATTCCATAATAATTACAATGATATAAAAATAAAATTAAAACACAAAATACAATTTACAAATACACATTGACATATCACACCACACATATACATAATTAGCCACAGGTTACCCCGGCCCCGTGACCACTGGCTTATGGTAGCCTCTCCATAATAAATATCACTGCGGGTGCGGTGACTATGAATGCGCTAAGATATATTTAACAACTAATCTATTACAACTAAGTAATAAGATGCAGTGTGTACTTTATTCTAGTAGTAACAATGACTACAACACGAGCAACTCGTATTATCTATTTGCACATATAGAGATTAAGAGCCGATCCACAGACATCTTATAGTTAATAGTTATAAATGAATGGGGTAGTTATAATATAAATGAGTACAAAGTACAAGAAGTTATTTAACAGATACTAGCATGTCGTAGAAATCAATGCCAAACTTTGCAAATGACGAAACAACACACCTACTGAGGTATCGTTATTTTTGTTCAAATGTGACAGGCGTATTTAATCTCAATAACAATGACCTGCTTGAACGCAATCTTCTTTGTTATGCGGGTCACAAACAACAGTTAAAGCTAACAGTTAAACTGACAGTGAAAACTGTGTGTGCCATGAAAGTTGTCAATTTTTATTCTATAGTCTCCGTTTTCACCGTAATTCGACAGTATGCGGAACTGATTAGCAGCCGGCTGCAGAAGTTCAAAGATTCATCGATAATTAGTCACAATATGTGCACGTACAATAACACGAAGCGAGATAACGACCTGTCCGCACCTAATAGATAGATGTATCCATACGGAAATAAGGCGTAGTTTTAACAGCCTTACGTCATCCAGGTCACGACTGTGAGACCAAGTACGTTTATTGTGATAAAGTGGCAAAATCATAAAACACAACCTACATGCGGCCGGCGGCGTTACCTCTCTGTTGCGCTACGGTAAAAAGCATTATCTTACTATGAACTTCATACAACGATACGACCTATTTCCTGTAGCTCGGTGGTTCTAGCCTCCGTGAACAATGGCGTGGCTGATGCGCGCGAGTTCAGAGGATCGTCGTACGCGCAACCTCGAAAATATATTTAGATACAGGAAGGTTCGCCGCCGGTTTTCCTCGCGCTCAATGCTTGCATTAAACATACGGGATGGACTCGTAACTGTCGTATACAATAAAATTCATCTTTAATGCAACTGTTTTGCAGCAGACTTATGGTAATGTTGACCTTTCGGCATTCAAGCTCAAAACAATTGAGGTCGTACAAGGGTGGAGACAGAAGACGTCTGACTAATAGGCGATAAGACGTTGGCAATGGAATATTTACCAAACAGCAATAAATATATAAACAATATCTTACGTCCAAGGCTCTAACGTCCTTAAAATTATGTCATGTTCATGTAAGAGAATATTAAGTTGCATATGAGAACTAAAAAAAAGTATTAAGTAGAAGTAGGATGGTTAAACGTCCGTCAAAACATAATTTGAATGATTAAGTCGCTGAGGTCACCGCGAGGCAGACAAAGCGAGGTAATACGATCGCTATCGATGATGCAAATTATTTTCATACAAAAAAATATATGAAAAAAAATCGAGATAACTCATAACCTTGCGTATTTTTTTCATAACGTATTCAGAAATCGGGTAGGTACATGGAGTTTTCTTAGTTATAATGATGGGAACGATGCAGCCATTGCCGCTCGAGAGCTCGCGTTACCGCTGCAAAACAGAGAAATCTTGTGATTGCTTCGCAACAATGACATAAAACTGCATTGATACACTGACACAATGCGAGAAAAGTAACACAGTTACCAAGCAAATAACGCTACGTGAGCTAGATAGGGAAAATGTGGTAATTCCCTTTAACTAGCAGGATGAGGCACATATAGGAACTACTCTAAGATTAGAGTAATAATTAAATTAGAAATGAAGCCTCCAGATTCCGTAATAAGTTTTCCAAATTAATAACAATGCATAGGTAGCTCATTTAACTTCGTTTTTCTTCTAGCGCTTATAGTACGAAAGTGCTCAAATAAATGCTTTAACAACAAGGGATCATTGGTGGGATTTTACTTTACGGGTTTTATTTTATACGAATGTATCTGTTGACTAAACAAATATCTAAACCTAGATTAGATGCCCTTTGGACCTACTTACAGAATCATCATCATCCTTCTAGCCTTTGTCCTGTATCTTTGTAGAGAATGAATTCTCAATCGGGGTCGGTTACATAAATCCCAAGATGTGGCGTAGGCATTAGTTACAGAATACAATTAATTTACTTTATATAGAAAAATATTAACCAGCAAATCTAATGGAATCCAAGTACAAGCATTTTTTTAAGTAACGCCCTTACAACATTGACGACTGTATATTAAAATATGTAGCCCCCGATGTCAGATCCTGTCCCCAACAAAGAACTATTTTGTTTTAAATAATTTATGGAAGTATGCACATACATAATTGTATTATTCCCTGTAAACTACAGCGTAGACGAGGAGAACTGACATCACAGCGCTAACCGACGCATCCAACACAAAGAACATGCTAATCCCTGTTCCTTATTACAATACTAGAAGCGCCCGCAACTTCGATGCGTGAGGAAAAAATATCATAACCTTATTTTTAATTTATCGTAGGCGGGCGAAAAGTATTCTATTACCATTCTTGGAGGATTCTTAGCTACAGTGTGGCAATAATAGTTGAGATCAGTTTTAGTCGCATAAGGCGACGGGTAATACAAAACTAGCGCCACTTCCTTTTTTTTTCAGATATTTTTTTAAAATAGCTCGAGTCTAGGAGCTAGCCTTTAATATTTTTTAAATCACTGTACACAATTTGTTCACTGTAATTTACGCAACAAAACTTGTTCACGTCAAAAGCGGCCACGATATTAGTTTTGGACAAGTTTTTGGGACCAAGAACGAACAATTGTGTATAACTATAATGATTTAATAAATATTAAAGGTGTTTTCCAGATCCTAGACTCCTGCGATTACTTAAAAAAATCTGATATAGAAAATATAAGAAAAAATCAGAAGTGGCGCTAGTTTCGCATTACCCGTCGGTCGCCTTAACCGTAATGCTTGCTTCCATGACGTTGGGTATGAGTACGGTACGAATATATTACGAGTATGTTGGGAAAATATATCATGAAAATTCATTCTACCGATTTCTAGCTGAAACAGCTCAAAGCTCCATCATCAGATACCCCACAAGATAGAATGCACACCAACTAATGTCAAAATCCCATACGAAAAATTATGACGCCATAACTCCCTCCCTGCACTGAAAATGAAGATGACTCTCCTTCTTAAAATGTTCTTAGGGTTCAGGAGGGGCATCCTGCCAAAGGAGAACTCCCGCCAAAATCATCCGTATAATTACACTTTTATGCCGTGAACGCCGCCGTCCACTAAGATACAACTTTATCAGACACAGTCATCAACCGAAACGTGATGTTCATTGAATCAACTCAATCGACACCTACCTAATTGTTTGTTTCTCGGTATATATGAAATAAAATTCAGATATTCGTGCATTTCGCAATGTTCAAGATTAGTGCTTTAAGAAACATGCGATACCTTATATTCAAACGTGGTATGTTGGACTCGTTGGCAATAATACTTATGGCCATACGTCTTATAATTTGGCTAAAGTGTAAATGACAGGCGAGCGATTACGACAAGCAATTTCTCTATGAAACGGATAAGCGATACTTTTTAGTTTTAAACCAAGATAGCATGATCGTGTGTGTGTACGCACCTCCTAGAGTATGGCTATAATGCGCTCAAGCATTTAAAAAACATATGACGCATATAGGCGCTCTAATGGCGGATAAATACGGAATTCAAGATTTGGTGTGATTGACGTAGTGATGTGATAGCTCAGGTGAGAGAGCACTACGCCGGAAACGTTGGGTTGTAGTGGATGACATAACATTTTTCTTTCAAAATTTACTCTGTGTCTATATTTATAAAAATAAATACCTATGTGGTAATTCCAAATTAAAAACAGAATTGATAAAAATTAGTCAGGGCTTAAGGACTTGGCGTATCCCGGGAACCGAATCTTTTTTAAAGCGAAAGCGTTAACTGGCGAGTCATGGGCGACAATTTTACATGATATTATGTCCATACATATATATATATATATATGTATAGGTCAAATTAGTACTAAATTGGGAATATCTTAAAGCCACATTGAATCAGGCGCCTGATTGTTAAAGTGCTTGCCCGACTTGTCTATTCATACGGAGGCAGATCAAGGCCCATCGTATTATTTCGACTTCACGATCTCGCAAAGAGACTAGCGAAATGTTTAGCCAATGCTTGCACAAGGAGTGTCCAAAGTGTTTTATGTCAGATTGAGGGTTTGCCTAAAGGACCACATCAGTGATTTATAGCACTTCTTCACGTGCCTACAGTCAAGAATTTTAATTTAGGGTCCACTACACCATCAAGTTTGGGAACCCCTGAGCCATCACAATAAGGCTTATCAGTCCGGCATGACTCACCGCTTAAAAAAATAAATAAATTTAAATAAATATCAGACAACCTCACACAAATCAACCTAGTCCCAAATTAAGCTCAAGAAGGCTTGTGTTATGGGTACTAGGCGACCATATACATACTTATATAGATAAATAAATACTTAAATACATAGAACATCCATGACCCAGGCACAAATATTCGTGTTCATCACACAAATATTTGCCCTTGCCGGGATTTGAACCCGGGACCGTCGGCTCAGTAGGCAGTTGCTTAACCACTGCGCCAACCGCGTCGTCGTCGCCGCTTGCCTTAACCAAGGAACGCTATTGCTTATGTCTGATCGAATCTATTAACTGGCGCCGAGACAAAATATACCTACAACTTTAAGTTTGGGAACTCCTGAGCTAGCACAATAAGGCTTATCACTAACCGGTATGACTCACCGCTTGCCTTAACCAAAGAATGCTACTGTTTATGTCTGATCAAATCTACCAACTAGCTAATGCGCCGATACAGAATACTAATTACTACACCTTCAAAAGCCTCAAAAAGTATAAAGCCTTTCAAATAAACAATACAAAGATGCATACACAATGCATAAGTGAAAATTCGAGAGGTCTCCCGGCGTTGGGGTGGTGTAGTGGTTGACACGTTGGACCGGTAATCCAGGTATTCGATTCCCGGACTCTTCCACCTTGTTATGCAGTTCAATTTTACATTGTCCTTTGACCTTTGTAGCAATGTATTACCTTCAAGTTTGGGGGAGCCCTGAGCTACCACAATATGTCTTATCACTAACCAGCAAGTGAGTCATCACGCTTAACTTCTAACCAAGGAGCGCTAACGTTTATGTCTGATCACTGACCAAAAAACTGTACCGAATTACGCTATAAATAGAACTGAGAGATTGTCTGTAATTATATGTTGGCAAAAACTTGGAGTTTAAGTAAAAAATTAACAAGTTTGATTTAATTTAATCCATGTAACCTACATATGTTGTAGGACACAGTTTGTAAACAAATCTCGTCACGGACAGTCAATTGTTGACTATTAGGTAATCTGATTGGATGGCATTTATGACGTGTACAAGTAGTTGTGATGACAAAACAATATCAATTAACTTTAAATTATTTGTTTCTTGTACAACAATAGCTGAATACGCAAGGATGGTGTTATTGGATACTTTTTATCCAGGTAAATTAAAAGAGGATTATAATTATAACTTTTTTACCCTTCCGAATGTAGTTGTACTTTCTAGGTGTCCGGAACTTCGGGACAATCTTACACTAATCAAAACTTGTAAATATGAATACTACTTAAGTAAAAGACGATACACAAATGCATCTGATAAATACACAGAAAATAACCAACATTACGAGATCTGAACCCAGGACTCGCCACGACCTCGCCTTGCGGACCGTTGTACCACCAACCAACTAAGCTAAATATCTTGTCAAGGTTCTAGTCATACATTAAGCTGTGCTAGTCTCACACACTTTTTTGCAATTGTTGACCGCTTAAAGTTTGTTACTCCTTCACGCTGAAACTAGTGGACGAATCTGCAGGACGAATCTGCATAAAAATTGGAACAGATATTCGACATACTTTTTATCTTTAAAAAAGTTCCCGTCGGATTAAGTTTGCGATTTGAACACGGGCGAGAGCTAGTATTATATAAATGGCACCACAAAAAACTAACATTACAAGGAATGTTACGCTCATGTTGTAACGTAACGCGTAATCATTTCATTACTCTACAACAGCAAAGGGCCGTACCTAATTAATAACTAGTACAGATTAAATTTATCGCCATTACGTAATGAAAACATTCGCAGTGAATAAAGTATTACAGTGGGTTCTTTCTTAACATTTTCGCCAAAGCACAAAATAAGACTATACAAGTTTAGGTCTTCCCACAAGCCGCTTATGAAATTAGCCTACATATTTTATTGGTTGGTGTGAAATGCGATTCTTTTGGTTGTGAGGCGTGGCGACGCGACCGATCGAATGGTGCGTGTGGCTACGATCGCCGTGGCGTACCGTATAATGGTCGTTTGTTATCGTGATACACTGTGCTAATGCTGAGCCACTCTCACAAAAGCCGTCTTGACAATTTGTTGGTTGTTTGTGGAAATGTGACGCAACCGTTCACGCGAGTGGTGTGTGTCGATACGACTGAGTATAAACGCGCGCTGATTTCGTCCGAGCAAAGGAGAAAAATGGAGCCGACCACTTACTAGCGCGGTTCGCGGTGCGAGTGAGCCCTTAATAATATAATAAGTATTCACAAAAGTAAGGTACTGTTACAATGAGGAATAAGGTTTCGCGGTCTTCCTCGTATGTAACAATACATTAATTATTAATGTACATATGAATTTTAATGTTAGTCACACAACAAAAGGTAGTGACAAAGAAATGACTAATGTATTAATGGGACCACGTTACATGGCATCATTTTCCACCACGTATGATTGCACACATTTTACTACGATTTCTGTACTAAGTGACTCATGCATTCATAATAGTCATATTATACAGTTTTATATAACAGGCGCCAAGTTCAACGTTTGTAATGACAACCGTCTGAGACTTCGCCACTGTACGTCCGCTTTAGCGATGTATGCACTCAAGACATTTTCTTTCTCTTTGTAAAAATACAGTCATTTGGGTTACTTTTTATTGGTGTGCAATAAAGTATTGTATTGTATTATAAGTATTGTATTGTATTATAACTTTCGTATAACATTGGCCCAAACTTAAAAACTGACAGTTTTAATTGTTTTACTGTTACACGGCATAGATCCTATTTCTAATTGTAAAAATATTTTTTTTTTAGCTGTTGAAATGAAATACATTAGGTACCTATCTATGCGCTGTAACCGTAAAACAATTAAAACTGGCGGTGTGTCAGCATAATGTTATACAGAAGGTCCAAATAATGCTGATATATTGCTAAATTGGCGATATCGCAAAGCCTATTCGAATTATGGCCCTGAAGTCTCATTAGCTATGATTAACACGGGATATTATAAAACATCCGGCAACGGATATTGGCATCTCGCCCACCTTTGTTTTTATAAGTTGAAAAGAGATTGAATGAAATTATTGCTTTTGTGAAAAATATAAAAAGAATATCTGTGACATTCATTGACATTCATTCATATTTAACGAGCGTTAAATTTTTAGTGAACATTTTGCATACAATAAGGAATGTAAAAAATAAACAATAAAGTAGCCTTTTATTTTTCAACTGAAGTCTGTTTTTTTTTCATAAATTTCACCACACATATAAGAATATCAAGACGATAATATGTAGATATATTAGGGATGTGGGTCTCCATCTCCACTCAGCCACCATGTTATATTGGTGATGGGATGGCAGTACAGTCGATGAGCTCTCTTGGGTGAAAACTTGAGAGGTTCTTATCTGGACCGCGTAAGAGCGAGCGAGACAGGTATTAAACGCGAATCGCATTCTGACAGCACACGCACAGTATTCTCAAATTACACATAGCATGTATAATTATTGTATTAGTTATTAAGTTATATCATTCAATTGCTTTTGGCAACTACGGCTACCTGTCAACGCTATTATTTTATAATTATGCTTATAAATGAATTCCAACTCAAAAATTGAAGCAAATTAGTGGATACATTTATGAAACATGTAATGTCTAATTTTTTAATGTGGGTACACACCACAATTCTTATTTAAACCATTGATACATAGTAGTAAATTAGTGGATATCAGTGGCGTGGCGTCCATACGACCCGATTCCCACCGGCTTAACCATTCAGAACGATTGAGCATTGAGCACCACTCTCTAATCTCTCTATTGCTATTGAAGAAAAATAATCTACACCGGCTTGCCCTGCGATATTGTTTGACACCACGTCCCTGGTTATTATTTTGTTTCGTATGTTTGTAAGTTGTAAGGTTATGTTATGTATGCACCATTGTGCTAGGCTATGTACCATTGTTGCCTTCAGGAATTCTATCAAATTTTTTTGAATTTATATTGAGAAAATAACCGGTGCGAGTCTGAAACGCGCACCCCTCAGTACGGTATTTCCGTACAAATACTTATCGCATCTTAACTGGAAGATTTAAGTTAAGTTTGCACCTGGTATGTATCGGGCCGGATACAAATGAGGTGCAAACTTAACGCAACCGATCACTTTGTTGTATGGGAGCCCCCTTAAATATTTATTTTATTTTGTTTTTTAGTATTTGTCGTTATAGCGGCAACAGTAATACATCATTTGTGAAAATTTCAACTGTCTAGCTATCACGGTTCATGAGATACAGCCTGGTGACAGACGGATAGCCGAGGCTTAGTAATATGGTCACGTTTTACCCTTTGGGTACGGAACCCTAAAAATTAGGGACATTAATATTACTTAAAACTTTCTTATTTGCCAATGGCATTAGAACAAGCAATCATTAGTTAACGACCCCGATTAGAGTAGCATTCAATACCAGTTCCATTCTTAACGTGTATTCATAAATCTATGCATACAAAGCGTTATCTTAATGGGATATGATATTATTAAAAATCTATTATGAAATAGGGCATTTACGAGTATTAATAAAGGAAAATGCGTAGTATTTAACCACAAGTATTATTAGATAATGCAGTGTTAATTAGGTTATTCTATTTTGAATAATATTTTCCTGTGATCCTATATGTTGTGGGGAGATGAGACAATTACATTAAAAATAAGTAATAAGCTAAATTTCTAGTTAAATTGTGTGATACGACGGAAATTTCCGGGAATTTCGCTCAAATAGCTAGATGTCAATGTCATCAGTCATCACTACATAGTATAAAACAAAGTCGCTTTCTGTCTGTCCGTCCCTATGTATGCTTAGATCTTTATAACTACGCAACGGATTTTGATGGGTTTCTTTAATAGATAGAGTGATTCAAGAGGAAGGTTATATATGTATAATACATTCATAATTTATCAGCATTGCACCCATGCGAAGCCGGGGCGGGTCACTAGTTAAAATTCTGTACCTACTCTAAAGACTAGTGGCTCTTTGTGCTGGAGACCTCGCGATTTTGTTTCATAAATGCTGTTGTTTGTATTTTTTACGTTTTCAGCCGCCAAATGAACTGAATTGACAAAACCTTCATATACTTATCGAACCTACTCACAAAATTTCATGAGAATCGGTTGAGAAATGCAACTTCTATGTGAAAACAGCCGGAAAGCATCCGGACCTCCAAACATGAAAACAATTTGGGCCAAGCTGAAACGGAGACACATCGCTCGCTGGGTCAAAAAACGGAACCCTTATAGGAACACTTCGTTTTCAGAGTGTCTGTCAAGGGAATCAGCTAGGGTAGCTCCTGTTGACCTAAATAGGATCACGTTGGGCAAGAAGAAATGTCCGATAAAAAATGGCAATTTCGTCGCATAATTGGCATTGTGTTGTTGTAGTGTAGTACGGTAGGTACGGATCCGTCGCGCCCTCAATTCGCGAGCCCCGCACTTGATCGGCTTTATAAAGAAACTTTATTTGTGTGACTGTGACACAGTTAATTGTCACACTGTAACAATGAACATGCATGTTGAATATTCGCCACGCCTCTTGTTCTGTTTAACTAGCATTAATTGAGCTATTAACGAACGAAATCCTACTTTTCTGAGGCCAATGCTCTGGCAGAACATACGTTTACAATATGACGCCCACCTATTTTCGGCTTTGCTATATTTAATGCGCATTTCACTATATTGCGTCAAACCGATCTCGTCGGGCAGGCCGGTCGGGTCGGCCAATACTCCAAACAACCTAAGACGATAAACATATTTACATGAAGCTGAATTCGATGTTTATAACGATAGGTATCAGAGATCTCGGCATTATCTGTCTACTTTAGCCATGTGCTCTATCCGACGTAACCGTGTTTTTTCTTATAGAGATTCGTCTACTGTTCGTTTCATGTTGATCAAATGTTGTCAATACTTACTCCTTTACGCAGCATGAATAGCAGTTAACGATATTTGTGACAGTGTTCGGTAAAAAGTTCCTATTACTCGTTTTTCTAAAATACTAATACGGGATCGCGTCGCGTTGAGAGGTTGTTGGTATATAGATCCAAACTAATTTCGTTTGTATAGAAGCCCGAACAATGTTATCCTTTACTAAACTTTCTAATAAAGAAAAAATAAAAATAAAAATAAACACTGTCAGATTTGTTCGTTATGCAGGGCGAGCGGCAAAAATTGATTTATGTTCCTTGGGTATATGCCTTCCATGAAGACGATATATTGTTAAATTGGGAATACTCCATGTCTCATTGAATTTGGGCCGTGATCAAAATACGTAGAATGAACGAACCCATGTCGGTCGAGTGGAAAAACAACCGTGCCCGGCGTTAGGGGTAGGGGTAAATTTCTGGAGATAAACTGATACATGTATACATGATATGATATGACGTGTGGCTTAGTGTTAGCATCTATTATCTGCTATACGTCAGGTCATCTACATCATTAGTGCTTGTTACGACTAAAATAACCTAATGTTTCCAGTCAGGTTTCATAACTCTCTCTTGGTAATAATCACAGAATCTTGTGAAGGCCAAGAAAGACGAACTCGGTAAATGCCTTGATTTGGCTGTTGGCCATGTGGGATGATTCAACGATCATTGTCCCGATATAGTCGATTCGGCGAACGTCTTATAGCGAAGAGTCTTGACAAATATCTTAAGATACTCTCGCTAGATGGCTGGATCAAGGGTCAGATGTATAAGGCAGTACTCCTGGACACGGCAAGCATCGTCAGTGGGTTCCTCTCTCGGCAGCCCTAACTACCGATAGCTTGGACCCTGCCCTTCTGCCGGCGGCCACTTGGGGTTTTTATATTGTATAATATCTTTTTTGTAAAAATCCTCGCCAGATTCAAGATGAACAAAGGGACAGAAATAGTATCCTCGTGGTGATTTTTGTAAGGCACAAATGAACCCATCTTTTTTTGTAGAAGCGGACCTTTAATGGAAAACGTGACTAAAATCAGGCAGCTTTTAAATATGACAATACTTCGAACATCCTTTCATGGGGATTCTTTAGAGGATAATATTAAAGGTACTGCTGGCAATAAAAGTAAGGATTATATTTTATACTATAGAATCTCAAGTAGGTACGTGAACTGCACGTCTATTTTGCATAAATATCTCAATGAGCGATGTCTTTATGCGACCTACTTTTGAGATGTTTCAATGTAGGTATTAGGCTAAATTCGATGTTTTTGATGACATGTGTTCGAGATATCGTCGGAGATAGTGCAACACCGCGTAAATAACAGCTGTCGATTCTCATTTTAATAAAATACTTAGCATTGGTTTAAATATTGATTCGTATCTACACTTGTTACTTGAGCGGTTTTGCACTATCTCCGACGATATCGCTTATAGATATCCGCTTTAGCGATGTGCTAATCGAAGTAACCATAATTACATTATCTTTCATACTGAGATGAATGCCTATCTCATTTTGATAATTGTAAAAATGAAAATGGCCGGCGGACGGCGAAAAGTCATATCGGTAAAGTGATAATGACAGGCGCGGGCGAGTAATGCTTGGTTTTAATTTACAGTGTAAACTATATAATTATAACGGCACTCAAGGGACTGTGTATATGTTGACCTTAAAGAGAGTTGTCGTTAAATGGAGTGAAAAAAAATCTGTATTAGAAAAAAGAAGTTTATTTCAGACTAGTGTTAGTATAAATTATAATTTATGTACATAAAAAAAAATCAATTCTTTTATGAACGCTATTGCGTATATTCTGTTATTTTCGTCTGACGCCTTATACTGCACCAGTAATTACTTATGTTATATTTTTTTACTTATTTTATTCATGTCTTGCGATATTGCCTCATCTTGGTGATAAAGAAACTACTTTTCCAATAACTTTGCTGCTTCCAGAGCTTCTTTAATGCTTGGCGAAGGCTCAGGCTGATCCGTCGCATCTTCTTCATGTTCTTGACCCTCAGTTTTTCTCACCGAATCCAAAATGTCTGTGTCTGTGAGTAATGCCGTTGTAAGTAGGTAGTCGTCTACTTCGATGTAGGTTTGAAGATTTTCTGTAAATCTTACCGCCATGTTGAACTGTTGAATCCATTCAGTTAATGGAAGGTCGTCGTCGCTATCAAACTCCGGTTCCTTTTGCACCTCATAACTCATAGAATTTGTAAAAAGTCCAGCATGTCGAAAAGAGTGCTGTATAGTTGTGAGTGACACTTCTTCCCAGCCTTTGGATAAAAAAATTACTGCAGGCAGCATATTAATAGGTTTTACCCTCAGATTCGACTAGCTCCATCAATAATTTATTTCGTGACAATTGAGGCTTTTAATCACGCTTTGCTCCATTGGCTGCAAGAGACTAGTCGTACTTGGAGGAAGAAATGCCAACTCTATGTTTTGAAGGTTTGATATGAGAGGGTGGGCAGGGCAGTTGTCAACAAGAAGTCAAATGTTTTGTCGCTTTAATGCTGCATCCCACTTTCGCACTTCTTCTTCAAAAAGTTGACTAGTCATCCAAGCTGATCTATTAGCTTTATACGTCACTGGCAATTTGTTAATGTTTTTAAAACACCATGGATTTTTCGATTTGCCTATTACTTACCATCAGCTTTTTTTTTCTGTGCTATCCATATGCTGTAGCCACAAGCACTTTTATACGCTCCTAGGAGAACTTTCCTCCAATACACTTTTCCCCTTTAAATTTCAGTTTTATCTGGGGTCAACTTATAGAAAATTCCTGCTTCATCAGCATTAAAATGAGATTGAGAGTACTCTATCTAGAGTCTCCGATTGGGGGCAGGATAACTTGGTCCGGTTTAACCCCTCTAAGACACAAGTTTGCGCGTTCACCGCCAAGAAAACTCCGTTTACTGTGGCCCCGCAATTCCAGAACACGTCCCTCAACATCTCAAAGAGTATTGTGATCCTTGGGGTTGACATCACCAGTGACGTTCAGTTCCGAAGTCATTTAGAGGATAAGGCAAAGCTGGCATCTAAAAAGCTTGGTGTACTGCACAGAGCGAAGCGGTACTTCACCCCTGGGCAAAGGCTACTGCTGTACAAAGCGCAAGTCCGACCCCACATGGAGTACTGTAGTCACCTCTGGGCAGGAGCCCCCGCATACCAGCTTAGCCCTTTTGACTCGGTACAAAGACGTGCTGTGCGAATTGTTGACAATCCTAAACTCACAGACGGAATCGAGCCTTTAAGTCTAAGGAGAGACTTTGCCTCCTTGTGTGTGTTCTACCGTCTTTATAATGGGATGTGTTCTGAGGAATTGTTTGACATGATGCCCACGGCTACCTTCTACCACCGCACTGCTCGCCATCGGCAGGGTGTTTATCCTCACATGCTAGAGCCTAAATGGTCGAGAACTGTCCGGTTCCAGAGGAACTTCCTACCGCGAACGCTTCGCATGTGGAATGAGCTCCCTGCCGAGGTATTCCCCGGGGGCTATAGTATGCGGTTCTTCAAGAGGGGAGTAAATAGGTTTTTAAAGGGTCGGCAACGCGCGTGTGATGCTCCTGGTGTTGCAAGCGTTCATAGGCGGCGGTAACTGCTTAACATCAGGCGGGCCGCATGCTTGTTTGCCACCGTCGTAGTATAAAAAAAAAAAAAGACACTTGGGGCGTATTTTTCTGTCAATGTTGGCCACACTATTAATCCAGTCGTAAGTAAAGTTCGTATCAACACGTCGTGCTTCTCCACTAATTTTACCATAGTTGATATGGTGACGTTACTTGAATTTTCCGAGCCATCCTTCCAAAGAAAGTAAACCAAGTTCTTCAGCAAACTTCTCCGCCTTATCTTTCACGATCGGCCCAAAGATAGGCATATATTATTCTGGCGCTGTCGGTGAAGCCATGATAGCACAGCTTGATCCAAATCTTCGTATTTAGGTTTCTTGAATTTTTTGGAAGATTTTCCATCCTCCTCTGCTTGTAGGTTTTTTCTTTATTTTTCCATATTCAGGACACGGTAGAGCGTCTGCCAACCTCACTTATCTTCTCTTCCGCCTCTATTGCGCGTATCAGTAAAACTTTTTCGTCAATACACAGTGATTTTCTCTTACTTGCCATGTTTACAGTTTGAAAGTTTGAACGTATAGATAATCTATGACTCCTATTAACAACAGTCTACACGTGCAAGCAATCCCAATTTGTAAACAAAAGTTCGGTATGTATGATGCCGACAGTCAAGTTTATTACGGGCTAGGATAATAAAGCGACAAAATAACGTACCTACACAGCTGCGCAGTTTTTACTAATTTTGGCAACTAAAAAAGTCCTTTTTATTATTTCATTCTTGTCTTTATTGAGAGTGGGTGTAATGCTATATAAAGTGTATCATTGTATGGAAGACAAGCTAAACCAACCAAAGCCGAGTGAATTCGACGCTTTAGGGAGGTTGTCGTTAAATCGAGTGACGTTACATGGAGTTTACACTATTTATTGTTTATTTAAACTTAATTGCACAAAACAAATGTCAGTGCGAATGGCGAACTTAATGCCAAAAGTATTATCTACCAGGCCAAACAGAGATGCTTCAAGTGGGTGCAGAGTAGAAAACTAATCGTTCTGACACGACGTTACAGTCGGTCGACGGTAACGTCTATGGTAAAGAAAAAAATACGCGGACGAAGTTGCCTAGTATCCATGGTTGGATGTTCAGCTATCCCTATACTAAAATTGGTGAAAATTCGTCCAGCCGTTTTGGCGTGTTGTAAGGACAAGGAAATTATGAACAGCGTGTGATGGCGTCAGACTGACATGGCGCCGTGCACCCTTACAATGCCCAGACTTTTTCCTGAAACTATGACCGCTGCCCATAGAAAACTATTTTCAATAAGTACTTTAGAATCTTACAATATATCAGTTATGGTCGTGACAAAGCCGAGATATTGCTTAATTGGGAATATCGTATAGCTTCCTCGAATTAGGCCCCGCTATTTGACCCCATACAAAACACTGAGGGCAAATGTGTGCAAATGTTTGTTATGCAGCTGCTCGGCGATAGCAACAGATAACCAGACGACAGATAAGAAATAAGATAAATGTTTGTTTGTTTTGGTATAACAACCTTATTTTTGTGTAAGTACCTGGGTTGGATAAAGACTGTTATTCCTAACAGCCAATCAGACAACACACGGTTTGCTATAAAAACAGTGGGATTGAAGCAAGAAAATGTATGGAAAACATGCATCGATATAAATTGTTAAACTGACCGCGCTACCAACATGACTGATAATAATGTCTTCAGTATAACCAAGTATAACACAATATTAACTGTATTTGCCACACATTGTGTCGTGCGTGTAGTGAGTGTGTGTGTGATGAATACACATTAAAGACGCTTACACTTTATGATTTGTTTTACTCACAAATTTGTGGGCATATGTAAGAGCGTATTTAAGTAGGTTGATGTCTATCCACTACTGATTAGGATACAATGCTCATTATCGGCATCAAATTAACCCTTAAATTATGCCGACTACACTACCTACAGTTTGCCGTGATGAGATGCACAACAGTTACCGATGTTTGCACATAGCATGTCTACACTCTGATACATGCAAGTCGAAATCCTCACCTTATTGAATAACTTGTGTATAGCCATTCTCCTTCTCTGTCTTAATGTTGTTCAATGTTGTTCGCCCTCACGGTGTGTAGAATGAAAGCCTTCAAATCCGGGCTCCATACTATGGAGCGCGCGTAGTCATACTCGACGTTTACACGCAGCTGACGCAGCGTCTTGTACGGGTTATTGTGGCTGAGGGTCCAAATGTCCCTAAATGTAATTTCTTAGTACTTTCATAACGGTTTAAATCCTCACCTTATCAAACGCGATAACTTGTGTTGCTGATGCTATGGCGCCGTCTTTCTTCTTCTCTATCTTGTAGACGACAATATTGTTCTCCCGCACGGTGTGCAGGATGAAAGCTTTCGAATCTGGACTCCAGGCGACGAAGCGGGCGTGGTCAAACTCGATGTTCACGCGCAGCGTCTTGTGTTGGCTGTGGCTGAGGTCCCGAATGTCCCAAAGGATCACGGATCCATCTGTGTAATCATTCTAAACTTACTGATATGGAATATATAACGAATAATCTTGAGATAAAGGTCGAAGACTTTTTCCAATATTGTGTTAAAAGATGTTTGTCACTTTTTTTTTTAACCGAAAACTACTTATTTTATAACGTACTAGCTTTCGCCCGCGACTACGTACGCGTGGAACTTGATAAAAGGGATTATTAAAAGCGCCTAAGCAAATGTAAGAGCAATTGTGCTTTTGGTCTAATAATTACATTTCCTACAGGGTCACCGCACCCCAACAGAAATGTTCACTCACTTTTCAATCTTTTTAGGTATAATTTCCAGGATGAAAACTATCATATGTCCTTCCTCGAATCTTAAACTATCTCTATGCCAAATTTCATCAAAATCGATTCAGCGGTTTAAGCGTGAAGAGGTAACAGACAGACAGACACACTTTCGCAATTTATAATATTATAGTATATAGTATGTATATGGATGTCGGTGATTAAGATCTATTTTAAAACAAACGTTGAAAAGAACGAGTAGTTTTAGAAGATCGGCCTATCAGGTCAATATTACGTTGGTAAGAATTGAAAGGTTACTTCAAAGGTAAAAATTACAAGTTAAAGCAGTTGGAACTTTCAAGTAACGTCTAACCTAAAAAATTAACGGCAACTAGTAATAAAAGTATCAAAATGAACCCTACTTTACCAATATTCTACAATTTGTTTTGATATTATTCTATTCGTATCTGCCAAATAAAATGCGTTGTTTTCGAGGCACGTAACATACACGCGTATATCTTCAATTTATATTTGTGACCCAAGTTGTATACTAACTAATTACGTTCATCACATTGTCATAACAAGTCTGTGTAGCGCAATATTTACCCGTGAGCGACGTCACGTAAGCACTCCTCGTGTATAAGGACGTAACTACACGTGTCTGACTAATAAACTTTGCCATTTCATCCTTTAGAGGACAGTCCTGACCGTCTATTAGTGCCCATTTCTTGGAAAAATAAACACCATGTGCAGCTAAATGCGGCGAGACTTCGGAGTTACCGTGGGATTGTAAAGCAATTTATCGTTTCAAGGATTTTTCTTCTTCAAGTACTTCGCCCTAACCCTAATTACACAATCAGCAGTTGTTAAAGTTACCTACAATTTCAAGGAACCTTTTTTATCGCCAAATTCCTGCAACTACATCCTAAAGTTTAAACCTCTGAGTTTATGACGAAGATATAAGATGGGCAAAGAACGTAAGATTTATGAAACAATGTTACTGATTCTTGTTATAAAACGTCTTTGTCTGGAAAGGGTATCAACCTAAATCCAGCTTTAAAATTCCATCCAAATTTAACTGCGAAGAAAACAAAGAGAGTACAGCGCTCTTTTAGAGTAAAGACAACAACGATAGTTGCTGATTATCATTAGGTATACCACATTCCCAGAATAGCGGCCTTTACTGAATACCTCAGATTAATAGAACTTGCAGATATACCTACCCAACATAAGTACATACTCGTAAGTTTTATTATAGGTGTAAACAAATTGAAAAGCCAAAGTTACTCTAACTTTGTAATTTATTTACAGCTGATTATGCCTGTCAGTGTCGACCATTGGACAGGCTTAATTCATCCAGTCAAGTAAACAGCAGTAAGTCACCCAGTTCAAGACAAAAAAAAAGAGATAAATAGTGGAAAAAGATCTTCAAAATAGCCTCTTAAATTTAAAGTCAACCCGGTTTACAGTACCATGAAAATCCGTTTAATAATATAAGGATTCATGGACAAGTGTCACTTATTTAAATAATTAACGTGCAACAGTGCGCACCGGGTAAAGGTCAACGGACCACTTTGATATCGAAACTAAGTCACTGTATCAAGGTCTTTGGTTTCAGGCTTGCAGCACTCGGTGCCGTAACAATGAGTAGGCGGAATGAAATCTTGTCACGAGGTGCGGAAGAAAACTGCCTAGCAATAAAAGGCCTAGAGATTTCGTGAGGTTTTTTTGTGAGAAACGAAATATAGTCAGAAAGACTGTTAAAATTCGTGTAGACGTTTCAAACAAAGTGTAACATTTCCTTTGTGTCTGAGTTAGGCTGCCAGTCCACAGAAGCGGAGTGGACCAATCACATTCCTCAGATTTGAATACGCTTCTTTCTGGCTTCACAGTGACGAATCCTAGCTCATTGGTTCATTTTCTCTGCTTCGCTTCGTGGACACGCAGCCTTATACCTTATAACTCGATCGGCGAATGATGATCCCAGCCCGTCTACCACAACTTGGTTTCACGACCCTTGTCGCGCGAGATAGCATCGCTCGTCACTCTCTCTCAGTACTGTGAAGATAGAGACAGGTAATATATCTTGCGCGAGAAAGAGTCGCGTGTCACAGTTGTCCTAGAGGTGCAGGGACACTTCACAAAATGTGATAAATTTCTAATAATACTGTGCTTGAAAGCGAAGTTTTTATACGAACACATGTGTTATAGAGGCTTGAAAACAATGTTGATGTGACATCGACGCCATTACAAGGTGGTTTTATGAAATGTCAAATGAAGTGTCACATGGTATGTTAGTAAGATAAATCTCTCACTCAATTTACCCATAGCAATTTGGGTATAAAAGGGAAAACCCGGGATTATGATTATTTATCTTTGAGCGCCTATTTATCTGAGTGTATCGAACGTGACCTGTGGCATGTTTTTCATATGATGCAATGAACTGTAAATAAACACTTTTTCACAAAAAATAACCGACTTCAATGAGAAGAAATTATGTTTCCGAGAACAATTTAACGAGTTACTATTTCGATAAAACTTATACGGATTGATCGCTTACATAATAATTAACACGATAATTACATGAAGACTATTATAGAAGGAAAAATAGAAGGGAAAAGGAAGAGGGGAAGACCGAGAAGGACATATATGGAGCAAATAAAGGAAAAAATAAATGTTTCATTGTATAAAGAATTAAAAGAGAAGGCGGAATGTAGAATAAGCTGGAAATTACTCCACCGACAAGAGCTTAGCTCTTAAATATATGATGATGATGATGATGATCGCTTACACCTGAAGTGATCTACCAAATAATAAAATAATCATCAAAATCTATTCATAATGACATAAGCGTAACATACATACAAAAAACAACATACTTATAATTATCGTTGAAAAATTAATAGCTTGGGGAGTTTGCCACATATTGAGTCTAGTTACACTTCATTATATCATCTGTAAATATCTAATTACGTTACAACATAATGTCAATTTAAAATACTTTTTTAGTCGAGAATTTTAATTATCAACATTGTATCGGTGAGAAATAAAATAAAAGCTCCTATTCAATGTCATCGATGTGACACTGTCTTCAAGTTTCACAGATGAGCAAACCTTATAAAATTTCGTTCATCGTTTGCAAAATGACTAACGACCGAAGCCAAACTTACAGAGTGTAAAGTTACCATGATTGCTTCCTTCCTTGCGTAACGATTTCATCAAAATTGGCACGCTATCTTAATTATTTATTAGCCTCAGATTTCAGAAACTGAGTACGTGACAGCCCGTAGATATTGACGTAGGCATTAACACGCGTAAGTATCTACGTAATGCAGCAAACAGGGAACAATAGAAGCATAATCCATATATGAATTTCATATGTTCTTAGTGCCTTTTTCTTTTGAATGCCGTGCGAGGTAGCGCGAGCGCGGGTCTTAGTGTAGGCGTGTCGAAGTTCCCTACTTCGATGACGAAACGACACCTAAAATTTGTGCAAGTCTTATTGTGAAAGACTTATTGAGTGTGGCGGAGGCGAGCGGTGTCTCGGAGGCCGATTCGCTTTAATATGTTTGCTTTGACCAAACTCGAAAACCCGCTAACCATCCTGAAACAAAGGACTTGCCGTTTCATATGTAAACTCGGTTACTTATACATGCTCCGGCCTCGTTCGGAAATTTAAAAGAGTATCGTTATTTATGAAATTCAAAGGCCTTCTTCTTGACCTACGTCAACTGTTCATTGCCCTTTTCGTCCCGTGGAGGCTGCAACGCCTGTCGGATGGGACTTGATCAATAACGTTGAATGACTGGATAACACTGATTTATAGCTATCTCGCTTTCCAGCCGGCCGGTGCATATTGATTGTAGGACAAATATACTTACGTTTCATTAGTTCTATTTTCGGCTTTCATTCGATGCACTGGGGCCTGGGGCAGCCGCTGCGCTCTTCAATTCAGTAAACCGCACCACACATGCCTACCTAACAATATCGATTCATCTATTTATAACAAGATTTTTTTTCGTATAGTAAACAATATTATATTTCAATCGGTAATAGTTTACAGTTTTCCGATAACTCAAAACGTCATAGAGAAATAAGGCGATCCGGAATAATTTGCTTAGCCCATTTTATAGCCGACAATGAAGATAACAGCGATACTATAATTGGATAACCACAAGCTCTCATACTAACATTAGTAGTACTTGGCCCGTTATTAGTGATATCTATATAGGAAATAAGAATAGGGCCAAGATAATTAAGATAGTTTTATTTAATGTGGATTTTGTTAACAAACATTTAGCTTAGACTTTATCAAAAAACGACCGCGAGCTCCACAACTAGTAAAGACGACGTACCTATCTGTTTTTTTTTTGTAATAAACTTGACCTTTCTTAACAGATGATAATTTATTAGTGCAATTTCAAACATGTTAATTGAATGGAAACCTTATTTTGGCGACACGAATGGTAAACAAAACGCGTGTAGAGATGACCGGGCGCGAGGGCGTTGCTCCTTGCTGATACTCGAGGCGTCGTGTCGTGGTCTATTTACAATCATAATTTATCATGCTATGCTAAATTTCCTATTGTTCTACTATATGGACACTAACTGAATACGGAACACTAACAGGCACTGAGTGAGTAATACTAGCATAATAGCTACCTAATTAGGTATTCTAAGTTCAAAAGCATAAACAGAACAAGTTATCTACGTAAAAAGCTATAGATAGTTTTGATTTCGTGGTTCGATTCTCAGATCGTCTACAGAATAGCCTTACCAAGGTGGAAGTCATTAAGTTTGCTCATCTACTAGGCGTTTCGTCATCACTTTATGTAAGCTGCTTACGTAAATCAGCTCAATGTGCACGGCCGGATCGCTCAGACAGTACTCATTTAGTGCAGCTTTGTACTACAGCTTAGTATAAAGAGAAATAAAACTATTCGAAACTGGTATTTTAAACGAACAGGTAGCGTGGGCCTACAGACCCTTTTGACCCACCCATGCATTCTTTCATTCCAGACAGGTAGAGCATAATGAAGCCATCTCCATTTAAGTTCAAAGAACTCCCCGATAATCCTATTTTCTCTTTATCTTATATCACAAAAGAAATTCCAGCAAACATTGATGACAACATTTTATCATTATACGTCATAACTTAACCCTGATGTTGAGAGCAGTTCTTCGAAGATTCGATGAGTCAGTAACGTAAAAAAAATCGGCTTCGGAACAATCTTAGTCATCGCATCTATACTTCAAACGATGCAAACACGCGCGGGCAAATGATTAATGATAAAAATATGATATGACATCAGATGATAACAATATTAGGCATCAATGTTTACTGTTTATATTTTGTTGCACTGTCGTGTCAATTTCCTGTTCGCTCGTCTGAAGTGATTCACTTATAAAACCGGAATCGACATCGTTTCATAACGCGGGAATTCCTCAAGTCAGCTAAACTATGTGCTGGCGACGTGTATGTATGAATGAATGCCAAACATTGCAGATAATTTAGCGGGCTTGCTTCATCCGGTATTGCCAGTGGCTCATCATCATCAAAACAGGGATCTGCAAACTTTCTGACTAAATGTGGGTGAAAGGAAAAGGAAACAAAAAATATAAAAAAAAATATTACGTTTATTGCGGTAATGCAATTCGAAGGCACATACACGTCAAGCGTACGCGCGCATCGTCAACGTAACGTATCTATGTCACTTTACGAAACCGTTCATTCATATTGAGCCTAACCAGAAATAGTGTCCGTAGCGCAGTTCGTTTGTCACTTCACTTATCACTTGACATTTTTAGGCGGCACTGATTAAGGGATCATACGGTTGCAACATAGAGAACTGAGTCGTCACGCGCGTGCGTTTTGCCCGCTCCTCATGGACTTTGAGGAGGACCAGATCCATGGCCGCGCGCGCATCTTCCAGCGGGGAGTGGCCGGCGCTGCCTCGCTGCACGCTGCGTCCAAGAAGCTCCTCGCACAGGACGCGCAGCGAGCGCCGCAACGGGAAGCCGCGAGCGTGCGGATATAGCGCACACGTATCCACCACCGCCCCATGTAGCAACTTCAGCGCACGCAGGTCGTTGTCCAGCGCATGTCCAATCAAAATAGTATCAGTTCCGACGAATCCAAGTATATCGTTCTGTACATCCCGTAGCGTCTTAGTCGCGCGCGCCAAGTCGCGCGGCCTGATGCCCGAGAAACGAGTGTTGGGATCCACGACAGACGAACTAGGTTTAACCAATGATCTGTACACAAGGCGACCATCGGCGGCGATGACCGCGATGCTGGCCAGCTCTAGTCCCGCCGTCGTGTAGCACATCTCAGCATCGATGGCGTAAACACCGCCGCGAGGCGAGCGTGCACGCACATATCCTTCGAGGGGGCCGTTCATGCCGGGGCGAGTACCGCTCCACACGTGGAAACGAGCGGAGCTGCAGCCTCTAGCGCCCAGCGGAGCGTTGCAGCAAGTGTGTCGGTAGTCACCGCTGACACGACCCCAATGATACAAACACGACTCCTCAGACAAATATTCACCTTCACGAGTCATCCGAAACATTTTGTCACATCGCACACACAAATGTTCCACTGCGTCTGCTTCCTCATCACTGTCGGACCGCGGGCTGGAGCCCAGCGACCCTCGTCCACTGTCACCTTGCGATCCACCGGGGACGAACTCCGGCGCGTTCACATCCCACGCCGTGTGGCGTAAGGTGGTCGTTCTCGACCTCGGCGGCGGGTTGATGTAGACGACAGCCTTGCATGAGTTGGGCTCGATCTCCAGCGGGTAGCCCAGGGCCCACATGCGCTCCGGCGACAGGACATGCGGGCGGAGCGCCTGCACTAGTTCTTCGGTAGAGATTCTCTGAGGCGTCGACGGCGACGGCGGCGCGGTCGGGGGGCGCCGTCGATCGCGGGGCTTGCGCCGCCGTGCTGCAGCGCCGGCAGCATCCACCGACGAGAGGGTCTCTTGGTAAAACCAATTTTGCAAATTAATACAAAAGTGCATGTTTCTTCGTTCGCTTGTATACTCATAGAGTCGAGTGTTTGTTTATAGCTCGCGAGCGCGGAGTCGACGCGGGGCGTGCGAGTGCGCGCGCGGGCGCTGTACTAATGGCGCGATGGAGGGGCGGCCGCGCTATATACGTCACGCAGGTAGCGCGGTTGTTAACGGGACATGCCAATCGACCGGCCTATTCTCATTTTTCTAAACAACATTATAATAATATTTCTCAGGTAAATAAAAGAATAAAGGAGGACAATTGTGTTACTTTGCGAACTACAAAGAGAGACTTGTAGCCGTATTGGCCGCGGTAAGAGTGAATCGCGTCGCAGCTGTTGTTTGTTTACGTCGATCTGTACCTACGCTTATCAGCTGATGGACGCCGTTGTTTATGCTTTCTAATACCGTACCGTACATTGAGATGAAAATGAACACGTGGTATATTTTTATTTTTGGGTTCGATTTCATTTGGTACGGAGCACGTTTTAATAATTAATAATAACAAACCTCATTTAGATAGCTACATAATTACTAATAGTGACGATAATCATTATGAATTTTATGTTTAACTAAATCGACGAATATAATTAGTAAATGAGGATATTTTGCGTATTTTGTTATACATACTTTTAACGTACTACTGAGAAACACGAATTGGTATAAAAAGAGAAGACATCTGCTCGAAGGGCGGGCGGCTGCGGAAGGAAGGACAGCCGGCCGTTGCCCTGGGCCGGCCGGCGTATCTCGTATTTATATACACGTCAAGGTAAATACGTACTTAATACCGACAGACAATGTCTTGATATCAAGTCATTAACTTTCAGACAGTGCGAAGACCTCTCATACGATTAAAAAACAATTACCCGTGTTTAATTAGCCAAGGTAGAGCTAGCCCTATATAAGTATATTTATTTTTGCAATCTAATTTACAGCATATAATTGACCATATCTTATCGGTATTACCGATTTATAAGGTTGTGATTAATGATATGCATTTTATTGTAGCACATCATATTGCTTTATAGCGGTCTCTATCAATCTATATGTAGAGTCTAAATATAGAGGATGTAGATACATGAATAATTCGGTGCTCTGCGAATTCTTCAGTGCTAAAAGTGATAACAAGCCACAAGATCTAAATATGAATAATAACATGTTTTTGTACCATGTCATCACGATATCATATTGGTTTAAATTTTTATTTTTTGCACACCATAATAAACTTAGAAAACAAACACAAATATTTGAAATAATATTTCAAACTGTAAAAAAATGTAGGTGCTGCTATATTTCTTTAGCGAAAACTCTTTTTGTACCTCGAAATTAATATTATTTAATGTATATAAATAGACTCATGATAATTTTAAATGTGCAAAGTACAACATCTTATCCCCAATACCGGTGTAAAAGATTCATTATAAATATTATAATCATATGCACCTAGGTATATAATTTTATAACAACATCGTATTAAATAGTGTTGAGTATTGACCTAATAAAACTCTATATAGCATACATTTCTGATAATTGAGGAACGAGATGACCTACAAAATAATAACCTACCTAGTTAATTATTAAAATTATTATTTTTACTGCTCAGTAAGTAAACATAATTAATATATTCTGATTATTGACGTCACTGGGATCTGTTACGTTATTATTGATACTTGTTTTAGTTGTTTTAGTAAGAAAAAGCGAGTACAAACAAAAGTAAAAAATTAAACCTGTATGGAATCTGATGCCTGCTTACGTTTTTGTTGAATCATCACGTTGTAAAAAAAAGAACTGAACAAGTCGGGACCGAATTAGCTTACTTTTTTTTTTCATATATAATAGGCAACATTTTCTATAATAGGCAAGCCGGTGGAAGTCGGGTTCTATGGACGCCACGCCACTGGTTAATACATCCCAAAAATCCCAATATGATTTAAGAGTGTGAAATCCCCAGAGAACATGTCTCAACTTGAAACGTCGGGCTCCAAGAAAAGTTGGCCAAGTAGTATAGCCGTAAGTCATGACATGAGCCGTGGGCATGTGTGCGATTGTTTGTATACAGAGGCGCGTGTGGGCGCGGTGGTCGCTGACACCGACGATAACCTTCGAATCTATGTCAGACTGAACGGGGAGTCGACGAACGGGACGCACGAGGGGATACCATATCGAGGGACTCGTCATCAGATTTTTTGATTTTTAGGCTTTCTCACGGACTTTGGCAAATATTATTATTTTTGCAATTTTAGTGAAGGTAGATTTTTAAGATCTTTTTATATTAACCACAATGTATCTAAAACACAAAACAAGCCTGCACGGCGTGCGAACCCTAGGCTCCCAATGGAAAAAACCTATAAAAAGAATATTTAATTTGCTTTTTTTTCTACAAAGCTGTAAATTATGTTTTAATTTCGCAAAATGCGAGATAATCTCAGGATTTTCCTATGTAACTATTATTTTTATCTGGTAACCCTAGGTAGATGCGCTAGCCAGAATGAACCGTACTGGGAACCACGCTCGCTGGACAAGTTAGCACCGTAGATTCTCTGAACATTGCTAATGACTAACGGTCTGTGCCCATGCAGATAACGCACAAAGTTGCTAGCGTGTACTTTATCTACCGGTACATCACAAAACGGTAGAAAAATCATGTTTATCAAGCGTGTAGCGTGTGTATCACTCGGCCGAAAAAACAAAACATCTCTCATGTTCATGTGGTCAAAAGTTACCATCCTCCATCTAAACGGAGACTTTGCGAAGACGGATGGCTCTATCTATATATTATGTGTACATACCTACAAGTCAAGTAAATTCACTTTGAATTATGTTCACATGAAAGGCGCGAACATAAATTTGTATATGACCAGTAGATAGTCTTATTTACAAACGCGTAGTGTTATCGTTCAACCCAATATCCGACGTCTGGGAGCATTAATCAGACTTAACTGCGGCCTAAAAAGGATAAACTAAAGTCGGTCAACTCCAGTCTCGCGCTGGTTCATGCAAAGCGTTCACTATAACTCGAAATTCGACATTTTTGCCTCCGACCAAACACAGATACATAACCGGCCGTTGAAAAGAAGACACAAAGAACCGGTTTTCCTGTCACTTCTATATTATAAACGAGAAATCGTTCGATAAAACTGCCTTCATCATGGAACTGTGAGTTCGAACAATACGCGCAAATATTGTAGGTCAGTACACGAGAAACGGCGGCGTACCTACTATTCATAGTAAACACAAATACTGATTACGCATTAAAATTGGTTTATTGGTCATGTTTACTCATATATTGGTGTGAATCAACGTATGAATGACCATGGTCGTTGTTTTAATGACTAAGGCTTATATTATTGTCTAAATTACCTCTACTCATATTAATTGCAAATTCGGCTAATTGATAGTTCGGTGCATACTATTGTTTAGTCATTTACTATTGAATGAATCTATACGTCATCGTGGCTGGGTAAGTAGGATTATCTGTCTTTGTAGAGCGAATAAATCTCCTTCGCCTTTCGGTCCATATTAAATGAAATACGAGTATAATTTATGTATTATATTTTCTTTTAAGTTTCCATTTTAGTCGTACTACCTAAGATGTCCCTTTAATCGTCAAATAGATGTACGATGTATTCAAACAATTAAAAATCTGTTTATTTGGTTATTACGAACAATATAAAACTAAATAATATAGGAAAAAAATATTTATTCAATAATACCTACATTATTATATGGTAGCTAGTTGATTAGAATTAGAACTAAAAAAAGCATCTAAAACGGAGCATACAAGTTTGTACGAAAAAAATACCCGTATGAAGTTGGAGGACGGGAGCTGGTCTTCTATAAATATTTTTGTCGTTAAAATCACCCAACTTAATCTTTTCTACGGCCATTCGGCGTGAGCGACACTAATCTACTACACTATGCTTAATATACTCATTTGAGACAAGTATTATGTATATAAAAACTACCTACCGCCCACTTCTGGTGTTCTACTAAGAATCGCGGTCACTGGGCCAGGGCAACGAAGAGCACCGGAACTTCAATTTCAGCCAGGTATCAATTTCAAGTTCAAAAGGCCTTGGCGTCCAATCATCGAATCAACTGAACTGCTACAGTATCAATTCCAAACTAGTTTTACAGCAACATCTGGGATTGGAACAGAACTAATCTAGTTTGACAATGAGTCTTCCATAAGATTTAGTTACGTTCTGTATCCAACCGTGATACAGGATCCACCGGTTATACATATAAATGTAGCGTTGAAGGATTTGTGAAAACAAAAGGGAAACCTCGAGTGGTCGTAATACCACGTGACGTAGTGTTCTGGTGAAAGTTGTACATCATCGGCTCACGGCGCTGACCACCGTCACGACGTTCTATGTGGGTCAAGGAGCTCGCGTTGCCAAGCTAAACCTTTTTGCATGAATCACTAATAGATTAAGGGTAAGAGGCAAGTAAATTGAGCAAATTCTGAGAATGTCTTTTGGAAAATACGGTTCTTGCGTCAGTTGCGTTGAAATTATGACCAAATATTTGCAATGATCAAATTTAATGCCAGTAAAGTGATCATAATCCGAAAAGTTTAATATCTACGGGACCGAACGACTCTAAAATGTGGTCAGCTACTGCGCATTACGAAACTATCTCGTAAAACTGTCCGAAAATAGTCACTAACAGGCTGACAACTGTTGAAGTAACGGTCTACTAAACCAAACAGAACGAGTCCATACTTAAACCGGAAAAATAACGTTTTCGTAGCACGTCCTTATCGCACTCGGCGACGATACAAGTGATACAACTTCGTGATCTACACGCACGAGTACTACCTGATACGAGACACGAATATAATGCTCTATAAGCCACTTTAAGAATAATATTTGTCAATTGTACATAGGTAACGCAATAAATGATGTGCCGATTGCAACGTGATGTAAATAAAAATATAGAATCGTCAAACAACGGCAAATTAATTATTTTTTATTGAAGCAGTAACGTGTAGCGTAAACCAAATGATAACATTGAAGAAAAACGTTTAATACGATGCCACCATAAGGCATGTACAAGAAATAAAGCAACTGATTGAAAAATGCCGATGCCTTAGCTAGGGGTTTTGATGAAACAATTAGTAGTTCAACGCGTGATCATATTATCACGCTCAAAGCAGTTTTTTGCTTCAATATAAACAAACGGTAAATTACATTAAAATAGTGATCATATTAAAATACATAAACGGGTTTACACACGTCGTAGAAGTCAAATATCGCTCAATATGTAAAATAATTTATTTATTTAAATTTTATTGCACAAAATACAGCGTAAAAGGTACAAATGTTTCTTTAAAAGAGGACTTAATGCCATGAGGCATTCTCTACCAATCAACAAAAAATAATGTATTGTATGGAAAATAATGATCGCTGTGTTGGGATGAAACTAAGGTTGCAAGGAAATGTACTTTGTTACTTGAGAACGTTTGCTTTCCTTTCTTTCATAAGTCATAACACAACCAAAACAGGTTCAACACTTCACAACATGTTCCAATTACGTCAGAAAACATGACCATAACAATATTTTTGGAAATAAGGTCACAGATACTCGATCGGTTATATTATCCTCTTTGTTCTGGATATAAATGGCGCCTGTATAATACGGTCTCGTATGTCGAGCTATCATAGTTAATTGAGATCGAGGTGAATCGTTATACAACTGTATATTAAATATCTACAACAAACCGCTATCCTTTTGGATAATTAATGTAACGTTATATTCTGGATAAGCCGTTTGAGTAAATATTTTCTACTATGTCCGTGCTTTGGCCAACTGCGCATAAAATATTTTTAAAACGAACATATTAATATAATTAAACTACAAATTATCGTTACAAATGTGCCACGCATCAAGGCTACTAAACTGAGGATATACGATATAGATATCATTTAATCATTTGTGTATGAAAAAACAACAATATTTAAAAGCAAACAAATCAAATTGAATCGTTGCAGTGAGTTACAACAGACGTCAACCTATTTGTAATTCACTGATTATACACTATTAAATTATTGTTTCCTATATTGACCGCTTATCATCACGATATTGCGCAGTATATAACAGTGCTCTGCTTGCAACGATCAACTTTATAATAAATTTAAATATTTTTTTATTTAGTGACGTGCATGTATTTAAACGTGCCAATCTGAAGATTCTGTCATTTATAATGACTAAGACTAAGGTGACTTCCATTGAACCTTACCATTGACTTCCAATGAAGTTGATGCTGACGGCTGTCTAGCTGTCATCTCAATCACCGCATAGAAAAAGTTCAAACATTCTACACTATTTTAAAGTACGTAATTTACACAGGTAATTTACGATTGCAAGCCGTTTAAAACAACTATTCGTTAGTCATCATCAGTATACCTTAAAATGGAAGACATGACTCACTCAAAGACTGCCTCATTATCGATCAGGCCCTTGGGCTTATTGAGGTCTGGTGAAATTTTGTATATGAATTCCCTTAATGATTTATGAAGTTGACAAGAAATAAGGCCGAAAGCATTTTTTTAATCACAAATTTATCTATAAGGAGACAGGTAATCACTGTCATTTCAGAAACTTTTAATGATAAAGATTCAGGAGCTATAATGCAGTAGGCTATGTTTCCGTATAATATGTCAGTTTACTAATGATAATTAAAGTCCAAAATGTTAAGCCTCTTTTAAAGAAACATTTGATCGTTGAGAAACGCTTCTTCACTTCTAATAAGAATTTGACTTAAATTAAAACTGAAGATGTTTGAACTTTGCGATAAAGTATCGAACTTTAGAAAAAAAAGGAACATTAGTGTGTAGTGTATCAGCGTGACAAGAAGAACAAGTACACAACAAACCATTTCACATAATTCTCAAGATTAATATGTAGGTAAAATGATAAGACCGCCCGTATACGACTTTTATCTTGACAGAAAACGGGTGAAACTTGCTACATTTGCGTAGTTAACCTCTGACATACTACAAGATTGCACTCGAGCGCACAGGAAGTACGTAGCAAGCGATCTTCGGAGGTCAGTGAACTGTATTGATAATACTGTAACTCTTATTACTTATTATGTATAACATTTACGAGCATAATATATGCTGATCGACAATCAATATGCGTTTGAGATCTATTCAGTGTAGTACCCAGCCTTTTGATGGAAACCGTCTGTTATCTACTTTTTGACGACTTGAATTTTATTATTTTTCAAGTCAGTATTATTTCATGTTTTGTGAGGCCTTTAATAATAGTTACTTGTAATGTTGTCGTTAGAGCATATAGAAGGACATTGACCGACACGTCAAACTGTAAGTAACTCAGTGGTCGCTGTAGCAGAAAATAACTGATCGGAAACGTATCATCAAGGAGCAGTCACCTCATAAGGAAGGACCGTTTATTCGGCTTTGGAATAAAAATTCTACATCCCTTTGTTGACGCAAACTCATACGGATGATATAGTAAATTACACTCAGGCGCACCTAAATGGCGGTGAACGGTTACTGACAGGAGGCACAAAAACAGTGGCTAAGGCAGCATAGGATATGGTAATAATATATAGGACGGTATCGATTAATGCCATCCGGGGCTGGATCAGCAATGAGTGATAATGATAACGTACGAGCGAATATTTTTGAGGTATACTTGAGCACGAAGAATAAGGGAAAATATAATAAATAGACACCGAAAGTTGAATATATAAAATGGTCTAAACTAAATGGTCTAACGCATAAGTCAGGATAAGAATAATGAAACTGCCGTAATAACACAGATACAGAACAAGCAAATAGGAATGAATGACGAGATTGAATTAGATGGTGACTATAGAAGACTGTTATGAAACAAAATAGCCATAACGCACACCCTGGTCTTAAAAATCAGATGCACCAGAAGTGTGTCGTAAATAGTCGCAATGAAGAGGAAAAATAATAATCAGAATAATGAATGGGTGAGACCGAATTAGAAGATGATGACAACGGAAATAAATAAGTCCGAAGTCCGTTTAAGTCAGAATCAGAAATTAAAAATGGACCAATGAAAGTGTCGTAAACATACAAAATAAGATAGGATCGAAAGGGCAAGGTCGAATTAGATGACGACAGTGTTAGCATAATGGGAATAAATACGAGTGAAGAGAGTTGGCATTTCGCCGACCGGGGGGATTCCTTGTGGCCAACACGTCCGTGCCCACTCAGTAGCGTCCTCTCGTCCTCCACCTTAACACTTGTACTAAAAATATCCATTTATCATTGACATAGCTTTGAAACGTTGTCTTTCTAAGAAAATGTATTTCTAGCTGGTTAGCGTTCTGCGTAGATATGGGAGTCATCCGGTTTGACTTTCCTTTGTCTGTAAAACTTTTCAAAGACTGAAAATACTTTAAGAGAGTAAATTTTTTTAGCGTAGTGGTTAACAAGGCATCGTAATAAAGATATTTTAACATAAATACATGTAAATAAAAACAGATAATCTCTAGTTTACTAATTTTAATGTGTTCGACTTCTAGCATCTTAAAATTCCGGCGCCCAAAACCAGTTAATTTCATTGTACTTAATGGTCCATTTACTGGTCATAAAACAAGCAAATTATATATCATTCAGACGCAATATGTAAACACACTAATTTGATACAATAATTGAAGCTGGGTTACGTTATGACCAAAGAGCCACGACAAATTGTGTAAGTGCTAAGTTGATCATGAAATTATTATTTTGTGCCCACACCCCGCACGTTTGTTGCCTAACAGTTTAAATCGCTAGTTTCTAAACGGAAACAGTTGAATGCAGTGTGTTTGTATACGAGTGTTGGGCAATCCGCCATTCATGTAAAAGGCTGAAGGTCTTACGATTAAAACCTTGAAAAAATCAGCAAGATCGCTAACCGCGTGTCACGTCGAGAGGGTCTAATCGACGACGACGGTTACGAAACCGTTTGAATTTATCCGTTAAATTTGCAAACGTTTGACGCTTTAATACAAATCATATAATGTACATGTAAATATTACATTAACTCATGCCTGTGTCCCACTCGGGTAGGCAGAAAACCGAATGCTAGATTTTACAGTCCTTTCTTTACACACTACTTTGGCGTCATTTACATCTTGCATTTTTTCATATACGCTGGGTGGCTTTGCGTGTACTCCTAACCAAGTCCTCACTAAACCTACGTAGAAACCTAAAACTGGTGGTTGGCCCATGAAATGAAATGAAATGAAATGAAATGAAATAATTTATTCAGTAAGTAGGCCACAGGGGCACTTTTACAAGTCAGATTGTGAATCTACCGGCATTTCGCAAGAGGAGACCGCTGTTGAGAAGAAAGCCGAAAGAAACTCAACAGTAAGTCATTTTTTCGTAAATAATACTTAAAACAATTACATGATACAGTTGTGTTATAACTAATTACACTGGGTACACGTAAAGGAGATGTATAGATACTCCAAATCAATGTTAAGTAGGAACATTAAAATGAAAATTTAATAAATTTAAAATATTAAATATACCCAGAGATGTATAAAGTCTCTGGGTGTCACAACATGCAATAAAATATAATTACTTAATTAATTTAATTCCATAGAGATGTATAAGGTCTCTAGGCGTCAACGTGAATAATTTAGAAAATAATTATTAAACCTAAAATTCTTAGAGATGTATATGGTCTCTAGGCGTCATAACATGCAATAAAATATTTTAAAATGATTTAATTTCCTCAGAGATGTATAAAGTCTCTGAGTGTCATACTACACTAAGCTGTTTCTTAGAGATGTATACAGTCTCTAAGAGTTCAAAAAGATAAAATCAACATTGAATAACTTCAATCGAGTACAGGTGAAGTTTCTCACGTTTGCTTAATTTAACACTAGTATGCGGTTGCTACATATTTAATTTGGCCCTTGCTAGCATGAACAGACCGGACCCCACAAACGGCACCCGTTCACGAGTATGACGCATATCTCAGCCATCGCCTCCCTCAACCATATTATAGGGAAGGCTGCGACCCGATCAACGACGCCACCGTAAGCAAAGACCTTTAAGCGAGCATGACATGCTCAAGCTGCCGGGCATACTTGACTAATTCTATTTGCCCGGTGAGAAACAACAAATTGTGCTCTCATGTTACATTATTATTAATTACCCACCAAAATAATGCTTATTTAAAAATTTACTATTGACACACAACACTAAACTACTGGCTTAAAGGCATCACTGTCGTTTAGAAAGTCATTAACAGTATAATAAGCTTTATTCAATAAGTGACGTTTTATTTGCGCTTTAAATTTGCTACAGGGCAATTTTACTACATCAATAGGTATTTTATTGTAGAAGCGTACACAGTTCCCCACGAACGACGAGCTAACCTTACGGAGACGGTGGGCAGGTATTGCGAGCTTGTCCTTACTTCTCGTATTGTAGTGGTGAATGTCACTGTTGAGCTTGAATTCATGGAGATTTTTCCGCACATACATGATATTCTCAAGAATGTATTGAGATGCTACGGTGAGAATGTTTGTTTCCTTGAATTTCTCTCTTAGTGACGTACGACCTAGTGCATAAATTGCGCGTACAGCTCGTTTTTGTAGCACAAAGATGGTTTGGATGTCCGCCGCTCTTCCCCATAATAAAATTCCATATGACATAACACTATGGAAATGAGCATGAGCTGAGATCCTGTATATTTCAAAATGGCTAACATGTTTTTTTTCTTTCGATTCAAACTAACGTATATCCGGCCTTCATAAAGAAAACTGTATCGATGCAAAACATCTTTGTAACCCGCCAACCTGCTCACAACATTTCACGAAAATCGCTCGACAAATGCTGTCTGTAGTAGAAAAAGCCGGAAATCTGGAACTCAGACATACGAGAATTTTGGGTCAAGCTGAAACGGAAACGCTTCGCTCGCTCGGTCAATGACAGTAGAGATGTATCGAAGACACCTAGCTTGATTTTTGACCTATAGTTTGATTTTAACCGTTCAACTCTGCACAAACTTATTCACGCTGGTTTTGCTAGTATGAATGCAAAGCCAATTATTCTTCAGTATACAAAAAATTGGGCAAGTGCGAGTCCGACTCGCGCATGAAGGGTTCCGTACCTATATATATGTATATATAGGTATAACAAGTTGTTGTATGGGAGCCCCCCTCAAATATTTATTTTATTTAATTTTTAGTATTTGTTGTTATATCGGCAATAGAAATACATCATCTGTGAAAATTTCAAGTGTCTAGCTATCACCGTTCTTGAGATACAGCCTGGTGACAGACGGACGGACGGACGGACAGCGAAGTCTCAGTAATAGGGTCCCGTTTTTACCCTTTGGGTACGGAACCCTAAAAAGTGACTATCAAAGTTATTTGATGCTTTGTACTTGTACATTTTGAGCAATAACAAAAACGACAACAGCAAGGTCCGACGCTACCAGATTAACGATACCGACTACAACATTTCGCAATTGCGCCGTCCAAATTATCAACCAATTATTACAATTATAACTATTATAAGCTCCTTCACGTTGATGTCCGTTTCAAATTGCTACGTACATTTTGTTCAATTGTGTCTTGGAATCCTTCAACTTTGCTCGACAGTGGTAACTGGCAACAATTCATCACGGTGAATGCACGCATGATTTGAAGGGGCTTTTGTTGGTGATACTTTTACAAGATTTTATGAAATGACCCATCTAAGTCGACCCTTAAATTAGTGATAAGGGACTTTTTTTATTTGCACGCAAGTAGAAAAAACAATAATCGTGTTTCCTGTGTTAAAACGTTAACATCTTATTCATTAATATATAAGTTATAATTCATAGAAGAGAGACTGATCTTTACGGGGATAAGAAAATTACGCCCTAAAATACATAAATTTGTCTATACTAGGTCGATGCAGAGTCAGCCACCGGCTAAGCTTGCACCATAAATTGGAGCGGTTTTTTTTTTTTTTTTTCGAAATTTTCTCTTCGTCACGACCTAGCGAAATTTATTTTTTGCATTTTAAAACAAAAATTTCTAAAATCGGTTGAGCACTCGCTGAGATCTGCGCATTGTCACAAAGTCCATTCGAGTCGATCCATGGGAGCTTCACTCCAAAAATATACGAACCTGAGTCTATTAAACCTATTTCTCTTCCTTTAATATGAAATTATATTTTTAACTTGGGTATCTACAATCTATTTCCTGTAGCCACAGCTCACAGTTGCTAGCTGAATTTTAATCTTAAACCGGATGAATTATTTAAAACTAGGTCACTGATTCGGATGTGACAACCGAATTTAAAATAATTTAGCCGCAGTTAGGCGGAAATAACGGAATTAACGTAGCTTTTGTTTTAAAAAATCATGAACACGGCACAGTAACGTCATCAGCTTCAATTATAACAGTCACGTTAGTAACAGCTGTTTTGTATTATACATAACTGTAGAGAGGTGCTGTATGAAAATTATGCTAGGGTCAGAACGTATTGCTTTAATTATATTTTTTTCTTTATAATATATTTTTTTGTTTGCATCTATTCATACAGAATACCCTAAATAGCGGATAAAGTCCTATCCTGTGTCATTTTTCTACTTCATTATTGTTCCTAGGATAGTACCTATCAATGCACCTCCTATTTTTAGGAGTGTTTCATATACTTGTCAAGATACTCTTTTAATTAATTTATTTGGGCTCGGCGTAGCATGTTTTTTATTCAATTCTTCCTTATTACTATACCCGTCATCTCGCCATTTGATTCCTGTATATCCATATCATCTTTTACAAGGTTAATCTATTAATTTTTTAGAGCTAGAATATTGCTATTCGTTTTCCTTTCTTCATTTCTCTATATCTTCTAGCTTAAGTATGTTTGATTACCTATCGCTTGCCTCAGAACAAAATGTCGCCATCCTGTGCTATCTCTTCACCAGACTATTGTTCTAAGATAGTGTTACGATATATTCTTCAAGCCCGTATGAGTGTCAGCTTGTTTCACATTATATTTGTCTGCTGCTTTAACTGAGTATTTCTCTAGATATGCTTGTTCCTTGTTTACTATCACTTTCAGAACGCTTGCAGATCGCAATATGTCGCCATCCTGTGCCATCTCTCTACCACACCATTGTTCTTGGGACAGTGTTGCGAAATATTCCGACAGACCGTCCTATTGTTTACGGGCGAGTAATTTGGGTAGATTCTTCAAGCCCGTATGAGTGTCAGCTTGTTTCACATTATATTTGTCTGCTGCTTTAACTGAGTATTTCTCTAGATATGCTTCTTCCTTGTTTACTATCACTTTCAGAACGCTTGCAGATCGCAATATGTCGCCATCCTGTGCCATCTCTCTACCACACCATTGTTCTTGGGACAGTGTTGCGAAATATTCCGACAGACCGTCCTATTGTTTACGGGCGAGTAATTTGGGTAGATAAAGTAATTCGAACGTTTCCGCGTTAGAAAGCTGTGAGCTGTAACGACGTGAACTTGAAGTGAACGATCAAGGATTTTGCTACCGTGTCGGATGAAAACCTTGAATTGTTCCTAACTGTGTTGCTAACTGATTATTTACTTTTTAGCTGAAAATGGTGTTTGATCAATTCAAAGGAGAACGGGTGATTGTCAAATTCAGTAAACAAATGGATGGTATTAAAATTCATTTTCTCCAACTTGCTTGGAAATGTTCCCATTAATGTAGTAAAACTGGACCGCGAAATTGTTCGTTATATTTAGAAGGCGTTAATGAAAATTAAAAAAAATATATATTATTGGCCTTAGCCGGGAAATCAATATTATTTAAATAAGACGATTAAGTAAAAAACACACCTTCCGTTTATAACGTCTCATACAAATGAGGGTAATCTTAATTTGGCCGGTTACTGCATTTTTACGTTTAATTTTTTCAAAGACTTTGATAATTCACCATACAGCCAATTGTCCACTAAATTTAAAAAATAAAAACTATTGTAAACTTTTTAATTGTTCTCTGCGTTTAGTTCTTGCACTGAAAATTTTTTTGCTCTGCTACTGTCAATGTATTTGAAATGTCGACAAATTTCGAATAACGGACAAACAATTTAAATAATAATCTTATTATGCGGTTACTTTATTTTCATGATTCTTAGTTATTTATTAGAGATTTCTCACGAAAGTTTTAATTTTAATAATATGATGATATTTAATGAATGAGTTGAAAATTAATAAGTGTACCAAACGTAAACAAATAAAAAATAAAACAGAATTGATTGTGTCCAAATCAATATAAAAGTTATTTTGAACTTATGATCTTCTCCGAATGATAAATATGGTATGGTTTCTAAAAAAAACAGTGTGTTTAGAAGTTGTTAATTTAACTAAAATTTATAATTACCTATGTGCATATTTTTTGTTATTGTGTTTTCATATATATTATTTCTTATTCATATATTTTGTTTTAAATCAAACATATGATTCGGACCCGAAATTTTATTCCTATTCCTAAAAAAAATAAGTACCAAATGAACTTCATGGTACTGATATATTAAATTAAAATGTAGATTGGTGATTATTTCCAAGCATATTTGGAGAAAAGCACTATACAAGCCTCGGCGGGAATGTCAGTTCGCAGATTCGTATTATTGAAGGACTCGGCTACGCCTCGTCCTTCAAAATCATACTCATCCACGAACTGACTTTTCCCGGCCTCGGCAGTAATATACTATTCCCAAAAATCATAATAAAAAATCGTATGCTTAAACCTAGTCTGTCTAGTGTAATATGGACTTCTTCTACTACAAATACTAAGTACTTTTACTATAACGTTTTACGTAACAAAATATAGACTTGATCATATATTTGCAATTAATAGAGATAATTTATGGGAGTGATATAAATTAGCTGAAAAATGAGCAGGTCCTCGATGCGCAAGAAAAATATATTTTTTCATATGATAAGTTTTTCTATAAAATCATTGTAATAAGATATAGTACGGCGCCACTAATACAAAAATACTAATTCTTGAATGAAAAAACAAAACGCTTGAATAGATATTCGGCTCTATGAATAAACAAGCTTTATCTTGGGACACTCACAGATATCAATAAAATAACTTAATATTAAATCTTAAATAATACCGCCACCATTGTTATTAAGCGACATGGCATGTGTTAATTATACATTGAACGAATTAATGACATTAATAATTAAAAATAAAGTCTGTCATGTGCATTTTCGATGGTCCAAAGTGATAACTAAAATAAAATATATATAAGTAAAAAAATACATCTGTTAAATTAAAACACCTTACAAACGTTATTTAATTATTTATATTATGCGCATACAAATACGAAATCAATAGAATTATTTATTCAAAGAACAATAAATAGGCACCTAAATACATCTACATTTCCGTGTATACATAATGCTAATTTAAGTAAATCTAGGCAATGGAAGTCGCAAATTAAATTAACACGGAAGTTAACTAAAAAAGATATATACAATGATTAAATGATTACCAAAATGTCTAAAACTGTACATTTACTATTTATTTATGACGAAGGTAATCCTCATGCGATAAACAATTGAAGTCGAAAAAGAGTTACTAAAAAAACATGCGTATATGATAATTATAAATGTTACATAAGGTTGTGAATATTCATATGAATAAACACCAAATGGCTGGCACCAATGTCACAGGTCTACAATCATTACCATCGTTTTGGTTTAAAGTTGATCAACAAAGACGCCATATTGTTATTAATATTTCTCATTAAATGTGGATGCCTACTGATTATACACATCTCTGAAGTCTAAACTGATTTGAAACATGTAGAAATAGAGATGGCGCTTTTGGGGCATACCCGAGAGACTGGACATTAACTTTTAGCAATAAATACGCAATCTACTTTTAACAATAGGGTTATTTAGGTATCGATGGTCGGCGCATGTCAATGTCAAACTGTTGAAATTTTGACATTGACAATTGTCAAACTATGGAGTGTAGAAGGGGAGGAGCAGTATCTTCAATTCCAAAAGTATCCGCTGAAAGGTGTCAAATTGGTGGCGCTACTGTGGCTGAACGTAGTTCCGTTACTTAGCAACAGTTTGTTTATAGGTACAATAAAAAAAATGTATATATATTCATTTTAACTCTTAATTTGACAAAAAAAACGAAGGTTGATAGTTCAAGTGTCGTTAAGGTTGATTAGAGCAAACGATTCTCGTTCGAACAAAAATAGAAAACGATGTTTAAAGAGTTTGTACATCCTGGTTGTACATTGCTAATTTTAATAATAAATAAATAAATAAATTGAGTAACCTGGGATGTTGGGGCACCCACGAGCATCTCTAGAAACATGTGCCTAATACATTAACATTACACATATACATATTTATAAAATTTGAAGTTACCACTCTAGAGGTTTTTACCCTTTAGTATATACCTACCTGTGTCACTGACTAAATGATTCACCAAACTTTATGCAATGAAAAGTTTTGTAAAGATGTGATTGTTAAAGGAACCCTAAAAATACAATAGCTGTATAATCTTGTGTAAAATGTAAAACCGAGCCAACGGCGAAGGTCGCTCGGAAGGTGCCTTCCGTGGTTCCACCAGACCTTCGGGTGACGGCTGGGAGACAAAGACCATGACGTTTATCTCTTCCTGATTCTTACAAATTCTAATGCCCTTGGTACGATAAATTAGCACTCAAGTAATTCTGAAAGTACATTTGCAAGGCGAGTAAATGTTACTGAATTTTCTGTTTAAAAAAACTACATTTATTGCTGTACACGGATAATCCCAATATAGATCAATTTGTGAGAATAAAAACCGGCCAAGTGCGAGTCGGACTCGCGCACCGAGGGTTCCGTACAAACACTTTCCATCCCTAAGTGTTTAAGTTAAGTTTGCACCTGGTATGTATAGCGCCCCATATAAATTAGGTGCAAACTTGCAAAGTTAGGTATTAAAAAAAAACTACTTACTAGATCTCGTTCAAAACAATTTTCGTTGGTAGTTTTTATAGTAATGTACATCATATGTTTTTTTTAGAAAGACCTATCCATAGATACCCCACACGTATGTGTTTGATGAAAAAAAAATTTTTGAGTTTCAGTTCTAAGTATGGGGAGCCCCCATTATTTATTATTATTTTTTTATTTTTGCATCAAAATCTTAATGCGGTTCACAGAATACATCTACCTACCAAGTTTCAACAGTATAGCTCTTATAGTTTCGGAAAAAAATGGCTGTGACATACGGACGGACAGACAGACAGACAGACATGACGAATCTATAAGGGTTCCGTTTTTTGCCATTTGGCTACGGAACCCTAAAAATCGATGAAACATATATACAATATAATTTTGATACTTTGAGATCGTAACGCCATCTCTGAGCGGACGGTAGAAACAACATGCGCTTCAACTGTTCTAGTGACTCGCGTGGCACTCATATTGGAGACTGATCATAGATGGCGCTAAAAGCGAATCATCATACTGCTTGCATTTTGCATAGAAGTTTCTAAAGCATTTTTAATAATAATAATGTCTAAAAAATTTACAAGATTTATGATTAGTTATGAAAGTTCAAGCAAATATGCAAATCGAGGTCACGTATACAATAAATATCTAATGCACGACATGCACGTTGCATTTGGCGCCAAAGTGCACTCGAAGCAACCTAAACGCGTAAATATAAACTAGAAATACAACAGCACCATGTGGAGAGAACAAATGCGCAGTAAGCACGTGTGGAAGTGATAAGATGTCTGTTGATGTAGAAAGACATACATATAGATTTAGACTAGAAAGACAGACCATGTTTCAGGTTGCAAGTTTCAAAGTGAAAAATTTCCTATTTTTTCTTCTTCATATTTAGTATAAAAATTGTACAAACGTAACCTACTTTAATTAGGCGAATATTACAACCAAAAATACGTTCGCTAACAATGTCGCAAGAACATAATCAATCGAAAGTATACACAGGTGGTCATCCAAAATGAGGGCACCTGACGTTCTTGCCGGCGCCATCTTCAGGCATTCCAATGATGCGCCTTCCACATTCAGATAAGCTTTTAATTCCGAGACACATTACAATTGAGCGATTTTTCGGCAATATAGCGTGCATAAATGTCGTATATACAACGAATTAGTTGTCTTTTAAGGTAAAAATGTGCACATAGCTAAAGTAGAAAATATATTTCGCATATATGTCATTGCAAGTGATGAATTTACCCCATCTAATACATAGAAAATAATGTATGACACTAATTTATCAGTAATTTGCAATAGATTTACATACGCATAACTTATTTGATATTTGTTGTTATGATACAAATAAAAACGTAACTACGTATCATAGTTATTTAGTAACGTGGTTAAACGTAAACATTAAGATAATACACTAGCTTGATGACAATTTGGAAACTTACCAAACTACAAGAAAACGAGTAAACAATATTAAATATAATGATGTAATAGTGGTAGGAAATTTCAAGTATTGGTTAAAAATAACGGTTGATTACCTTTTTGTAGGGCAGTGACACCACATCGCATCGTTCTTTGGACCAAACTGTTATACTCATAGGAAAGGTGTAACATAAATGGTAATTTATGATTATACGAAACTAGATCGAAATGACTAATGAATTAATCTAGCAGACAAGATGAGTGGTATTTTTGTACAGTTACTTGATTACCATAAAATGGCTATAACACAAATCCAGATCTGACTACGAGTCAAGAAACTAATAACTAACAGAAACTGCTTTGGTGACACCCACAAGAACAGTTGAATTCGGAGGTCGTTGTCTTTAAATGCTATTGAACTCAGTCAAAGTCAAACGGCGAGGCTGGGCAAATGTTATTGATTGCATATTTAAAATCCACGTTTGTTTAATTATGTAGGAAATAATACCGGATTTAATTGTTTGTGTATTCAAAACATCTTTTTATGGATACCCGTAGGAGTTCAATTATAGTGCGTAAATAGTATTGATATTATGAATGATGAAACTACTGTACTGACGCTTGTTCCACAACTTCCGCGTTTACTTTGCGAACTGTGGTCCTCAAGTTTCACATCTTAAAACTATAAATTCCGAAAAAAAAAAACATTTTTTTCACGCAACAGAGGAGCAATGAATGGATCGACATGTTTTTTAAATTTTAAAAATCTAGAATATTATAAGGCTTTTCTTCCACAAATATATATAATGAATGGTTTAAATAATACACGGGATATACGTAGTATTTTTCTATTCTTGGAAATTATATACGGATCATAGGTATCAGTCATTAACTCATTGTATGAGTGCAAAACAAATTTGGAACACAAGTATCTAGGATCTGTCTTGCTAACTAAGATCCCATCAAAAACATAAATGTAAAATGAGAGCCAAGTTCAATATCGCGTGCACTTCGCCGACAAAAGAATTGAGATCTGCAAGGGTGCCAAGTTCTTTGCTCTAAAATTTTTAGATACAAGGACATGCGACATACTCAATGCATTTATTTTACTTGGGGAGTAATTCAATATCAAGATTTGACTTGGCTAGTTTTCATAAACTAACTAAATTTTATAAAAGTAACATATTCATAGTCATAGTTCATTATCAAGCTAACAGTATAAGTAACAAGACGTACACTAACTTGCGTACTTACCTTTACGAAAATAGGTTAATGATTTGATTGATTTTGATTTATAATATAAATTTATATTTTAAAACTAGCCAAGTCACGTCTTGATATTGAATTACACCCCAAGTAAAATAAATGCATTGAGTATGTCGCATGTCCTTGTATCTAAAAATTTTAGAGCAAAGAACTTGGCACCCTTGCAGATCTCAATTCTTTTGTCGGCGAAGTGCACGCGATATTGAACTTGGCTCTCATTTTACATTTATGTTTTTGATGGGATATCATTACTTTTTGTACAGAATTTATTATGATGTGTAAATTACTTAATTATTATTTGTTAATTAGTTCTGTGTGCTATTCTAGTACATCTTTTGAAAGTTTTGAACAAACAAAGAATTTTCCAAAACGGTTAGTACGTATTGGATTTTTATGTGCATGTATGTGTAAGTGTGTGCGTGTGAGTGTAAGTATATGCTATTCTAGTATATCTTTCAAACAAAAAAAGAATTTTCGAAATCGGTTTATAAATGACAGAGTTCTGAGGCAACAACCATCAATAATAATAATAATAATAAAAAACATAAAAAAATCACTGTTTTAGATTTTTATATGTATACACACACAATTACTAAGCTGGATGCCAAATTTCACCTTTCTAGGTCACCTGGAAGTGGGTTAGGTTTTTGATTACTAGTCAGTCAGTCAGTCAGTCAGTCAGTCAGTCAGTCAGTGATAAAAATACCGTTTTTTGGACTTTAATATCTCAATAACTATTTAACCTATATTAATGAAATTTGGGGTTCTACTTGTTCTAAAGGATCTTAATACATAAGCCAAATTTCATTTTTTTATGTTAAATAGATTTGGAGTTATTGGGGGGTCAAAAGTGGCTCCAAACGGTTCGTGTAATATAACACACGGCTGCTGCTCGCCAGTTCCTGCGGTGAACTTGGCTGGACACGCTGCCGCGTGTCTAGATAAAAGATAAATAACTTGATTAATATCGCGCATGAAGTAACATTTTCTATTTTTAAGTTTGTTGTCGGTTATTTCGGCAAGAATATATCGATCTCGGAAATTGACTCGGATTGGTCACGATTTTTCTATTTAATTTATTAGTCTCTCTCAGAAATCCACCATCTAGTCAGTCATTTGTCCGTATTGGTAACTACATAATTCCAACCAGGCAAACATACGTTATTAGGATATAACAGGCACAATACGCGTGTGCACAGGCTTCTGATGCACTAACGGTGAAAGTAGACTGGCCCGTTCAGTCGCCTGCGCCAGCGCACATTTCACCGAGCTTTCCAACTCGCTGTTACAGCCACTCGCTAAATTCCTATACAAATAAACACGCCCCTTTTCTAAGGAAGAAACATTTAGTTTTCTGTAAAAGATATGTCACGTACTGCATTATATCATCAACGTAACAATATAGAGATAAGATATCATTTATTATGTCACAATTAGCGATAACTGAATCATCTTTTTGATTTATGACAGTCTGAACAACGTTGAGTAACGCTAATTGTAAACGGACATCAGATATCAGCTGGAAATTGTAAGAATCGTATAAGTGATTGCACAGGATTGAGCAATGCTGTCATCAGTCATAAATTCAGAATGACAGTTATAAAATACAGATCAGAAGAATTATTCGATTGGAAGAGTATCGTATCTTATAATTATCAAACTTGTAATACCATAGATTTATCTCACTAATGACTCATAGGTAATCTTCATGAGACTAATCAAACATAGTTTAATACGAACCGCTAAGGAACGGAACTTGCTTCCATCTGGTGGATTCCTGATAATTTATAATTTGGGTCTCTTCTCTCTGTTGCTGAAACAGTGAGCTTCATTTTCCACTCCGTAGTCACATACTTCAGGTGATAGTGAGGTCAATGGCCGGTCAGTTAATAAATGAAAAAAAGTATATTGCCAAAACAGCCACACATTTCACGTAAATTACTGTTTCGTGAAACTCCAACAATCCAAAAGTCCTTATGTGATTATTCAATTTAGTGTTTAGTGGTTCACCGCTAAGTTGCGATTTTTATTTGCACTACAGATTGTAAATGCAGTGAACTAAGAAAGTGCCCGTGAGACAACTTTCGCGTTTCGCGACCGAATTCGAGAGAAAGTAGTCCGGGCCGCGCGCGGCGCATACATTATATCACTTTATCCAATATCTTTGGATTATATCATCGAGTCTGTGAAAAAGATTCCGCGTTTTACTCTTATATAACAGGGACAGGGAGCCTGATATGGTTACATTATGCACGCTTTGTCTCACGAGACAGATCCTGGTTATCTGACACTTGGTAGAATTATTCACACATGATTTACCCGTGAGTGAGAAAAGTATGGGTTTTTTACTTCATGCTTTCAACTATAGTCAAGTACTCACTCTAAAACTTCCATCGGTAAATTACATAGCAAAATTTTACCACAGTTTTCAAAAATCTAAAACAATACTGTTACGCGAACTGAAATTCGTATTCTGTGGACATTGTTTCATTCCCACGTCTATTTTGTTTTGATTTTGCAATACAAACTGTGATTTAAAATATTTCAGGTGTTTTATGTCGACGAAATGCACTACGGATGTTTTCCATTGATCTAAAAATAATGTGTTGTATAATCGCTAGTTTATGTTGTCGAACTATTATGAAATAAATGACGCATTACGAAATACCACTATCTAGTTCAATCCAGTTTTCAAATCATCAAAACACTTACACGCGTGACCTCTGTTATTATTTAAAACGCATAATTAAAAACATTGAAAAAACACACGCAAATTACAAAGTAGAGACAGCTACTTCATCATTAGCGGTTCAGACGTAAACGTACGTCCAAAAATAACGACTTGCAATATCTACGCTTTCGTAACGTAACGTTTGTTGCCAAGCGGAACTGTTTAAAACTACGCCGCCAAGAAAATCTTTTATTTACGAAACTCCTTTCGCCTTCAGCTAGAGTTACCATCTCTCAAAATGTGTTGGCTTGCTTAAGCTGAGGATTGAGCTTTTCGATCTCAACACTGCCTCCAGATGAAAAAAAAATAGTTTTCTTTTTTTATTCAATAATCTACTTAATAGATGATAATTTAAGAAAATCAACTTTGGTCTTGTGAATCGCGGCGCGTAACCCCGAGAGCTCCGGTACAGAAAACCTTCTTTTTTGTTCTACAGAGCTATAAAATTACGTTTGCAAGGATGTTCACAAAATCGAGAAAATCTCAGGATTTGCAGGAGAGTCTATTTATAGTTACATTACTATTCTCATGAGTCCTCGAACTTTTAAATATTTTCTCGTCTGGTAACCCCACTTTCAGCACTGCTACAGCATCCGCGGAACTGGCCGTGTGCGCCGAATTATCGTCCGAGCACTAAACGCCTCCTATTTACAGAAACAAACAATGGAAGGTCGCGGAATGGCCGCGCTACAAATGAAAACTAATCGGGATGGGCATTACTGAATCTGGTTTTTTTATTAACATATTAAGTTGGCCAAAATTACGTATTTGCATAGTTTTTTTAGCGAAACGTATACGCAAATTTTCAGGCGCTAAAACAAGCATATAATAAATATGTCCGTAACTGAGGCTACCAAAATATATAATTATTATTTTTTTAATCTTATTAGATTGACTTATTTCATGCATAAAGTGAGACTGCAATATAAATGAAACAAAATATTAAATCATCAGAAGTAATACGAATGAAATATCAGAAGTGACAAAACATGGAATAAATCCGGAAGTGAGTACAGGTGCACTATAAATGAATTAAATAAATTCCACTTAACCATACGACTTTAAAATGTAGAGTCCAAATATATCCACACGATTGCTACCGCATTTATGATATTATATTTTCCATCAGCTAAGTTACACGTGAAAAGAGGCACTTCTAAAGTCTGCGAATTATATCGATGTCTGGCCCATAAGCTTCCGTGCACTATAAATAAATTAAATAAATTCCACTGAACCATACGACTTTAAAATGTAGAGTCCAAATAAGATTTCCACACGATTGCTAGCGCATTTATTTCTATTTTCCATCAGCTAATTTGCACGTGAAAAGAGGCACTTCTATAGTCGGGGAATATATAGATGTCTGGCCCATAATCTTCCGTTATCGATAGTCAAAATATCACGTGTCCCGATGTGGGTCGCGCACTCTTCTTGCGCCAAATCTACCGAGCCCGGAAGCTAGCTGATGACACTTGTGACAACGTAGCTACTGAGTGACGCAGTTGAAACGTTTATCATAAGTAGGTACCTAGTTTTGCCACATTAAGTTATCACTGTTCTAAAAATATTCCACCATGTGTTCTACTTCTGCTGGTGTTTTATCTTATTTAGTATGGCGGCTGGAAAAGAAGGACTGTTTTCTAAAATCGATGAACCTGCACGGTGTCTGGTGGATTCAAATTTTTCGTTAGCAGATTACCATAACTTAAATTTAATTCTCTTGCTTAAACTATTTTTATGATGTCCCTCCGAGAAGAAAAGTTAGGCGATCCTACTTTGATTGCTTTTCTATTTATATCTCGCGATGTAAAAAAGAGAAACAGCGCTCTCTACTTCTAATCGTGTTTATTTTCTGACGTTTCAGAGCCTGCGAATCACAGATGTTTCTGCGGGGCATATAGCTGTTACAGATGATATTCTGTGATCACAAACTGACACTAGTCGAGAGGTCAAATTATAAGTGTTCGCTCCTGCTACGACGTTTAATGTGAATAGCATAATACCATTGAGAATTGGTCACAGACACAGAAAGTAAACGCATTGGATTTGGTTAAACATATTTTTCTAAGTAATTGTTTCCACGAATGTATGTAACGCATTGTCCTAGATAATTAGAGATAACGTAACCGATAGACCGACGATATAGTTACATTGTGATATAGTAAAATCGCAGTCTTAAGATTCTAGATGAGATATACCAAGCAGGATGTGCAAAATGTAGCTAAATTAATAAAACAGGTTAAAATAAAACTTATTTTCGATAACAAGTCATTCAGGTTCATGAATTTTATTGCGATGTCCCTCGCACAAGTACAGAACCTTACTGTAGATGACCTTACCAAAGCGCCGCGCGCCGTCATCACTTGTACCACTACCAGTGTTGTCACATCTACTAACTTTTTAGTAGATCTACCTATTTTGCCTCCGTTTTACCTATATACCAGCCTCAGCATCAAATCTACCTATTTTTCAAAATTCTACGATCGTAAACAATATTCAACGCGTGGAACGGAATGTTACTCACTTACTATTGAATGTAGCCTATTGTCCATAGAGCCAAAGCCTACCTTGTAGTTTCATCACTTAAAACGGAACGCTTTAAGTAAATCTGTGACGCTTACTTGACAGTGAGAGCTGGCAGTATATTTCGCGACAATTTCTTTGGCGAGTGACAGCTGACAGTATATTTCGCGGCTATTTCCTTGGTGAGGCAAAAAATTGCCGCGATTTACAACATTTAAACACTGTTTACGCATTGTTAATCATTAAAAACGTACAGACCTAGAGTGGGGGTAGATCTACCCATTTTTCATTTCAAATTCTACCAATTTCTACTAATTTCTGCAGCATGTTCTACCATTTTGCTAAAATTGTATGTATACTGCCCTACCATGAGTCGCCGTGACCGTACTCGCTACCGAGTACCGACAGCGCAAACGATTTGTATGGAGAATGGTACAGCGCCCCTAGATACCGGTTTATTTGTAGAACTACTATTATCCATACAAATCCTTTACGCATTCGCAAGCGAGTACTGTCACTGTAAACTCATGGTAAGGGTCACAGTGATCTCACCTCATTGACTTCGGGGGATACGACGCGTCTACGGAAGTCCATATTTCTTCAACCAGTGAAATTAGATCTTAAATTTGCTTATACAGAGTTAAGTTTCATACCAATGAAGTGGTATTAAAGCCCTTTTTGAAAGGTCATAACTACTTATTTAATTTCGAGCCACAATATGCAGCATTTTTTTCCTTTCATAATTGCAATAATAACTGACTATCTCATCATGCGGTATTTAATTTATGCCACGAGAAAAAATCTTGAGAACTAGACGTAACATTTGCGATTTGTGTAGTGGTCTCTGAGATTTCCCCCGTTAAATCAATAGGCTTTTCTTCTTTATAGTGCGTAAAATTGCGATAATGGCTTATCAAGTCTACCACAGAACCGATAAGGATATAATTGCCGAGTGATATTGTACGCTAAGTATTTCCCTTGTAGAGAAAAGATTGATTTCGTGATTCTCTAATCAAAGGAAAAAAATTGGGTTAGTCTGTCATTCAGTCATTGTGTGAAAGAACAAACCCAAAACCAGATTATTCGACAAAAGTTATTAATTATTAATCTTTTGCTGAATTTTCACATAGATAAAATGAAGAAAAAATATGACCGGCAAATATTGATTCTTACTAATCAAGCTGCACTCAATGACACTGACAACTTGTTATTTATAGGTAAATATGTAGAAGTAAACAAACAAATAAACTATATGTTCAACTGTCAAAGTCACGGTACAAAGTTACTTTATCTACAGTCTACACTGAAAGGGACTTTGAATGACTAACTGCTTAAGCACTTGTGCAAGTAACATACAATGAGTCTGCCAATACTTTGGTCGTTTATAATTATTTGGACATCTGTTTATTTTATTTATCATTTACTAGCTCTTTTTGCATCTTTTTGTCACACGTGGGTAAAGACTTGCCAAGTCTAATATGGGGGGGGCTAGTTTGTATCCTGTTCGTTCGTAGGTCCATATTCAACGAAGTACGAACTTTGCATTTATACACGATTAATAGTTTTTACAAGACATGAATTGTAATTAAATTTCTATTTACACATATCAATAATTACACTACACCTGTTGATCAACGCGTACAAAAATATGTTGTTATCTTGACATTCAGTTGCATTAAATTCGTACCTTTACTATTATTTCAATTTAAAACCGGATCCTGTACCACATCACACATAGGGAAAAAATTCAACATAGACTGACACATAGTTTTTTTACTATTATTATGTCTCATTTTTAGGGTTCCGTACCCAAAGGGTAAAAACGGGACCCTATTACTGAGACTTCGCTGTCCGTCCGTCCGTCCGTCCGTCCGTCCGTCCGTCCGTCCGTCCGTCCATCCGTCCGTCCGTCTGTCACCAGGCTGTATCTCAAGAACGGTGATAGCTAGACAGTTGAAATTTTCACAGATGATGTATTTCTATTGCCGCTATAACAACAAATACTAAAAATAAAATAAAATAAATATTTAAGGGGGGCTCCCATACAACAAACTTGTTATAGATTATGTATATATATATAGGTACGGAACCCTTCATGCGCGAGTCGGACTACCACTTGCCCAATTTTTATTTTTATGACGATCATAGTATAAATGCATGTAAATTGTCTTAGCTTAATTTATACTGTCATTTTATATTATGAAATAAATAAATCTAATCTAATCATAATTATTGATGAATGCGTAATAGATTTAAAACTTTTCTAAAATGTCTATCAATATTAGTTAAAATAAGTATGTTATAAGATCTGAGTCATTTAACATACATCCCACGCGAATATCCTTTGAAATGTATATTATGTAGAGATTATACACGCAATGATCAATGAGCAATGTAATTATCACAAGGAAATACAGTCATCGCACCAAAACCTAGCGGCCTTACATCATACCGTGATACCATCGTCAAATATTGATCACCATCGTTTACCGCAATAAGTAGACTTTGGCTTCCTGATTCAGTGTATCGTATAGCTGCTGTCAACTCCTATCTTGTCGTTCGTGAGCTCGCATGTGGCCAGAGAAGAGAGATGTGCCGTTCTCGAGAACGTTTCTCGATTTGTATGGGAAATGTTTTCGAGAATGTTCGTTATTTCCCCATACAAATCGGCTGAAATTTCGTGAACACTGGACAAACGACATACGAGAACATTGACATAATTATACACGGTCACAAGTGGTCTATAATAGGGGAAATTAGCTTTAACTTCTACATATCGTAATAAGTATGTGAATCATAAAATCATGAAGTGAAATGTTGTCACTATGTCGTTATTACTCATCTCTCAAAATAAAACAAGACGCATTGCCGATGACGCTGCATAAGTGCAATGAGCATGCTAAAAATCACTATCACTACATAGTATAAAACAAAGTCGCTTTCTCTGTCCCTATGTCCCTTTGTATGCTTAAATCTTTAAAACTACGCAACGGTTTTTTTTAATAGATAGAGTGATTCAAGAGGAAGGTTTATATGTATAATACATGCACAATTTATCAGCATTGCACCCGTGCGAAGCCGGGGCGGGTCGCTAGTATAAGATAAGATGAAAAATACTATTAGATAAGAAACGAAAAATACAGAGAAATTACATAAAGTTAATATTTTTATCCGTGACTATGAATGTAGTGACTATGTGTGTAATTATTGTGGTTTAGATATAAACACAAGCACCACCTAAAGAGGGGAAAAACTCACTATGTTTTCTACTTCGAACTAATACTCAAGTTCATGACACTGCTAATAATCAAAAACAGAATTTTAGAGAGTGGGTGGTATCATATAAATTGGACATCGATTTCAACGCATTGACTTGAATAGAATGAATTGAACGCACAAGTAGGTAGAAAATACATTCGATCATTAAATGCGTGTGAACCATCTAAATATACCTAGTCAAGATTTGTATAAATCGTTAACATCTGTGATCGCGAAATTGGAAGGTTTTCCGTGTTAAATCCATTTGTTGAGAACAAATCCTCTGTAGTAAAGTTTATTTAATACATTTAATAACAAGTTTAAATAACGATTTGGTAAGGCCGTTACATGCCGTATCTTATCTCTTAGGAAGTATAATTAATACGTGTTTTATCATCATGATAACCATAGACTTTGCCTCTATGAGAATTCCAAATAATTCCATTCCAATATCGACGTTTGGAGCATTTTTGTATAATGAATATGTCGAAGGAATCGAATCAATAAATTAACGGAAATGGAAGTACTATCTTCCATTTGCTGATTAAAAGTACTACACATTTCATTTGTGCATAAAACGTACATATCTACCTTATGTAAACACCGATATCGTCTCGAACGGCGTCAAAGTCATGTATTTTCTTAGCGTGTGTTGCTTCGCACATGTATTTTATTGCAAGAGTGCTAAATAAACGAAAACACTCCCTGCGTTAAAGTCAAAGACAGCCTTGTCATCTCGCCTCGGATCGAAGTAGTCGGAGTACTTCGGCACTTAGAGATGATACTCCGCAAGGATGTCAAGGCAATCGCCCAGATCTGCTCAAGATGGGTTGACGCGCGATTATTTAAATAACGGTTTATTTGAATTTAATTTACTAGTCTACTAAGTGGGTGCAATAAAAGCGATGATTGGCAGAAGCGTAAATTAAAACGAATGTCCTCGAATTCTTGATGGACCTCATAGAAAGACAGGAATGCGCCGTCGGCATAAGTATTACATACCGATCTGAGATTTTACTTGCTGGAAAAGGCTCGCGATGCTGCTTTTCAACCTCGTTTAGCACATTCCTACGTTTTTCCTAGGTTTAATTAGAGACGAAATAAACCGCCGTGCAGTAACAGTCGACAAATTCATTGATACAGAGGTCGACATGGCGTGACCAACGGCATACGACTATAAAATTTTATGATCCATTGTACCCGTCAACAGCAGATAAGTATTATGGCACCTACTGAAGACGACTGTTACACACCAATAACTTAACAAGTGGAAATAGAGGTGACATTATGACATGTGGTTTGTTACCCCGCGTTGCGTGCGCGCGTAACTCCATAACGCGAGTGTGTATTGTGAAACACAAGTATAACAAAACTGCATAACACGGTCTCGCAGAAGGAAGAAGTTTATGAAACCAAAAGTAGAATCGTTTGTTATTATGCAATTGGAATACAGACGATAATTCATGTGGTTATAGTTTACCCAATTATGGTGTACGAAATTGTAACATGGTTCTATTTTTTGACTAATTTTGCAAGCAACTAAGCTGGCACGCATCACGCACGTACACTATTAAGATATCAAGTTATTTCCTCTTCGTGAAGAATTGATTCTAATGTGACTCATTATGTAGCTCTTTTACATAGTAGTTATTTTAATATTCAACATACGGTACGAACATAGGTATATATATTTGCTTTGGAGGCCCTTCATGTTTTAAAAGCGTCATCTAAGGAAAATTATAGTAAAATACCATTCATATATGTACTTAAAACTATTAACCGGTCAAAGCTGTTTTTAGAATAATATTCTTCAAATTACGATATCTTCTGTAAGATTTACAAAATAAAACATAATTGAGCGACGGTTATTTAATGTTATATGATGTTATAAAATATATTTTTATAAAAAATATTACATAACGAATTGCCGTGCAGAATAAAAGTTATACAAATTTGACTTAGTATATATCTGCTTTGAGGAAGCAATATTATGTTATACTTTCGTCGTATATAACGTGTTTAAACACGTTATATATTTTCTTACATTGAACTTAAGCTAACAAGTTATTCATAGACTGCCCTATAAAACTTAGGTATATTATGTTATTTATAAAGAAATACTTATGGATTCTCTTAAAGCTTATCTGACAAACATAAGCTTTTCACAATATTTTGCTCAATGTGGAATCATTATGGAATCTCTGAATTCCGGAATAAATAATTTTCATTTCATGTCATTTCAGTGTATCAGTTAGCATTTGGTTCCTATTTAATACGAAATCGCAACTGTTTATTATATGTATGTATAGTGAACCGCTTTTTTGGAATTTTGTCAGAAATGTTTCGTAACGTGTGCGGAAACAGAGGTAAATATTAGTAGTATACTAATATTGGGCAGTCAACGTAACAAATCGTGACAACTAAACTCATCGTCATAGTATCACGGCGAGTAGGCAGGCACAATAGTATCGTTTACAGCGTTACAGTAGATACTCGATGACGCGTAAACAGTAACCTTGCCGCGACGCGCGTCGGCCTCGCTGTCCGACCATAACCATCCCGGTACACGCCATTATAAGACGAAATGTCTGTCTGTGTTGAGAAGGAGAAAAAGAGAGAATTAGAGAAGTCCGATTCTATAGACATGACTTGAGAAGAAGTTTCAATGCCGTTCTCTTCTTTGCTGAAGATCGCGTCCGCCTCGAAAGGTTTTGGTGATTTTTGTTCTACCAGTAGTTTTCTCCATCTTGTTATGTGATAAAACGAGAATGACAGATAAAACGGGAGGCCCGTGAACGCAGCCACCTTCTCCGTCTATAGAAAATCGGCCCAAAGGCCGTTAGCTTGCTTTGGATCTTTTCAACAACCACTAGCTTTTCCATTCTTTGTTCGATTCTCCGCGGACAGATCAGACTGAACGTACTCGGCCTTTTTATTTTCATGTCCTGTTGACCGGGTTTAACTTACTTCTGAGCTCAGTCTCTTCGCTTGCTCACTCGTGTCCAATTCCCACTCGTTCCTCAGGCCCAAAGACATTTCCGTTTGTGGCTTTGTGCTCAAACAGAAAGAAACACAAAGATACTATTGCTTTATTTTTAGTTGTATATTTCTGGTTAAAGTACAATGTGGCTATATATATATATTCTATATACGTCACGTTACTTATAAATAATTTAGTCATTCGCTAATATACACGTTACATCTCAATGAGCCTTTGATTCTTTTCCGCCTCCGCCTCTTAAATAGGCACGCCTGTTTTACAATGGAAATTGCTTAAGTCGTAATCGTAATCTGTAGTTGTATTTATATTCTTCGTAAGTTTAATTGACAGTTCCGCCGCATAATGCAATTATAATGTCTAATAAATAAAACAAAAATGTACTATTTATACAACCTGTTTAGTGCCTACTGCGGCGCTTGATAATAATTTGTATGTTTTATGTTACGATGTATTTAAAGCCCAACAAGATTGTGTTTAATCCAAGTATTGCAAATTTTTGGTAACTGACGTTGAAAGTCAGTGAATGTCACTGATGTAAACAAAGAGGAAACGTAATAAAGCTAAAACTATCATCAACAGTGACGAGAGACGTTTTTTTTTACACGATTTAGTATTTATTTCGGAAGAAGAACGGAGGATTGAACAGTATTCCGGTAAAAAAAGATTTGAATTTGGTTGATGACAAATCGCTTCTAACATTTTACAATGCAAATATATATGACGTAATGCCATATGAAGAATGATTGTAGTGCCACTATCCCAGGGCAAAACCGCAACTTATAAGGCTATAAATATTTTATTTGATCAAGTTGTCAGTCGTCAATCAACTTTTGTTTACCAAACGGAAAAGTAGTCTCAATAAATTAGATTTAACATTTTTGTAGGAGTTACGTTTCGTATGGTACCTATATTTGAAGTTAATCCACTTCTTATACCATCGATATTAACTACCATCTACTATAAATAATCTTGCATTTTCATATGCATGACAAATTCGAGGATATGCTTATCACTAAACGCATGCACAATTTAAATCAGCAAGAGTTCGTAAACTTCTCATGGTACATGTAACGTCAGGCAGTGACCAAAATATTTCATAAAAATGCACCTCCTAGTCCTAGTGAAATTACATAAATTTACATTCTTTTAGAAAAGATATTCCTACATGTTATGTAGATAAACTAAGATTTGGAAATTATATATTGATTATTTTTGTTAATGCTCATATCATGTGGTGCTGGAGGAGAATGTTGGGGATGCCATGGACGGCCCATCGCACTTATGCCTCCGTCCTCCATAATTTGGGAATCACCATGAGATTGTCCAACATCTACATCCGTATAATATTTGAATTATTCGGCCACATAGCCACTAAGTAGAATGAAAACCTGGAAAAGGACCCAGTGACAGGAAAGATTCAAGAAAGACCAACAAGAGGATGAAGTCCCATGCGCTGATTCGCAACACAATTGATACCAAGTTTCCCGACGCCAAGCGTTTTGCAGTAGACCTAAACAACTGAAGAGCGATCGTCCGAAGAATTAAATGCCTCCATTTAACTTCCCCTTTCACGACCCCCAGCAATGAGAAATACGACAGAAGGTTCATATCATACAACAGAACTCTAAACGCAATCAATCCAAATCTCAAAACATGGTCGTTTCATTTGTAGTGTCGTATCGACAATCAATGCTGTAAGCGACAGTTATCAAACCTTACGTCAGTCTTATCAAAATATCTTACATCGCTCCTCATTTAGACGATGTCAGATACGAAAGGACCAGAAAAATCAGAGCGTAATAATTTATTACTAATAAAGTCTGCCTGTTACTTATCAAGCAAGATATGCATCAATGAAATTATCATATGATGATTCATTTTTGTACATGCTACGCCCTCGGAACGGCATCGTAGTGTCCCACTATCGGGCAATGAGGCCTTTGCCCCTTAATTTCCAATATATAATTCTGTGCGTAGTTATTTAATTAACTATCCAATAATAATAAAGGTGGATGTTTTGCTGTCCTCGACTCCTTAGAAGTCAATTCTGGCACTAATAATTAGGGTCGATTGCACACTTCTAATAATAGCGTCTAAAAATGTTGAATCATAAAATTAACGAGGCCGGGAATAAAAACATACGAATAGAATCTTCTAGAATGAATCGTGTGCTCTACGGCCTCTGCGAAGGCGCTCTATGACTGTATCGCCCAACTATTTATTTTATTTTGGGTTTTGCACTTACTCGGAGTTAATAAGTAATGTCAAAAATAACATAGTATTTGGTAATTTCAATCTCAGTGTAAAACCTACAAAACGCTAATTATCAGAATTTAGTTTAAATAAGTCCGGTAAACCGAGTAAATGCGGTAGACCGCCTATTGTCTACCATTGTTTAATTTAAGATTTCTCATGTAATATTTTTCTTGTTGGTGTGCAATAAAGTGTTGTTGTATTGTATTGTATTGTAAACGTGTTAACCCAACCGCGAAATATGTACTAGGCCAGCATGTTTGACAAGAGGTGTGCCGTATCAAACGCGTATAATTGAAAAAACGAGTGCCTATTCCATATTTTAGCCTAGTTGTGTATAAACAAAGCGTGGAACAGGGTCGCAGACGTTTCGCGAGGTGAGTGACCCCGGTATCACGTCGATCATTCCGGTTAGGACTTATCAGCTACCGCGCCGCGTAGGGTTGTCTCATGTGTGTTATATGTTTTTTACTAGGTACGCTTAGGTCAAATCGGTCATAGCAAAATTTTTGCTATAGGGTTGTTTCCTCATAAGACGTTGAAAATAAGACTGAAAATGGTTTTTTTCGTTATTATAATAACATCATCGTATCAGCTTAAAATTTGTACCGAAAAATATCTGCCTATTGTCATGTATAGATGACAATAGGCAATTATTCCATACAAATATGGGAGAAGTGGCAACCCTAAGCATCACGTGACCGCGACCAGACCGCTACGGCGACAACTAGAGCGTCAAACTGATTTTTCACACCGATTTACTCATGTAACGACAACGGTAACTAAATGTTAGATCACTCTAAATGATTAACAGATTGCTGTAATTTATTAAATTTCCGCGACTATTGTCGAAATGTCAACTTAAAGGTCGACTTCGTATCGGTTTGCGAAGTAGGTCACGAATTCGAGTCATCGGGAACACATCGTGATAAGTTGCCCCAAATCTGGATGGAATTTTAATGGCCCCTAACCTCATCTTAAAACGATAAAAAATGCAAATCGAGTTCTGCCTAGCAACAAGTTACTTCCTTACTATTCAGTAGTATTTTTTATTGCTAGCCGTTTTACAGATGTAGCCTTGACGCAGCATCCAATCAAAAGCCATAAGTGGATCACATCGTAAATAAATTGTTCTAAATCTGGATGAAATTATAATTATAACCCCTAACTTCATCTTAAAATTGGTAAAAACTGCAGAACACATTAAAAAAACATATGAAACGTTTACTGTTCAAGTCGAATAACGCTCGAAATAAAAAATATTAATAATCTCATTGTATAAAATAAAATTTTGTGAATTCCCTTTATACAATGGAAAATAAATTAAAAATATACATACTAAAACTTAAAATTAAAAAGAATCCCCCAGTACTGAAGCCGTCTGAGGCATCGTCCCCAGCACGCTCGCCGCGTTTCCCTTTATACTATTTATTTTAAATAATGAAATGACATGTAAAATTCTATAAGTTTATCAATAAATATCTCAATCTCAATCATGTTTCGAATCGGTTTGCGATTCCTCTGCAGGAACAACAATCGGTCGAGGCGGTCGATCGGTATTAATATACTCACGGTAGTATGTAAAACTGCAGAACAATATCTGCCTAGCAACAAGTTACTTCCTTACTCGTACTATTCGGGATGTTAAGTTCATTCAGTTTTTTTTTAATCGCAGATCGTTTTATACAGATACTGACGAAACATCGACCGAAGTCCTCCAAAAGCCATCAGAGGATCACATCGTGATCATGAAAGTGTCCTTAATTGTAAAGTTACTTCCTTACTATACAGGGTGTTCATTCAGTAGGTTTTTCTTTTTATCGTTAGCCGTTTTATAGATGTCGCCTTGAAACAACGACGACAACAGGACCAAAAAATGCTATCAGATCATACATCGTAATTCCAAGGTATTCTAAATCTGGATGGAATTTTAATAGCCCCTACACCTTATTTTAAGTTAGCAATAAAAAATATATAACAGATTCTGCCTAGCAACAAGTTACTTCTAGGAGTCACTTCCTTACTATTCAGGGTGTTCATTCAGTAGTTTTTTAATCGCTAGCCGTTTTACAGATGTAGCCTTGACGCAACATCGACCCGAGGACCTCCAAATTACACATAACAGTGGCGTGGCTGAGTGGGACAAAAACGCGCAAGGTCTCGGACCTCTTCCTTGTGTAACCGAATTGTGATTCATTTTAATAGTGGCAGATTCGCGAAAACCTCGCCGACACTACCCAAACAAGGCGACACAAGGCAGAGGTCTGTATTGATTCAAAAGTGGTGGAAAATATCTTTCGTGCATACAATAAATTTAGTAACATTTTGCCACCCGATAATCGCCGACAATGACAAAAACTCGATGAATCTTTATTTGTGCTGATGTGATGTAATAGGCTTAGTTTTTCCGTAGTTATAAACATTGAAGACGTACTGATAAAAATTTACTACATCGCAATAATAAATAAATAGATTCAAATGACATTCCACCACTTTCAATAACTTCAAAGTCACACTGATCTTTCAACTATGTATCGATAAAATAACATAACTTTGATATTAAAAGATTACCATCGTGTATTGACGTATTTAGAGTTCAGAATATCAACCTTTAATGGCAGTTCTAACTTGACTAACAATATTTACATAATAAATTACAGAAAGATCAGAGCAGCCAGATAAATTTTACAATATTAGCTCAGATAGTACGAGTACCTGCATGTAAGGAAGTGTAACATCATTATTTATACAAGTTACTTAGTAAATTTCGATCGTAAACACGTTAGTTACTAAAATAATGATTAAATAAACGTCAATCATTGTTCCTTACATGCTATTATTATAATAACCACAGAAATAGGAAGCAGATGCAATCAATACACGTAAGTGTCATCATCATGAATGCCATATTAAATGTAAATTATGAAAATGTAAATTGCTTGAATTGTATGAAAATTTTACCAAAAAATGCCGATATAGAATTTGAGTGAATAGATTCATATAACTCTAGTAATAATTCTGGCGATATTTTCCTAAGCGCCAATTTTACAGCAATATATCAGAGCATTATATGCTAAAGATACATAATTAGGTATTCTATTCATTCAAATAATGGGGCCGTCAAAGGGACGCCAGTTACTTATGCAAGTCTCATAATATCGTGTTCATTCATATTACAAGCTTTTATTTAGCTTGCATGGTATGTTTAAAGTATGTTTGTTCGGGTGAAATCTTGCAACTCAATTTTGAAGCAGATATCGTCAACCGATTGAGCTGAAATTTTGCATACTTACTTAACTTTGATGACAATACAATAATGTGGTACCATGGGGCTGATCTGATGATGGAGCCGGAAGGTGGCCATAGGAACTCTATAATAGAAAAAGCAATCCTACCGAGCTTGGGCTCCTTAGAATCGTCTCAGTGAGCATTTGATGGATATCCAAAGAAAAGTACAGTCGGCTATAAAAGCTTGCCACTAAAATGACATTTTTGACAGAAACTTATTATATTACATAAAATGTAAAGAGCTGCGTTAGTAATGCCGCAAACTAGAAAATACGAACACACGTCGTCGCACTTTCATTATATTGAAAGGGAATGTAATACTGTGGTGATTATAACATAGACGGGTTAGTTACAAGCTTTTTGTTAATATGAAAGCACTGTAATTTACATCTATTTTAATTTAAGAGTACAAAATAAGGACCGTCATAATATGAGGAAGAAAAAGCGGATATTAGAATTGATAAGTAAATCCGTCGACTTGGAATATGCAATGCACGTGCGAAAATAGATAGTGATATGTACAGTAGCGGTAAAAATCTATCACATACTTAAAATGGTAACATTATTACTTTATTAGGATCCAATGATAGGATCCAAATGAAAATGGCCAATAGTGTGTAGATGACATATATAAATATATGTTTCAATTTTTTTAGTTTAGTTCCAATCATTATTATGTTTGGGACTTCCAAATGATATTGAATGACTAATGATTAAAGAAAATATTTTAAATGATTAAAAATATATATATATTTTTTTAAATACGCACAATGATGACGATTTTGTGACAAATAGCTATTTGTAAAGAAATATTGATGATTTATTTGCTAAAAGTGAAATCGCAGGTTAGTATTTTGCTCTAAACTTTTTGTTATTGTATAAGAGTGGTATTTTTCAGACAAAATATATGATAGATTTTTTGCTGCTACTGTACGTACGTTTGCAAGAAGGATTCTCACAATGATCTTCGCCAAGAGCAGGCTCAACGTGGAGTACTTAAACAAAAAAATGCTTCACACTCTAAGCCGACGATTTACCTAATTCGTAATGGTCGTTAGCAAATTACGTTAGGTTAGTTTTATCTTGTGTTCAGGGGTTGCCAAACTTCAATTCGCGGCGCACTTACAGGTTTTTAGCAATTAGCGTAGTAGTAGCGTGTAGCGTAGTAGTGAATTATATTTTCTTCGGTTTCCGCGATTGTCAGATATTTAAATAAAACAATTTAAACGGTTTATATAGCATATATTTTATATGAGCCTTCCTTTTCACTTTACAGTTACCGTTGTCAAGGGTTGACTGAGAAAAATAAATTGTCCTCTGTCAAATTTACTATTTGTGATTTTGTCTTGCAGTAGGATACCTACCACGTGATGTGCCAGAAGGGCATTAAGAAGAGCAGTGGTTCACTATAACTATGGGAGTTTTCTTTCGACGGTTTTTCCTCCATAGCATTTTAATGAATATACGCGATATAGTACGTTTAAATGGTTTTATTTAAATTTAGAGTAGTGAATATTCAGACCATAGTCTCTTTACGGTACACCAGGGCGCCTCGACACACACTTTGGGAACCCCTGCCCTAGAAAACACTAGAGACTAGAGTTTAAAGACTTTAAAGAGACTTACCGTCACAGGTAGCGGCCATGAACTTCCCGTTGGCGGAGAAGTCAACGTGGAGGACGGTCCCGGGGTGGCCTTTGAGGTTCTTCAACAGCCACGGGTGGCTGAACTCCGCTTTGCTGGACCATGAAGCCAACTTCTTGCTCTTCCTATTCGAGGGTCGTTCCGCTGCAGTCGATTTGGTTTCTTCTTTCTCAGGAGCATCTGAAATAATAGGGAAAAATACTAGTGTTATGTGTTATATTCAGTATTTATATTTACAATAGATTTGAGCTATTACTCTAAAATTGTGTTGACAACTAATCATATCGGCATTGATTACATTACAATGCTATCGGTCTGAACTGAACCGTGGAATGGGGTTACTTTGATCGGCGGGGTTACATTGATCGCTATTTTTTAAACAATAGGAAGCTTTGAACGCGCTTATAAGATTTTATTGTTAAGTCAGACAACCTCGACAGGAATTCAGTACGAACTAGACGTATCCATGCAAATCGATGAACCATGCGAGGATCAAAATAACCCGTTTCCACGGAATTTCTTTGCAGCATCGTAATGCCAAATTAGCTAAACAGACTTTAACCAATTTTGCTACAGCGAAGGTTGGACATCCAAAGGTGGTTATATAATAATACTTTTTACTTGATTACAGTAAAGGAAAAAAGAGAGCTACGGAAAACATTGTTTGTAAGTATATAAATACAAAATATAGTCGCCTAGAGCGTACCTCATTGGGTATTTGTTTCATAATGTAAAACAGTGACTCTGTTATGGTAAAATTGATAACAATTATTACATCTACATATTTGCGGAAATATTAAACAAACAATTACAGGTAGGTAAGGTACTACATATTATCAGAAGGCCGATGAAGTAGGTACTACGCTCTTGAAAACACACGATATAGTAAAAATACTTAAATAATATCAGTCAAGTTTGCTCGTAACATGACATAATCGCATAGTTATTACTATTTAGCTATGCGATCGTGCCTGACAAATACTTATCGTACGAATTTACTGTACTAATTTGGTGCTTATTTTTATTAGATTTTAAATAATTCGTTCGTGTACATTAATTTCAAGGAAGAAACAGCATGGTTAAATAGTAATTACATTTTGTCTGCTTTATCTTTTCGTTACGTTACATTTACACGTTACGCTATATGACTGACTATATAAAACAATAAACAGATATGTAACTATCTATTCAATAAAAATAATCTTTCATTAAAATCACGCTGGTTGCTGTTTTATGATGACGCTGCTTTCATTATTGACTATGTATTAACTGTTTTAAGAAGTCATTACATTATTCGATTTGCATGGCTTCTTTAAGCCTAAACGTACTAATGTATGTGTATATTGTGTACTAGCTGTGCCCCGCGGTGTTACCCGCTCATCCCATGGGAACACTTAATTTATTCGGGATGAAAAGTATCCTATGTCCTTTCCCGGGTCTCAAACTATCGCCATACCAAATTTCATCTAAGTCGGTTCAGCGGTTTAAGCGTGAAGAGGTAACAGACAGACAGACACACTTTCGCATTTATAATATTAAGTATGGATGTGGTAGATAAATATCCCATCAAAAACATAAATGTTAAATTAGAGCCAAGTTCTCGCATGCAACGTTGTCGACTTCGCCGACAAAAGAATTGAGATCTATATGGGCGCCAAGTTCTTTGCCCTAAATTTTTTAGATACAAGGACATGCGACATACTCAATGCATTTATTTTACTTGGGGTGTAATTCAATATCAAGACTGGACTTGGCTAGTTTTTACATATAAATGTATATTACATTTGTCTAATCATTAACCTATTTTCGTAAAGGTATGTACGCAAGTTAGTGTACGTCCTGTTACTTATACTGTTAGCTTGATAATAATACTATGTTACTTTGATAAAATTAAGTCAGTTTGTGAAAACTAGCCAAGTCAAATCTTGATATTGAATTACACCCCAAGTAAAATAAATGCATTGAGTATGTCGCATGTCCTTGTATCTAAAAAATTTAGGGCAAAGAACTTGGCGCCCATATAGATCTCAATTCTTTTGTCGGCGAAGTCGACAACGTTGCATGCGAGAACTTGGCTCTAATTTAACATTTATGTTTTTGATGGGATATCATTACTTTTTGTACAGAAATTTGAATTGACGCCCCACCTGTCTTGACTAGAGTGACGCGGGGCAGAGGGAGGGGCCGGACCGCTCCTCGCCACGCCGCGCTCCCGCGCTTCGCTATCCGTCCCCGCGCCACGGCAATTTATTAACCTTCTCTGTGTGTGTGTGTGTGTGTGTGTGTGTGTGTGTGTGTGTGGTGTGTGTGTGAGAGAGAGAGTGCCATCTTACAAACAAAGAAAGAACTTTCCAAATCGGTTAATAAATGACGGAGTTCTGAGGCAACAAGCATAAATAATAATAATAATAAAACTAAAAAATATCACTGTTTTTGATTTTTATATGTGTACACACACAATTACCAAGCTGAATGCCAAATTTCATCTTTCTAGGTCACCTGGAAGTGGGTTAGGTTTTTGATTACTAGTGAGTCAGTCAGTCAGTGATAAAAATGCCGTTTTTTGGACGTCAATATCTCAATAACTATTTCATCTACATTTATGAAATTTGTGGTTCTAGTTGTTCTCAGGGACCTAAATACATAAGCCAAATTTCATTTTTTTCTGTTGAATAGATTTGGAGTTATTGAGGGGTCAAAAGTGGCTCCAAACGGTTCGTGTAATATAACACACGGCTGCTGCTCGCCAGTTCCTGCGGTGAACTTGGCTGGACACGCTGCCGCGTGTCTAGATTTATACGTATGATTGAATTCTAACTAGCCGGGTGGTCTGGTGGTCTATCCAATTGAAATACATCTATACTATTATAAAATTCTAGATTTGTATTAAAATAGGTTTTCTAAGGAGAGGGGTCATGATTTCAGGAAAAATCTTAATAGCGTGATTAGTTTTGTATGGGAGCTTTCATAATGTCCTATGTCCTCGCATCACGCCGAAACGGCTCGACAAATATTAACCAATTTTGGTACAGGGATAGCTGGACATCCAAAGATGGTTATGGGATACTTTTTACCCAACTACGGTATGAAAAAATTACGCGTACGAACTTTCGGGCACCCTGTAGTATTATAATAAGGCAATATTAATAACCTTTGGAATTCTAAGAACTGAAATAAAACCTCAGACTCTATAATGTGATTCATCGCTAATAAATTCCGGTGGATGCAATTCCGTTCCAAGAATAAGACGGTCAATAACCACGTTCTTCAGTTATGATTCATCAAGTGACCACAGAGAAAGAGGTATCTTCAAAATAGGACCTAATTTGCAGCAGAGCGTTGCGTGAGAAAAAACCACCAACGGGCCAGTGGCGCCCATTGGCGTGAGCGAAACATCGCGCTCAGGCCTTCCGCTCCCACCTATGGCCACCGCTCGCCGCTCCGCGTGTCGCGCGAAGTCGTGGCCGAGCAGAAATGTTGCTTCATTCTTCTAGTCTTGCCCTGGTGGAAATGGAAATGGGCTTACCGGGGTGAAGTTTTGTACATACAAAAGAAGCGAGAAGTGCGCGGAAGGGGTGTCAAGTGAACAAATAATGTGTGCGAGGTACGCGAGTGAATATGTGATGCCGTGTCGTTTCTATGGCCTCTGCTTTTCATATGGAGCCACAACGTTCTCAAAAATATTTCCCATACAAAATTGAGAACGTTCCGGAAAATTCTCTGGACACTAAAATTCACATCTCTACCTCTGCTGCAATCTGGAAACAGTAGCTGGTATTCTCGTATACAGGTAGATACGTGGCCTAATGCTAATGTTAGTCACTTTATCACTGACGCCTCCAAGAATGAGGCACAGGCAGTCCGGCTTCACTATACACACATTCAACACTGTCACGCATTGCATTACATGAATAATCCACCAGGTTTAAGTGGACGAACTACATGTTACTAAGCAGACAGAAGCTACTTGGGAATCCAGGAAGTCACGCGCTTTGCCAAGCATTGTAAAATAAAGTTAGCGTGGGACATTGTTTAACAATTAGACCGAAAATCTGTGACAGTAATAAAATGATTGCTCGAGTTTTTGTGCGCCGGACCGGTCTAGCTAGAACTATAGTCATTTGTTATGATGCTGTTGCTATCCTAGCCGACAATTCGTATATTAGTAACCGTTTATTTGGTTCTGAAGTCAGTTGCAAATTGTCGTATTGTTTTTTCGCCTCCAGAGACAATCATACACGAATTACAGTACATGCACATATACTTAATATAGAACAATACATACAAAACGTGGAGAATATTTTTTTGGGTTTACCAGACCAATTCTCGTCTGTGCTGAAAGAAGGGTCAGCTAGTTTGGCAGGCTGTGTCACTACCACCAATCTAAAAGCGTTTATTATTATAATAGTATATTTTATCTCGTCATTTTGGCGTACATTTAGAAAGCAAGTATTTCATTGTCGCGTTTGTTGTCATTGATTAAATACCCGCCTCTCGCAGAAATAGCGTCCTACTTAAAATATCATAATCAGCCCGCAGATTTTAAGACAAAACCTACTTAGAAATGGATACAATACTACGTCATTATAAGGCTAAGTATCACGCATAATGACGTAACGTATAAGGAGGAATTATTTAAAGTAATTAAAGTTCATTAAAAATAAACTAATTCCTTTCGACGACGATGTTTCGGCGAACAGTCTTATGCGAAAATTCACTATCTCGGCTCGACCAACATCTACGACTTGTGCAAGGGCTGGATCAAGGGTCAGATACAGAAGACAGTTTTCCAGGACATGGCAATGGCACAAATCATTAACTCTGCATCCCTAACCACCGGCAGCAGTAGTGTATTTTTTTCGACTTATTGGATGGGAACCTCTGTATTTTTTTCTAAAACGCAGGGGGTGGGGCATCAAGCTTTTTGGAATTGTATCAATTTCCCATTGTTCAAACCTAGACACGACTGCCTTTTTCTGACCTAGGTTAATATGATAATGTCTTATATGTGGTCATGATCATGACTTCAGGACAGAAATAGATCCGCGTCAGAAATAGCGTGCACTACGTAGTAGCGCCAGCATGGCCTCTTTCCGTTCGTATCATTGGCACCTTTTTGTGAACTGCCTTTTAAACAATATGAATAGCAAGTAATATGTAAAGTATTATAATTCTGTTTTCTTAATTATATGTAAGTTAGTTGCACCGCCTAAAAAAATTCGGATTTTGTCCTAAGGTTAACTGGTAGAAAATGCCTCATGGCATTAAGTCCTACTTTTGTACGATAAGTTTTCTTTTGTGCAATAAAGATTGAATGAAATAAGCTGTGTCGCTGTTTGGACTTAAATAAACTATTATTTGTGTGTAATTTTTAACCTGTCAGCTGTGGAAAGCCCCCTCGGGGCCGCGTAGCAAAGACCGTCTTTTTGATTTTTTTAAGATACCTTTTTAACTAATTACAAAATGAGGCTAGAACTCTCGACTACGCGAACATCCGACTTTCCACAGCTGAGGAGTTAATATTTAGGTCAACTAAGTCGGCACACGTAACCAAATCTAGGATGTTTGAGTTTTGACTCACTTCCCGGATTCTGGTTCCAAGAAAGCTCTTATACATACTCCTACATCATTTATACGAATCTGACTCTAATATTAGCCTATTTCCCCTCCCCCTTCCTCCCAATTCGGTTTGTACCGTCACTGATCCTCTTAATAGTTTCAAGTGGATTCGTCCTGCACATTTAGCACAACCGTGTAACACGTGACATTGTCGCGGGTGAAAAACGTATTGCCTGTCTCATTCATGAAATGCGCGAAAATCTAAATCGCGACAACTATGATCTTTACTTTACCATAACCTGGCATTTTTACTCAGATAACCTTCAGCACATGACTTCCTTACCCATTTTGTCCAACGGAAGCGCAGCTATTACCATCATTATGCAACACGTATCGCCGCCGCCACTATCAACGGTAGCGTCGGTAGCAATAAGTAATACGCCATCAATAAAAAAACGCAAGATAAGCGTTTAGTTTCCTTTGTTTTTGCTACGTGTTTTATCTTTTCCTCGTTTGTTCCTGGATGGGTGAATAACTCTGCATTTGTTCGTGTAGAAATTGTTTCACGCAGATCTAGACCGATTGTGAAGCAAAATGAAAGAAACTAACACTTGCACCCACAAAGGATTTGTATTCTGAAAACACTGTGTTTTAAACCACTTTATTAACGTCTAGTTGCGGAAATTTCAAACTTCGGACTTCGGAGAATGTTTAACTTTGTAGGGTTTTTTTCCTTACAATTTTTCCCGAAGCCAAACATTTTTCATGATCTTTGTAAAAGGTTAACGTTAACCAAATACCTTAAGTTTGTTTTATAACAATTTCGAAATGTAACCAGTCACATGAAATTGTCATTCTTAGAAACGTTTACCGTTTAAACAAAGGTTTGACCGATTTTCAATCATTTACTCTTGAATCACAGATAAGGTAGAACACTATGGGAAATAGTGATAGGTGCTTTGGGTACTTGCCACGGGTAACACCCAGGTTTTCCAGCAGGGCTAGCAGATCTTACCGCAAATTGCATAATTGCAGCATGTTCTGTCTTATTCACACGGTATTAAAGGAAAGTGACAGGTAGTACATGTCGCGTGTCACAGTTATGCTAGGCAGGCAGGTAGTTTGGGTTGGAGCTCCAGAATAGCAAAGGGAGACGCTACAGTTGGTCACGGTACTCAATCATGAGAGTAAAGGAAGAGAAACGATGATTTTGTTTGATGTTTATAAGCCAGCGGCTTTACACATTGTTCCATTATCAGACTACTGACTGAACCAAGAAAGGAATTAATGGAATTCAAACAAATACGACATTGAGTTGTTTGAATTTCTAAATCCTTGTCGACAAAACAGGCTGGGGCAGTTTATGCAGAACTGTTAGAAATATCAAATAGAAATGACTTGGCTCTTGTAAACAGTAGACAGGCTATGCAAAATATTTAACATTTAAATTTATAATTATTATACACAAACACGTTACACGGCGCCACAGCATGCATAGAAAAGGAATTTGTTGAAACGTTATTCTTCTAGAAAGCCGTACCGAAACTGATTATTATGATGCATATGCACAATGGCCAAATATATACAAGACTAGCATTAACCCGCGGCTTCGCCCGCGTTCCTATACAATAAACATTATCCTACGGGAACGATGCTCTTTTTTTCAGGATAAAAAGTGGGCTATTTGTTAAAGTTAGGGTATAATCTGCTTATCCCTCATGCATATCCGTCTAGCCGTTTTATTGTTGAAAAGTTTGAATGCATTTATTACGGCTGCAGGAGGTTTCCCGATGACTACTCCAGTCTCGCCGCGCCACCCGCACTGGCCTTGACGACAATCGAAATGGCACCAAATACAAATTTAAACATCTATTAGGATAACGGGACTCATTCCATACCTCAAAAGCAAAAATAAATCCCTTATAGGATCACTTGTAGCTGTCTGTGAGTCCGTCTGTTACAACCGATTTGCTGCAAAACTACTGCACCGATTGAATTGCAATTAGGCACAAATGCTTTCAAGAATTTTCATGTCCACAAATGTCCCAAAAAAACATGAAAATGACACCCATATTCATATCACCCACAATCATAACGTCAGCGCACCGCCACAGGGGAATGGTATTTCACGTCCGCTACGTTGAGTTTTAAAATAATTGTTGTACCCGTAATCAGCGACCTGATAAATAATAAAAATAATACCCATGTTGATTTTCAGACTTTGTCAACACATTTCCCCCTTTTAGGGCTTCAATGCTTGAAAGGCCTGAAAAGCGTGTTTACTCATATTCTTAGAAATACTCCTGTGAAGTTTCGAATAAAATAGTCTAATCTTGTTTCCCCATACAAACTTTGGATCTCTATTTCACCCCCTTTAGAAAAATCGTTTATTAGTGCGCCCCTATACCCTATAAGGAACCTACGTTCTAAATTTAGACTCTTTAGAATCAGCGGTTTGGGCTGTGCGTTTAAAAACGACACCCATATGTTTAGACATATTTAGACATTTCTACCCCATCGCACCCTAACATGAGAGATGGTATTACACGTCCGCCATGTTGAATTTTAAAATCGTTCTTTTTTTAGTAATCAGCGACCCGATAATCCATAGAAACCAACTCTTCCCTCTTCCCCTTCCGGGATACAGGGTACCAAGTTATCTAATCTTGTTTCCCCATACAAACTTTGAATCCCCATTTCACCCCCATGTGAATTAAAAAAAAACCTTTCTTAGTGCACCCCTACACCTTATAAGGAACCTACGTGCCAAATTTGGACTCTCTAGACCCAGCGGTTTATTATTTAGACATTTCAACCCCATTTCACCTCAACAGCGGAGATGGTAATTCACGTCCGCCACGTTGGATTTTAAAATCGTTGCGGTTTTCGTAATCAGCGACCCGATAAACCATAAAAACAATACCCATATTGATTTTCAGACTTTGTTACCACATTTCTTCCTTTTAGGGGTTGAATTTTCAAAAAACCTGAAACACGTGTTTACTGATTTATCGTTAGAAATACCCCTGTGAAGTTTCAAATAAAATAATAATAACCAATCTTATTTCCCCATACAAACTTTGGAACCCCATTTCACCCCTTTAGGGGGTGAGTTTTGAAAAATCCTTTCTTAGCGGATGCCTACGTCATAACATCTACCTGCATGCCAAATTTCAGCCCGATCCGTCCAGTGGTTTGGGCTGTGCGTTGATAGATCACTATGTCAGTCAGTCAGTCAGTCACCTTTGAGTTTTATATATATAGATTCGTATCTTCTAGGCCTAATTTTTGTAGTACTTGAATAACTACGAACCGGCGCACCCGAGTGCTTGGCTCTGCCTTTCGGTTTTATGAGCGCACACGCACAAAAATCGGAGCGCGTTCGACGAACGACGTTTGTATGCAGATATTCACAGCGGCACACACATGTTGGTCGATCGTATCGCCACGCCACTCCCCACTAGCCCCACAACCATTTTTTTATACCTTTTATACAAACCACGGGCTGCTTTTGCGATGACCAAAAGGGAGAGACATCTGTAATGTTTTATTCTGAGACAGTAGCATAACAGCATATTGTTTTATTATTGTGTGTTATGAAAATAAAGAAAATAAGCGTTTCCGTTCTGGTTTTATAACTAGATTTTTCACGCCACACCATTGTGCGTCAAAAATATTTCACAGAAGAAAATTAATACTTTCAAACTGTTTACAGTTAAACTACGACATACGGTCAACTTATGTTTGCATGCTTTTATTTTACTTATCCTATCAAGAATTACCTACAAGATTTTCTTCTAGAGAGTCCGTGACCAATAAATAAAGAATTGTCTAGTAGTTTTTGGGTAGTTAGTGAACAAAATAAAAATTAAAGCATAAATCCAAGTAACATCTCACATAACCTCAGGCCTCCTTGTACCGGACAGGAAATAGTGAATGTCCCGGCCGGCAAACTAAACAAGGAAGATTCAGTAAACAATAGGTAGGATGGAATATGCTAGTTGCATTTGAATACCTAAATAAAACCCGATGCATGACTCTACCGTAGAGCCACAAAATGTGAACCTTATTCGAAACTTGTCAAATCCACGTGACATGAACAGGAGTGAGAAAATCGGATCTTCAGTATTATTAACGTTCTTCGTCGCAGCAATCGCAAGCGGTATCTCCCAAAACGTGGCGTTCATAACGAAAGTAATGAATGATGAAATGAGTAACGGTAATATGATTACTCACATTCACATAACAGTAAAAACGCACGCAGCATGAATAGGGCGAATTATTAGAATTCTTAGATTAAATTATAGGAATCCAATGGCAATAGGTACTCTAAGGAAATATTTTGCATGAGGGAAAAATATACAACACATAATAAACACTTGTTAGTAAACTGACATTCTGTCAAATGTTGCAGTGCCCTACAGGGTTTCATAGCGGAAACAATATATAATGTACCACCTTTAAATGTACCTATGAAAGCAATAAATAAACTGATAAACTGATAAACACTGGAAATTTTTGAAGATGCCGCATAACTTAATGGTTATTAAAAAAGTAACGGCTGAGAGGGATTGTCTTCTTCAAAATTGCTCAGTTTGTGCTTAAGAATACTGGGTCCCAAACATTATTTTTATTACTTTGAGGCTTGCCATCTACAGGTCATCTTCGGTCAGACGTTTAGACATTGGGGCGGTATAAATTGCATGCTTCTCACGTGATATTAAGCCAAGGAATGTTATAAATCAGGGGTCACCAAACCGTGGGATGACTCCAAAGTTCATACCAAACTGATAACAATATTATTTTGCCATCTGTCAGTTCTGACCAAAACAAAATTGCAATGGCCTGGCAGCTCGCTTCGTGTTCAGGCTTTATAAGAATTCGCGGCACGTGGCGACTCCAGTGAAAAAGTTCGCTATAGTTTAGACAAATCAAGTCTGGCGCACTCCCCGCGTGTAGCCACAGTCACCAACAACAACTGTTCTCTACGATAGCGATATTTTAAATTTTCTCGGGAAAACACTATTCATATAAAAACAATAAATTAAGGCATTTAAGAGGCCTTATTCCTTTTAAAATGCTGATTGTTGTAGACATTTTTCTCTATGATCAAATATGTTTCGTAACATATTATTGATGTTACTACCTAGAACAGGGCTATTGGGATTTATTGGTATGTATTTGAAACCTACAGTTTGAATTTTTTATTGATAATTTTTGTTTCAAAAACTACTCGAAATTGACAAAATTCACGCGGAAAATTAGTTTTTTCAACTTATTTTAGACTGCACGCAATGAAAGCATGAAATAACTATGTTACTACCTAGAACTCGGGGAAAAGTATTATTATCTTCAAAAAGTTGGTTGAAATAATCAATATATTTGTCATAATATGAAAAAAAAATATTTTAAAAGGAATAAGGCCTCTTAATAAAAATACAATACAATACAATAAAAATACGATTCCGTCTGAAGATAAGTAGTTCTGCTTAAATAAAAATTACGCATGTTGAGCGTTCATTCATGAATTTAAATTATCTGTCTGTGGATAACAGCTATCAACATTGCCTATGCCAATATCACGATTGTTGTCCACTATACTTCATGCGTAAATAAACGCCGCATGTAAAAATTAATATGTAGGTATTGTCAACGCGGTTGGCGCAGTGGTAGTGCAGCTGCCTACTGAGCCGACGGTCCTAGGTTCGAATCCCAGCAAGGGCAAATATTTGTATTTGTTCCTGGGTAGCCTAAAGCTTGCTGCGGCACTAGACCGATTTGTGAGGTTGTCCGACATCTATTACTAGTGGCCCTGTGAGTAGTAGACCTTGCGATTTTTTTACCATATGGCCGAAATTTTTTTTTTTTTTTTTTATGTCATAGGGGGCAAACGAGCAAACGTATCGCCTGATGGAAAGCGATTACCGTCGCCCATAAACACCTGCAACACCAGAGGAGTCACAAGGGATTGCCTACCCGGAGGACGAAGATAGAATGCCTCTATGCTAGTAATTTCACCGGCTATCTTACCCCCACACCGGAACACAACAATGCGAACATTGCTGTTTGGCGGTGGGTTAGCAGGCAAGACGGTAGTAACAATCCGGACGGAGCCTGCACGAGGCCCTACTACTCCAAAAAAAAAAAAAATTTATATTTTTTACATTTTCAACGCCCATTTTTCCGTCATTTAGAAAAAAAACGAGTTGAATCGACAAAACAATTCTATATACTTATCGAACCTACTGACAAAAGTTCATGAGAATCGGTTGAGAAATGCGACCTCTAGGCGTGAACCTGAACATACGAATAAATTTTAGGCCAAGCTGAAACGATGACGCTTCGCTCGCTCAGTCAATTATTTATTATTGTACGACTCAGATAGATGAATCATGGCGATTTCCACGCCAAGTCTGCTCGGGACATGTTTACCTCCTTTAACCAGGTTTCATTTCAATACACAATAACCCTCTGCATTTGCACAGGTGATAAGTTCTGTGATGAATTAATTTAATGACATACAATTTCAGCATGAATGTCATGTTATTGTTTGATAGGTATATAGTTCGTTCGTATTCATAACTGCGTTGCTCGTTTGCTGTATTATTGAATTGATCCAAATTGTTTTGTTTTTGTTATAATATATTTTATGCAACACCTATGTTATCTTGTTATCTAGGTCTGTAAAGAAAGTTCTATGAATATAAAAATTATGATTAAACAACTTCAAAAAGTATGAGTTTCTCAAATGTGCAATTATTATTACCATCTCTTCTAATGGAGGGGTGTACTTAACTCGATTTCATCCTAGAGGGAATAAAAAAATTGGCTTTTTAGGGTTCCGTAGCCAAATGGCAAAAAACGGAACCCTTATAGATTCGTCATGTCTGTCTGTCTGTCCGTCTGTCTGTCTGTCTGTCTGTCTGTCTGTCTGTCTGTCTGTCTGTCCGTCTGTCCGTCTGTATGTCACAGCCATTTTTTTCCGAAACTATAAGAGCTATTCTGTTGAAACTTGGTAGGTAGATGTATTCTGTGAACCGCATTAAGATTTTGATGCAAAAATAAAAAAATAATAATAAATATTGGGGGCTCCCCATACTTAGAACTGAAACTCAAAAATTTTTTTTTCATCTAACACATACGCGTGGGGTATCTATGGATAGGTCTTCAAAAATGATATCGAGGTTTCTAAAATATTTTTTTTCTAACCCGAATAGTTTGCGTGACAGACGCTTCCAAAGTGGAAAAAAGTTGGTCCCCCCCCCTCTAACTTCTAAAATAAGAAAATGAAAAATCTAAAAAAAACATGATGTACATTACTATAAAAACTACCAACGAAAATTGTTTCGAACGAGATCTAGTAAGTAGTTTTTTTAATACCTAACTTTGCACCTAATTTATATGGGGCGCTATACATACCAGGTGCAAACTTAACTTAACCACCTAGGGATGCAAAGTGTTTGTACGGAACCCTCGGTGCGCGAGTCCGACTCGCACTTGGCCGGTTTTTGTTTTTAAAGTGAATAGTTATATATAGTTGCTTGAAAATTGGTTTAAGCAATATTTTTTTCAATGAAAAGCTATTATAGTCCTACTCCCATTTTTTAAGCGAATCCCATTAGCTTTGTACCCGATGAACAATACACATTATCTCTATTGTTAGCTGTGGCCACAACTGCCACTTCAAAATGTAAGGCGTTATAAGTGCAAACTACTTTTACACTAAATTAGTCTTTAAGTCAAACGAAAAAAGGTTTACTCTTAAACAAAGAGAACAGAGATGTTGGTCACTTCGTAAGTGAAAGAGCAGTGAAGCTCGTTTCGATGCTGATAAAGACAATGAAGTGACCAACATCTCTGTTCTCTTTGTTTAAGAGTAAACCTTTTTACGTTTGACTTAAAGACTAATTTAGTGTAAAAATAGTTTGCACTTATAACGCCTTACATTTTGAAGTGGCAGTTGTGGCCACAGCTAACAATAGAGATAATGTGTATTGTTCATCGGGTACAAAGCTAAGTGGATTCGCTCAACCAAAAGAATTATTTCTATACATAGAATGTAAATTATCACACTGTTAAATCTATGATCTGAAGGACAGTATGGTAATACCTCCGTGCTAGGGCTATTAATGGAAATAAACTTTATTTACTATGAACAAAATAAGTTAATAGCTTCCTAGTACTAAAACTTACTTGAAAAATTCCCCAACCCCGGCTTCTAAGATTTACCCAAAACTTGCTGGCCTGTTCCTGTTGCACCTTAGTTCACACTCATACTAAGTACATTTTTTTTGCCAATGAAATTTAAAACACAGAGTTGTGCACTAGCATCCCAATTGCAACTTTTCTGAAAAGTCAGTATGATTGTGCTCTTATAATGATTGTGCCCCAGGTATTGATATGGCATACAATGTTGTATAAATAAAATACTTCTCGGATATTTTAATAAATGAAACTTTGTACCATACATATGCCATAATTTATGCTGGGTATAGGTTTTATTGTATTTGCTTTAGAAAGCAAATACAGTAAAACCTGCTTAAGACTTTCTGGGTTCAATCCCCTCCCCATACAGCTAGTTCAAAGATCAAAGAAACGATTTCCACTAGTGGAAAACTTGAATGAGTTAATTTGTTGTAGCAATAAAGTTTCCTCAGATAATACAGTTCTTTGAATAATTAAATGGTCAAACCAGATTTGTTTAGTCACTATAATTTTAATTTTCTCTTAAAAAGAAAAATATTTTGTCTATGCTAGTGGATCTTACTTATAATTTAAATCAGCATGGTGCCTAGTTTAAGATGTTTTACATATGTCTTTGAACTCAACTGGATGTCTCTAATAATATTTATATGGCCTTGTCTGATCATGATGTTCAATAAAAACTAAACCACTGCTTGTTCTAATTAGACTTATTCATGTTCATGAGGATAAATTAAGGGGCATCTGTTAACTATTACTGGAAGATCATTTTCCTGTTTCTTTTTAAATTGACAGCATAAAATCCCTACACATTTTTAATTCTGTGATTTATATCAGAAACTTTTAAATGTATGACATTGAAAGACTGATTTGCTGAGGACCAAATCGCTGATCTGGAATAGTCTGTATGTAAATCTACATTAAAGATGATTTATCACATAACATTACTGATATGTATACAATTCTAAGAAAGAAAGAAGTAAATACATTTATTTGTGACATGACCATAAAACATAATTAACTGAAGGGTGTAATAGAAATGATAAAATGTATAAAACAATAGGCAACTATAACATCATTATGGCTGTGCAATTCTAGTGAGTCCGGTAATGGTCTTATTACATACCAAAGCAATTTTTAAGTGTTCAGTATGAGCCTAACCATCATTCTCGTGCCTAAAATTGATTATAAGATATTGCTTATGCTGTAATTTCTCAGTAAATATGAGAACGTAAGTTCTAAGCATGGTAAACCCAGTGAGGTTACACTGAAGAAGAAAACTGTCCAGTCCAAGCCGCGCTCCACAAAAATGCCGCTAAAATGTGAATGAGGGCGCTAAACTCGTACCGCCGTAGGATGCACTCGTCTCTAAAGCTGATTTAACAGTTAGACTTGCCGGGCCCGCTCGCCCGGTCACCGTAACTAAACCGCGATGATCTGCAAGCACGCGGTGCACTATCACGTGTGCAATGAACAACCTAAGCCAAATTTAACTCGTGACACCACTATATTACTATTGAACGTTTTCCTTCCGATATAACTTCCCACAGCTTACCTGTATCTCTCTCCGATTCATGATCGACTGCCTCCTCTTTCTTCCTTCCCACGAGTAGCTTGTAAATAAAGTGTGCAATCGCACAGGTCAGAATAGCTATTCCCGCAAGCAGGAATGCATTGGAGGTCTGACCGGCCTTAATATCGACCATTTTCACTCAAAAATCTGCACCAGATAATTAACTACACAAAACGTCTTAAAAAACACGACGGCTACAGTCACGCGGCGACAAACTAAATTACTTTACTGTTCTAGGTACTTGAATGAACTGAAGTGAGGCGAACGTGCACCGGAGCTAAAAGCGCGCGAAGCATACTTTTTAGTACGGTAAAGACAGAGACGGATAGAACACCCGACACCGGCCGGCGTAGTAGGCAGGCAGTAGCGTAGCCCTAGCGCTCCTCCGCTCGCCTCGTGACGTTGACAGTTGACGTTATGTGCTCGTTTATGGAGCGACCTAAGTATAACCTCAGCCCCACACTCTTGCAAAGTTGACCGAGGCGAAGTTGGCCGAAATATTAGCTGGCTAGAAACATGACATTTGTAAACTTCAAAAAAATAAATATTAAATAGTAAGATTTGCTTCACGAGACAACGCTCTCGTTGTTCAATTCAATAATAACCACTACAATGGACCAATTTTAACACTCCGTTTAAGCATTTCCTGAAAATATGCCTAGTCGAGGAAAAAGTCCCAGGTATGTAATGTTATACATATGAACTAAACCAAATCCCATCAACCACCAGATTAGTATATACCGAATCAAAAAACAGATTTATTTATTTATTATACCTACTAAATTATATTTTGGACATGAACATGGACAAAACAAAGGTAATGTCGAATGCCCAATGCCCATGTTGCACCCAGTAACCAGTAACGGTTGGGAGCTCTACCCTCGAAATTGTTGACAAATATGTTTACCTGGGACAAGTGATCCAGTTGGGTAGGTCCAATTTTGAGAGGGAGGTCAATCGACGAATCCAACTCGGCTGGGCAGCGTTCGGGAAATTACAAAATATCTTCTCGTTCAACATACCTCAATGCCTAAAGACGAAAGTCTTCAATCAATGTGTGTTACCAGTGATGACATACGGAACAGAAACGTGGCCTCTTAACAGTAAGAGGCCACGTTTCTGTTCCGTATGTCGAGCATAGCCCTATCCATAGCGCGCTGTGCAACTTTGAGCTTCCTTATAAGGCCCCAGGGGCCTTATAAGGAAGCTCAAAGTTGCACAGCGCGCTATGGATAGGGCTATGCTCGGTGTTTCTTTGCGAGATCAAATCAGAAATGAGGAGATCCGTGAACGAACAAAAGTCGCTGATATAGCCCGACGGATTTGCAAGCTGAAGTGGCAGTGGGCGGGGCACATAGCACGTAGAACTGACGGCCGATGGGGCAGTAAGGTTCTCGAATGGAGGCCACGCACCGGCAAGCGCAGCGTAGGACGTCCACCCACAAGGTGGACAGACGACCTGGTAAAGGTTGTAGGAAGCCGCTGGATGCAGGTCGCTTCCAACCGGCCGATCTGGAAGTCACTGGGGGAGGCCTATGTTCAGCAGTGTACGTCCTGTGGCTGAAATGATGATGATGAATTATATTTTATTTATTTATTTACATCCACATATGTCCGTGACACGTAACTTGACCACCGAAAAATAGAGCACTTAAATATTGGCAACGTATCTCCTTTGGTGTTGCTCATATTAATGGGTGACAATAGCCAGTTCACACCAGATGACTCTTCGCCCATTTGCCAATTACCATTTAATGACCATTTGCCACATTAAAAATTTATAGTAGTTAGCATCTGTCTGTATACGGTTATCTACGTACTATATTTCGAAGTTAATTGCCATTAAACATGAAAATCTAGAACAACCCAACATAAACTAACAACAACAGTAACACTAGTCGATCTAATTACCGATAAAAAAAATTGAGATCACAATTGATTAATCACACGTTTTGGTCAAGCCATGGTTAAGCCAATCAATTAAAAATTGTACGATAATGCAACATTATCTGAAACGGGTTTTCAGAAGATTTTCATTCCTGCCTCTGTGTGTTTTCATATTTCCAATATGGAAAAACGCTGCCTACCTACATAGGTAGGTTTTCCGCTGCAGCATGGGCTGTACTTCACTATACTACCTATTTCTAATTTCCCTTTAAGGCATTGGATAATGATAATTCCCTAGAAATGCGAAAATAATTTGTAGGTGTTTCGAAGCTCAAATTCCGTGTGATTTTACCACGATTTTGCCGATGAACGGTGAATGTGACTTACCTTACTTTCACCGTTCATCGGCAAAATCGTGGTAGAGCTGGATGAGACTTTTGAGATCACAATTGATTAATCACACGTTTTGGTCAAGCCATGGTTAAGCCAATCAATTAAAAATTGTACGATAATGCAACATTATCTGAAACGGGTTTTCAGAAGATTTTCATTTCTGCCTCTGTGTGTTTTCATATTTCCAATATGGAAAAACGCTGCCTACCTACATAGGTAGGTTTTCCGCTGCATCATGGGCTGTACTTCACTATACTACCTATTTCTAATTTCCCTTTAAGGCATTGGATAATGATAATTCCCTAGAAATGCGAAAATAATTTGTAGGTGTTTCGAAGCTCAAATTCCGTGTGATTTTACCACGATATTGCCGATGAACGGTGAATGTGACTTACCTTACTTTCACCGTTCATCGGCAAAATCGTGGTAGAGCTGGATGAGACTTTAACTCTTAGATATATACCTCGAGTTTCTAATAAAATTTCCAAAGTAAAGAAGTCATGCATTTTCGTACTTTGTTCTATATTAAGATCCCCGCTTCAGAGCCAAATGTTTGCTAGGCTTAATTCTAATAGTGTGCGTCTATTTGTAACATTTATGGCTTTTACGAGTAAACGTCAATCCAAGAAAAACTATATTTCTTTACTTGGTTTTGGTTTATGGTAGTCAACGAAGTCAAATATAGTTTACTGAAATGTCGTGATGAATGGACAAATATTTCATCAAAAGTGTGCCGCCGTGCCGCTCGCCCTTTTGGCCGCCGCTGGAGTTTTATTACTGAGTTGTCTTTATACTGTGACGGCGGGGTCTGGATGACCAAAATCAGAGATGCTATTTCATAACATTATAATATCTTGCTGGGTCGTCTTAAGATTATCATTAATCATTATGATGATGTTATGGTGACCCTGCCAGCTCAAACGGGGTCACCTTATTCATTCCAGGAGTTACTACTACATGCCAATAAAATTAAAATTAAACCAAAAAAAAAAAAATAAAGAACTAAAATCTAAAATAAATTAAATTAAGCTAAAATAAATCTACAATACTGTGCCCTCGCGGCATGGTCCCGAAGACGCTGGCAGCATTTCCTTGCCGAATCGTTGAATCAATACTGATGTCTCGAACCCAAAAGGAACAAAATTATATTCAGGGCCGAGACCCCTATACTTATTAATTTTTAATTTTTCGGCCGCCGAAAATACTGAGATACAAATAAATGTGGCAGGAAGTCAGCAGTGATTTCGTAGATTCAGAACAGGAAAGTTGCTATGATAGTACATTGTCAGACTCTGAAGACAGTCAACTTAAAGGAAACCAACCTGAAGTAACAACAAAAAGAGGCAGAACTCTCAAAATGCCAGTAAGATACAATGATTATGCCTTACTAACGTTCAAAGAAGTTATGAAATCTCCAGAAAAGGATAATTGGAAAAAACTATTGAAGATGAATTAAAGTCTCTGGAAAGTAATGCAGTTTGGAAATTAGTAGATAAAGAAAAGGTTTCTGGGAAGAATATACTGGGTAATAGATGGTTATTCAAAGTCAAAGAAAATGGAACTTATAAAGCCAGATTGGTAGTAAGAGGCAACGAGCAAAAAGAAACTGAATTTGAGGAAATATTCAGTCCCGTAGACTCACAGTCAGCAATAAAATCGCTGTTTGCAATAGCAGCAGCTAGAAATTACAATTTCATGACATTCGACGTTAAAACAGCGTTTCTTAACGGCGAACTAAGAGAAGACGAAGACATTTTTATGAATATACCTCGCGGTGTTACCCCCGTGAAAGGTAAAATTTGTCAGTTAGTAAAGTCCCCGTATGGACTTCGCCAATCTCCAAGAAGATGGAATGAAAAATTTCTTAAAAGTATGTCTGAAATTGGCTTTTCACAGGCAAAAAACGAGCCGTGTATATTAAAAAACAGAGACTTATCAATGTTAATTGGAATTTACGTTGATGAGGGAATAATAATTGGGCCTGATAAAGAGAAAATACGGCAGACTTAAAAAGAAATTAAATTCAAAATTCGAAATAAAAATATTTGAAAAACCAACATCATATTTGGGAATGGAAATAACAGATAATAGCGAAGGATTGTGGTTGACCCAAACAGCATATGCAAAACAAATTTTAAAGAAATACAACATGGAGAATTGTAAACACGTGGATACACCATGTAGACAAGAAGAGGAAGTTAAAGCTTGTGCTGAAGAGAAGGAAAGTCAAAAGTTCTCATACAGAGAAGCGGTTGGAAGTTTATAAATACTTATCTACAAATCGCGCCCTGATATCGCATACGCGGTTGGCATGGCAAGTAGAAATATGGAAAAACCACAAAATAAAGACATACTTGCCGTAAAGAGAATATTAAGATACCTGGCAGGCACCTTAGGAGAGGGTGTGTGCTATAAAAAGAATAAAGATTTAGAATTATCTGTCTTCTGCGATTCCGATTACGCCGGAGATACTATTACAAGACGTAGCACTACAGGCTACATCATTATGTTGAATGGAGGACCAGTGGCGTGGTGTTCACGTAGACAGCCAATCGTCGCGTTGTCATCGTCCGAAGCTGAATTTAGATAGATAGATAGAACTTTATTGCTTGCATCAGCAGAATTTTGTAAGGAGACAATGTTCCTAAAATCCTTGCTCAGCAGAATTTTGTAAGGAGACAATGTTCCTAAAATCCTTGCTGGTTGATCTCAACTATCGGTCACATTCAAAATTGATAACCAGAGCGCAATTCGGCTCATTAAAACTGGGATCTTTAATAAACGGTCTAAGCACATTGATGTGCGGTATCATTACATCCATGAGGTGTATGCTAATAATGGATTTAAAATAGATTATTGTTCATCTGAAAATCAAACAGCAGATATCTTAACCAAGGCTCTTGATAAAATCAAGTTCTTAAAGCATAAAAATTGGTTAGTGGTCACTTGCTAGGAGCTTTTATAGTAACATTTATTGGTGAGTTTAATAGCCTTTTATATGCCCTGGCTAAAGGAACTTTTCTGTGTTACTCTCTGCTAAATTGGACATAATCTGTTGTGTGTTAAGTTTTTTATTAAATCTGTTGGAGTTATTGTTATAATTTTATATATATAATAACATATTATAATAAACATAAAATTAGGAGAGGGTGTTGGAATAAAACCTTTGTAATTGTAGTAGCTACATTTTTTTAGTAGCTACATAGTTTATAAAAATAAACAGATCGATGTCACTTGGGAAAATGTCTTTTCATCTATGGCGCCTGCCGCTAAAAGTCTGGTTCGTTCAGGACTGCGGCTGTGGTTTAAAAGGGAATCATAAGTTACAGTGCGACACAAAAGAGTAGAAAACGGATGATAAAGGAACTACAGTTTTTCATACAAAATTGTTACCATATTCAAGCACTTTACGTCAAAAATGTGGCAGTTGCGAAGGAAGTGGCGCCCTCATTTATTTTCTACTCTTTTATGTTGCACTGTAATTTAGACATGAAGTCATCCCAGGCCCTTTGCGATTTTAAATTTTGGGGAATATCCTTAAATAAAATCTCGGCCCACGCTATCGCGAAGTTACCTAGGTCGAAGTATGAGTTTCTCACGGACATCTGAGATATCTATGGAGTTTCTACAGCGAAATGCCTCTCACACTATCATATTCGCACAACCTCGGTCAACTTCGCAAGTAGGTATGATTTATTTTCGATCGTTTCCTTTTTTTTTCTTCTGATGAGTCAATGAACTGAACGCATCCTTTATCGAACGCATCGTTTTTAGGGTTCAATGCCCAACGCCCAACTGTAAAACGGTGTCTGTCTGTCACCAGGCTATACTATACACAGTTGAAATTTTCACAGATGATGTTATTTCTGTTGCCGATATAACAATAATACTAAAAACAGAATAAAATAAATATTTAAGTGGAGCTCCCATAGAACTAATGTGTTTTTTTGTAGATATTGTATTTTTTGATGGTCTTTGCGCGCGAGTCCGACTCGCACTTGGCCGTCTTTTTTAGTTGGCAGCCTTGATTGCTTCTATCTCTTTCTTTTGTATAAGGAATAAATGAAACAAAACGTCATTCCATTCTCAAAATTTCTAGAACAATGACATGACTGACGTTTGACATTTCGTTTCGTTTTGAAGTTGAAGGAATGTCATTCTGTCTTAATCAGTCGAAGCGAACGCGAGTGATTCTGTGAAAGCGGAAAATATCTTGTATCAAATTCAATTCAGAAAATACGATAAATAATGCCTAGACGCGGAAGATCAGCGAGTCCACCACCGGCGCCCCAGAGAAGGTACGTGAAGTGCTTTAAATGTGTCTTGTCTTGAGCTATTGTAGTCCTGGCAGCATAACCTCTAATGTGATGTGTTTTAGGGCTGCGCCCGCTCGAGCACCAGCACCGAGCCATGTTCCTGCTGCTGCGCCGGTCTCTACGCCTGCAACAATGTCTGCTGCGCCTCAGCAGCCCTCCATGTTCAGCCAAATGGCTGCGACAGCCGGAGGAGTCGCCGTCGGTTCAGCAGTGGTGCGTATAACGCTGTTACGTAAACAAATGTCGCCCTTGAAATTGACAATTTAACTTCCTCTTATTAGATTTTAGAAATTTCATAACATTCTTAAATTATTTCAAAAGGAAGTTATTCTAGAAGTCATATTGTATGGCATCCAGCCAGATAATTGGAGCTCATCACGTGTTGTGACGTTATGACACCATCACACCACTCATTGTCTGATAAAAGTAAACATGTTTGCACAATGTTTTTATTGTTGTCATAATATCCAATTTAGAAAAGGGTTATTGATTTGTTATATAAGTTTGCTTATAAAATAAATATTATGAATAATTCATATTGATTTGTTAATTTTAGTTTGGATATTTTCTTCTTGATTAGGATTCTGACTGTATACACTACCACATACTTTACTCTATGTTCTGCATACTGCATTTATGCTGCTTCAGTGTTATTAACACTGCTTTTACATGCAGAGATAGAGGACTTATACTGAAACTAGACAAGTGCTGATGAAAATCAGTTAATACGATTTCTAAACATAACTTCTAGCCTGCTTTGATAACTTTGTTTGTACTACTAAACATGTCTAAGGGAGGTTATTTGAGCATTTTAATCATCTCATAAGTGTGTTCGTAATATCTTACTAACTCTATGATCGAGGTGCCATTTTTGTTTGTCTGGTAGAAGTCGTAGATTTGTTATCAAAATTCAATACCTTAGTTCACACTCGTACTAATTACAATTTTTTTGCAATTGAAATGTAAACCGTATAGATTTATGCACTGGCATCCTAATTGGAACAACTTGTTCCTAAAAGTTCTCGTACAAACTTTTTGTGAACTAAGGTATCGAGTTTATGTTGATAGATTTTATGAATTAGTCAATATTATGGGTGTATTAATGAATCGGTTGAAACACTAAAATAATCATCCCTTATTGTATTGATAGCTTTTAGAACATAAATGAAATTTGTTACAGGGACATGTGGCCGGTAGCGCTCTGACCGGCATGTTCAGTGGAGGCAGCAGTGAGCCCGCACCACAGCAAGCAGCGCCCGCTGCACCTGCTCAGCCTGCTGGCTACAATCAGGGACAGCAGCCCACCGGACCCTGCGCCTGGGAGATCAAGCAGTTCATCGAGTGCGCCCAACAGCAGCACGATCTCACCCTGTGCGAGGGCTTCAACGAGGCTCTCCGCCAGTGCAAAGTCAACAACCACCTTTAAAAGCCTCGTGCAAAGTCAACACCTGTAAAAGCCTAGGTGTCATATTTATTTTGTAAGAATTTATTTTTACCTGACATCATGCTTTATTGCCTTTTTAGAAGATTTCTTACAGAATTATACAAAAAATGTGCGAACTCCATTTTCAGCATAAAAGGCTACCTTTATGTTAAAATTTTTCATTTCAATAGCAAAATTAAGCATCTGCCAAGTAATTTCAGTTTTGATTAATTGTTTTTTTAGAGGTATATTGTTGAATATACTGACTATAAATCTTAGTGTCCTGTTATATATTTTTAAGTTGTGATGTAGATATTACTTATTATTTACAATGTAAACGTAAATCCGATTTACGTAATTTAGACAAATTCTAATAGACAATAAAAAACCAAACCAAAAACCCAAAAACTGTTTTATTTCTATAACTCCATGTAAACATTTTTTTTTACCTAAAATATTATTTATTGTATTTTGTCTCAAGGTAATCCAATTGTGACTTGGGACTTGGGAGGCTAACTGAGAATTATCCAAGTGATGATTATTAACAAACAAGATGTGCTCTCGCTGTGGTGGATCTGGACCGGACAGATCTAGATCCAGGTAGTTGTTATAATGATCACGTGATCAAATTTCTTAAATGCTTTGTCTTAAGATATTTTGCGCAGTTTAAATTCGCCTCTGACTCATACATTGTTGATAAGATAGATGCCAGCCTGCAAAATATCTTTGAACTCTGGTTCAGAAATCCGATTGCTGAACGAGATTAGATTACAATAATACGTAGTTATTGACCTTTGTCATGGTAATGCTTGCAAGTTGTCGACAACAAAATGAGACATTGCTACGCTAACTCTCCTAGGCGCATGGAACTTATTACCCGACTACAGCAAAGATGAAAAGAAGGGTTACAGGCATACCGAGTTACTACCTATTTTGATGATTGAACTGCCAAATTAGAAACGGCAAACGACGACGCAATCTTCAGACACCAGTCATTTTACTTTGTAACTGAATTCCGCCGTCCGATCGTAGGTACCTATAATTCGCCCCGCCTCGCGAGGCTTCTATGTCCGCTTTTAAGAACATAAGGTAAACAAACCTAACCGGGCCGAAGTTAAATTAGTTAAAAGGTTTTCTTTTCTCATAGAAAAGCTCTTGCCGAATTGCAGTAATTTACGATATACCTACCTAAGCAATACTTATCTGCACGTTTTATCGAATCACACGTTCGGCCGACGACATTAGCACCAAAAGATCGAACCTCGAAGGACAATAGAATGGTCCAGTGGTCCTAGGATCTCAACGAGCTGCTCTCAGAGTATGGTCAAGCGAGCGCAACTCTGAGTAAGCCTAGTTTTATAGCTCAATGAGTTTTTAACAAGTTGCCTAGTATTTGTGCCACCCAAACACGACAACGCGAAATGAGTTGTTTCTTCTGTACCCATTAATTTTGCGCTCAAAAAATTACGCTCCATTATAGCCTTTATCACAGGATAAACCTTAACAAGATGCGAAAAGTGATGGAATGATTGATATGCTTCTTATCTCAGCCGCAGCACACGGTCGCGGTTTTCAACGTCAGAGAGACGAGCGCCGCAGCAACCCCCGCCGATCTACGTCACCCCGGTGCCGCGCCGCTCTGTCTTCCGAGATGCCGCCGCCGTGGCGGGCGGCGTCACCGTCGGGACCACCATGGTATACAACTATAATACTTCTTATGTCAACTTATACCTGCAAAGCCCTGGTACCTGGGCGAACGAGAGGTGAGGCGCGCTGTCGTATCCGGGTGAGTACCTGTACCTATTCTGCGTTTGAAAAGCGTTTTTTTTCGTCATTCCAATTTCTGCAAATAATTAAAATACTCAGTGAAATTTCTGCGAATATTGTTGGAAGTCGATTTTTTATGTATCCCGAAGCTACTACCGAGTGCGATCCTTAGTTAGATCATACCTAAAACGACTGGCTCTTCCTTTGCGGTAATAATCGTGAAGAAGGAATGACGCTAGAATATAGACGCCCTCCGCCGCCGCCAGTGTTCGTGACACCAGTGCCGCTCTTATGTGGATAGCTTACGATCACCATGGTAGTTGTATCAATAGCTACTCCACAAGTGACGTCATATACGATAGTTCTCCATCACATTCCATACTTTTCGTTTTTATAACTTATCATTATCACGATGTTTATGCCATCCTATAAAGTGCCTTATATTTTAGTGGTGTAAAATCCACGTCATCGACACAATAAGAACCTACTTATGTAACAGTCTCGTCTTTGCGTATAGGATTTCCTGTATTAAAGGTCATATTATGCCATACAAATAACCTTCGCTGAATACTTGAAGAATACCTACTAATGAAATGATAGTTATAGCGCGTGTATATACTTGTAGCCGAGTTCTAGGAATGCCATCATCATCAGTCATCACCATCAAAACTAACCATCGATGTCATGCCACAAAAACTTTTGCATGCATTTTACCCCAGTGGGTCGGCTATGCCACCCAATCCACCCATATCCGATCGGTGTAGGTACCTAAAGTTACTAACTTAATTTCCCTTTTTAACTGGCTAGAATTTGCTATCGTTGGTCATAAAGGTAGTAACTTTAGGTACCTACACCGATCGGATATGGGTGGATTGGGTTGGGTGGCATAGCCGACCCATGTTATTTATTCTTAGACTTTTTAAAGGTTGTTTGTGTGTTGTTAAAAGCTCAAAGGCTTTCGCTGACGTCACAGATGTCTAGTGCCGCCGCTATTGACGACCAGAAGCACGTTTAGCTGACTATCCCACAATAATTGCAGGGCCACCTGGCGGGTGAGGCTCTCACCAGCCTATTCACCGGGCGGCGGCGCCAGGAAGTTCAGGAAGTGCTCCCGCGAAACTACTCCATGGAACAACCGCCGTCCGGGCCATGCGCTTATGAGATAGCTACGTTCTTGCACTGTGCGGCGGAGCAGGAAGAACTGTCCGAGTGCGCGGCGTTTAACGAAGCGCTGAAACAGTGCAAGAAGCGGCATGGTTAGTCATCCTATAATAGTAGCCATCACATAGTATAATTGCGGCTCCACTCTACTCGCGAAGTTGACACCGAAGCTGACCGAAGTATCTTCGTACAGACGTATTCGCCCAACTTCGGTTAACCTCGCGAGTACCTAGTGTACAGCTAGGGTAAGAAAACAAGGTATGGTACTCCGGCTAGTGAGGCTTTCTACGTCACTGATTAGTCGCTTATGGTAACAAAATAATTATAAGGAGAAAAATGTTTGCCGCCAGTCGTACAAAAAATACTATACAATTGTCATGCTCTTTGGCTAAATTTTATTTAGTCGTAATAATTGGTTTTAAACAATCAACAGATTTTATGAGACTCATACAGGTAACAAGGGAATCGGGGAGTATTATGATACTGATACACCACTGGCAACACAGAAACGGATTAGCAAAACCAACCAATCATACGTAGTGACGTTGAAAGTCCGCCTGATATTCCGGAGTAGCATACCTTGTTTTCTTATACCATGAGCCTTCGTAGGTAAGATGCTCTTGACAGTCTATACTATACACCACGGGGGCGTCAAAATGCAATAAGCGAGGTGCAGGTGTATCCCAGCCGGTCTAGCACAACTATGCTTCGCGACTCGTGTCGCGCGAGATAGCACTACCTGTCACTCTCTCACATTACTGCAAAGAAAGAGACGGGTAATTATCTCGCGCGACAAATGGTCGCGTATGATAGTTATGCTAGAGGTGCTGATCTCATCTTAATATTTCTTGTTGCAGGTCTTCCATGAGTCCAAGAAAAACCAACCAACCTAAATAACTACATAAAAAAGAATGAAGCAAATCTTTAATGCCAATTAAATAAAATAACACAGAAATACGATCAGTCCACCCACTTACCCATGAAGTTTAAATAAATCCCTACCACAGTTACACGCATGTTTTTTCTTCCATGGATTAGGCTGCGTCCACACTTGTATCATTTCGCCGATCCGATCCCCGTTGCGTATCTCCAACGAGTATCGTGCTGTTTGGACGCTCACTGCGGGCACTCTAGTCCATTGAATGAGTCCCTCCAAGGGGGGTCTAGAGTGCGTGAGTTAGTAACGTAAGATGTTTCTTCGGAAACATGTCAAGAGTCCCTAGGTAATAAACATACTAAAACCCCGGGACACTAGGAGGAGCCCCGGAGTGGGGGGAGCGGGGGAAAGGGTCCATTTTTTCATTTTTCGCTTAAATCTCAAAAACGGTACATGTTAGAGAAAAACTTTCAAGGAAAAGTTGAAAGGCCATAAAATTATCTACAAGTTGTACCTAAATATTTTTTTTCTATTCGCAGCCGTTTTCGAGCTACATCCCATGAAAGGTGAAAAATTCGAAAACTACCCTTATATAATATTTTGACAATCGATTCCTCCTAAAGGCTTCCATGGAGGAATGTGTTTTTTTTACCAATTATAGACCTAATTAAGAGCAATCTATCAGTACCGGTCACAAGTTGCACTTTTGAGCTTTTTGCAAGAAAAAAAATAAAAAGGTCAAGTTGCGTAACTACCCTAATATAATATTTTGACAATCAATTCCTCCTAAAGGCTTCCATGGAGGAATGTGTTTTTTTTACCAATTATAGACCTAATTAAGAGCAATCTATCAGTACTGGTCACAAGTTGCACTTTTGAGCTTTTTGGAAGAAAAAAAATAAAAAGTTCAAGTATCGTAACTACCCTAATAAAATTCAATTCCCCGTAAACGCCTCCGTGGTGGAATCTGGTATTTTTATCAATGATAGACCTAATTATGAGCAATCTATCTGTACCGGTCACAAGTTGCACTTTTGAGTTTTTTTGGAAGAATAAATAAAAAGATCAAGTTCAGTAACTCAAACTACCCTAATATAATATTTTGACAATCGATTCCTCCTAAAGGCTTCCATGGAGGAATGTGTTTACTTTACCAATTATAGACCTAATTAAGAGCAATCTATCAGTACCGGTCACAAGTTGCACATTTGAGTTTTTTGGAAGAAAGAAATATTTTTTGATCGATTGATGTGATAAACATGGGTATGTAGTATGGGGAAATTGTTTGAGCCAAAATCATTTTTTACTGCGTGTAACTCAGAAACGGTAGGATATAGGAAAAAAATATTTAGGTACAACTTGTAGATAATTTTATGGCCTTTCAACTTTTCCTTGAAAGTTTTTCTCTAACATGTACCGTTTTTGAGATTTAAGCGAAAAATGAAAAAATGGACCCTTTCCCCCCCTCCCCCCACTCCGGGGCTCCTCCTAGTGTCCCGGGGTTTTAGTATGTTTATTACCTAGAGACTCTTGACATGTTTCCGAAGAAACATCTTACGTTACTAACTCACGCACTCTAGAACTTTTTATTCAATGGACTACTCCGTATCATTTGCGCCGTCGCGCGAAAAAACGCCCTCCGCACGTCTGGCACCAGCAGTGCAAAGGGTCCTTCAGACCCGCAAGCAACCGTGGATAAAAAAAAAAAAGCGAAGAAACGCGTCCACACTAAGCCGTATCGTATCCTCGTCGCGTATCGCCGCACCGATCATTTCGGCGTGCAGTAGTTTGGACGCTATCCGTATCGTAGCACCGTATCGAATCACAGCCCCGCTAATTTTTGGCAGTTATGTCATCCGACTCACCGAGATTGATCATTCATATGACTGTCCTTATTATTATTATAGATAATGTGAAAGATAGGTTCTCGAACGGGAACCACGTACCGGAAGACAGCGCGTGGTTAGGTCTGCAGTTATGTCACCCGCTCACGGAAATATAACCTACATATGACTGTGCTTGTTTTATGACAATGCGGCAGAAAGGTTCTCGAGTGAAGACCATAACTTTGATGTCAATACGTTTTTTATGGATATAAAAATAAACTAACCTAACCTAACCCGGCCGGGTCGGATCTGCTCTGAAAGGTGATTGATTCACCTCAACCTATTCTCAAACTTTAAATGATTCACCTTTCAGAGCAGATCCGACTCGGCCGAGTATTAGCTGAACTGAAGTACAGACTTGTCGGAGAACTAAATGCTGGTGATAAAATAACGTTCTTAATAATAAAGTAGGTTAATATAAATAAACAATTGTAGGTACCTATTTTATTGTGACAGACTTTTACTCCCTTTTGTGAATATAACTTTTCACAATTATTGGGCCGTACATTATTGGGTCGGGCTTTCTCGACCTGTACCAATAATGCGCAGCCCAATAATTGAAAGCCAAGGGACTGAAATTAGTGGACGCAAGGTGGACGCGTATTATTGGGCCGTACATTATTGCCCTGTGAAAAGAGTGGCTTCGTATTATCGCCCCGGACCAAGCTTGCGCGGCCCGAGAATGCTCATCCCAATAATGCACGACCCAATAATCCGCGTCCATCATGGACGCCAATTATTGGGCTGTACATTATTGGGTTGAGCATTATTTGGCTGTACATTAGAGGTCCCCGAAATTCAAATGACTTTTGCACGCTAGCGTATATGGATATGGATAAAATAGAGATAGACTTTTGCACGCAGATTTCGCGCTATAGACTGATAGACGGAGGTTATCCGAGCGAGTGAGGTGAAAAATAAACTAACTAAAACCGATGTACCCCAGATCATGGCCCTGCGGCAGGGTACCCATAATGCCGGCTACATTGTGAAAACGCCCAAAAACAAAGAAACCAAAACAATTGAAATTTTATACAAGAGGACACCTTAACCCTTCCTAAGCGATGGCAAACCTATATATTTTAACGTATGGTTCAAATGTCCCGCACGGATCCGTGCCTAAGCACACGAGGGGTTGAGTGAGATGGGCCTTGTACTAAGAATCGCCAAAAACTGTAATGATGACCAGGTGAAAATACTACCAGTTGAGTAAAACAAGGTATACAGTGTATATAAAACTTAATATTTATTTACACAAAGTACATATATGTTGTGACATTCTGCTGATAAATAAAAATCATTTCTGTTTCAATTGAAAATAAACAAAGGGTTTCTTTTGAGGATAACAATAACCATTCGAGATATTTCTGTTTCAAGATCCTGATAATACATAAATATGTTAACTTAATATAACATTATTCAATTCAAACCTCACGTAAAAATCCACAAGTTTTCAACAAAGTCAAAACAAAGATTACGTGAGATGAGAAGCCACTTTATTTACATTAACATAATTAAATTTATATCTGTACAAGTTTTGTAAAGTAAATCAGATATTTTACAATTTGGCACATTGAATACTTCGGACAGGGGTCGTATGGGCGTGGGGGATCATTCGGCGATTCTAATATAATGCCTGATTCATTCTTTGGATTGGATTGCACCCATGGCGTGAAAGCCGGCTGCGTAGGTATACTGACCGCTATAACTACCTAGCGACTAACAATAAACAAAACTGATAAATCAACGTACGTACAAAAACAAGCTCAGCTTGAAGCTACATTGAACAAGATCCAAAATTGATGGATCTATAATCTATACCAATTATCGAAATCAGGCACATTTCAATAAAATGACCTAGCAAAATCTACTGGCTTAAAACGTTTGAAAACATTAAAATTTTACACATCTGGATGGACTCATTTACTTAACTCCTTACCAACGAAATCATCGTAGTGAGGATGTTCAGTAACTATCTTTTAGACAGATCTGTGACCATATAACATGATTTATTAATTGAACACGTCAGAAATTCTTTACAAAAGTCTATTACAATACGTATATTCACGAGTTCATTAAAGACGTTTTCAAAGAGATTGAATAAGCTAAATCAATTCTAAATCCAGATTTAGAACCTGTTAAACACGATTCCCAACCGACGAGCCGAACCGAAATATAATTTAGTGAAAACTAAGGAAATTGGGGCCCATTGCCCATTTCTTCCTAAAATCTCTTATTCGAAGATGCAGGAAATGTAGCTCATTAAAATCCGTGGAATTATGATGGTTGACTACCTTCAAAGCGTAATATTAAGTTAACAATAGCTACAATTTCCTTAGTGACTAATAATTAAATTATATTTCGATGCATACATCAGATGCGAATCATACTTTGGTCAGAGAGGACGTCCGACTGGAAGTATAAACAAACAATAGTTATTTGTTATACAAGGGGGGAAAGTTGTATTTTACCCGCGAGTGTTTATTCGAAACACGAGCTAGCGAAAGGATCCTATGATTGACCACGAGCGAAGCGAGTGGTTCAAAATAGAATCCTGAGCGTAGCGAGTGTTTCAATACACGAGACGTAAAATAACTTTCGCCCGTGTATAACACAAAACTTTTCACCTCACTACAGCGAGGAAAAAAGAATAAGGGTTTGTACTATATCTTTGAAAAATATCTGCAATAATCCACCTTAAACTAAAACTAAGGTCTAATTAGCTTTCATGTAGGTATTTTAAACGGGATTTTTCAGAAAATAAGCTCATGTCAAATTTTACTTTAGCTGCGTTGAAACGTCAAAATTCTTTCTCCACATGTGGATAAAAAGCGATTTTCTCAATAGATATCAAACAAACAAACTGGGCTTTCCGAGCTAGTGGGGTGAAAAGAATAAAACGGCACTCAATAGACAGCATTGTTAACAGTGAAAGATTCGTTCGATTGTCGTACGTTCGCCTTAATTACTAAAATTTAACTAAAGTCTACTTTAACGCTTAAGCTAAATCAGTCTAATTCTTAAAGCGACATTAAACATATGTCCAACAATAAAGCTTGAACGAATGCTACATCACCACACTGGAAAATTCATAAGGCCACTAGGTTCAATAGTTTTATACCACTAATTACATAAGTTCATCGGGATTTTTTTATATTACGTATTTGTAATCCGGAAAAATTATAATATAATTACAATTTTACAAACAAAATTTAACCTATGTTAATATGGCGGATTGTTAAATAATTACACAATGTCATTTTATGCAGTTGAATTAGATTCGAGATTAGTTTTTAAGATAACAAATGAACTTGGATATTTTATGATAACAATGAAAAGGCAGTTTTGGATGAAAAGAGCGCAAGTATTCAATGGGTTAGTATTAGTACTGTTCAGGTTCTCGTGTGCGTATTATAAATTCATATTAACGCATTTGTTCAATATATTTACTACAATCATTCTCATATAACATTTGAATATAAAACATCACAAAAATAATGCACCAGCGCTCACATATGATACGTTAAACCAATGTAAACTTCGGGCCAAGGCGTCTAGCTGTCCGAGTATAGAAAAATAATTTAAAGCTTATCACAATCATTCATACAACATGTAAATCGGATCCCTATATTGAAGTTAAGTATAACCCTTAGAAATAATTAAATCATAGTTTAGCATTAACACTCGAAGCATGCAGTCAAACATTAACTAATACAACTATCATATTATGAAGTACAGCTTTCGGTCGAGCTAAACGAAGATTCAAAAATATTTTCGAACAGGAAGCGGGATCGAACTTTACAGAGGTTTCGTCTTTGTATAAGTCGTAAACGTATTTGTTTTATTAATACATATATGCTATATAATAGCCGTACATCTATAAGCCTTCATGAAGTATTTACAATAGCACGATTATCTTAAATATGACACAAAATAAGGAACGCGATGTCAAACCGAGACGCAAGCATTCGAGAGAGGCGTCAGCCAGTGACGTGGGTTATTCTCGAGATTTTGTTATTATCGGTTTGAAATCGTCGCGGTCAATAACTTGAAAGAGACACAAGTCGGTCTCGTCACAAGCGCATTTCCCACAGGATAAGGTGGGCGTCTTTAGGGTTAGGTTCTGCGGCGGGCGACGGTCGTTCAGCCGCGTCGGCCGTCTGCCGCCAGTCGACGTAGCCGCGCCCGCCCACTACCGTGACTACCGACCGCCGCGCCGTGCTCTCCCCGACTACGTAGTCGGCTCCGCGCAGACTGCGAGCCGCCGTCTTGTTGGCAGCGCGCTCGGGAACGGATATGCCTATAGACCTCTCAGAGGCGCTAGAGGAGTCGGGCGTGGACACGGCGACGGGCGCCAAGCTCGCGGCTCCGGAGGCGCCCGAGCTCGTCCGCGACACGCCGCGGAGAGCCATGGATTCCTCGCTGCCCGAAGACGTGCAGAGGCTCGAGGCGCGGGAGTCGACCGACCAGCTCGACAGGTCGAGACTCCTGGGTCGGCCGGCTCTCATGCGTAGCCGCCTGTCGAGCGTGCTCACTCGGAACGGGATAGCCGCCAGCTCGGGGTCGCTCCGCCGCAGCGCCTCGCCGCCCGAGCCGCTGACGTCGCTCTCTCCGGCGCAATCCTTCACGAACATGAGATCACCGTATAAACCGTATACGTCGCAGGCGTTCAAGTTAGCGCATTTAGGCAGAGTTTTGCTGAGGCGAACATCGCCAGGCTTCTTTCTGCGCACGACGGCTGATTGTACGCGTTGAGGTCGGTACGGGCTCAGCTCTTCCGATATCCGCCTTTCGAGCTTAGGTTTTTCGCTTTCGTCCTTCGACGTCTCCTCTTTATATTCGTGGAGGACGTGGTTCTCGGGGAGGGCCGACTGGTAGGCGCGAGCGTTGGATAGGTTCCGCCGGACGACGTTGACGTCTACGTCCCTTGTCTCCGGTAGTAACGGCAGTAGGAAAGTGACGGGGCCCGCGTGTGCGTGGTAAGATACACCCATATGTCCGCCGATGAGCGGTAGACCTTCTAACTTGGGTAATGGTACGGTCACGCTGACTCCAGCGGTCGTCCCGACCCACAGAAGCCCTTGGACGGCGAGCAGAGCGGAGACGTAAGCGGGCTTGCTTCCCTCCCTCGCTCCTATAGTCTTCGCTACGTCGGCAGCGATGTCAATGTTCTGCAGATGCTCGAACGTTTCGGCATGGTATAAACTCACGTACGTGGAATCTGTGCATGCTACCCAAAGTCCAACGCCAGAATGCGCTAGATACCTAACGGACCGGTCGCCCTCGCCTTTGATTTCTAAAATGCGCAGTATCTCGGCCGTGAGCGCATTGATCGCGAAGACTCTACTGCCGCAGGAGGCGTAGATGATTCCGTCGACGGGGAGCACGCAGTGCACAGGTTTGTCACCTAACTCTATGGCTAGCGGTTCTTGGAGTGCCCAGGAGTCGTCATGGTTCCTGCGGTATACTGACACTCGCCCGTTGGACAGTCCAACGAACATGGCGTCGCAGTGGTACCTGATCTGCGTGACCGGGGCGATGGTGAGCACTTCGGCCAGCTTCTCCTGCTTCTCGGGTTCGACGCCGGAGAAGACGATGATTTTCTTGTCGTCAGTGCCGAGCCACACTGTGTCGCCGCACAGCGTGGTCACTTGACGTAGGCCTTTGGCGTATTCCATTGAGGTCACCTGTAAAAGAAGATAGACTATTGTAATGACATGAATAAACCTTGTCGATCTGATCCAGAGAGGACATCCCTCCTGTACTCTCCGAATCTCTCCACTATTGACTGCTGAATACTCTCCGAATCTCTCCACTATTGACTGCTGAATATTCTGATTTGCGTAAACAGACTTCACACTATAACGAAACTACGTCGTATCGTTGACCTACTTGTAAGCGTACACTGAGGCCAAACTAAACGTAAGCAAACAGACAGTGAACAAAGATTTTCATCGCCACTTGTTTGTCTCCCTATGCTTCTTACTGGTGCAGGTTAAAACAGCATCACCCGACTTACTCCCGGTGTCAATAGTACAAAAAATCGAAATGACGCTGCAGGCGAGTGGCAGGTGAGTTAGAGGCACAGACAACCCCCACTAGACGGAGCATGTAAGGCGACCCGCGCGCACCGACGATATGGTACGGCAGAACATTAAAGTATCAACACGGCGGCCACCGTTTAGTTGCGTCCTTGTTTATGATCCATGCGTACGTCAACGAAAAAAGAAATTAAATAAATAACATGGTAAATTGTAGTGTTAAGTGGTGTAGAGAGTCCTCATAAACATGGACGCAACTACACGGTGGCCGCCGTGTTGATACTTTAATGTTTTGCCGTACCATATCGTTGGTGCGCGCGGGTCGCCTTACATGTGCCTTGCATGCTCCGTCTAGTGGGGGTGGTTTATGGTTAGAGGTGTCAGGTTACCTTGGTGTCGAGCAGCTGCAGCGTGACGAGCGTCTTGAGCTTGGCGGCGCGGTGCGTCAGTACAGCGACGTGGCTGTCCGGGGAGCCGCCGCCCGCGCACAGCCACAGTAGGGAGCGCGCGCGCCGCATCGACGCGCCTCGAGACGACGTGTGGCAGGTGAGTGAGAGGTGTCAGGTTACCTTGGTGTCGAGCAGCTGCAGCGTGACGAGCGTCTTGAGCTTGGCGGCGCGGTGCGTCAGTACAGCGACGTGGCTGTCCGGGGAGCCGCCGCCCGCGCACAGCCACAGTAGGGAGCGCGCGCGCCGCATCGACGCGCCTCGAGACGACGTGTGGCAGGTGAGTGAGAGGTGTCAGGTTACCTTGGTGTCGAGCAGCTGCAGCGTGACGAGCGTCTTGAGCTTGGCGGCGCGGTGCGTCAGTACAGCGACGTGGCTGTCCGGGGAGCCGCCGCCCGCGCACAGCCACAGTAGGGAGCGCGCGCGCCGCATCGACGCGCCTCGAGACGACGTGTGGCAGGTGAGTGAGAGGTGTCAGGTTACCTTGGTGTCGAGCAGCTGCAGCGTGACGAGCGTCTTGAGCTTGGCGGCGCGGTGCGTCAGTACAGCGACGTGGCTGTCCGGGGAGCCGCCGCCCGCGCACAGCCACAGTAGGGAGCGCGCGCGCCGCATCGACGCGCCTCGAGACGACGTGTGGCAGGTGAGTGAGAGGTGTCAGGTTACCTTGGTGTCGAGCAGCTGCAGCGTGACGAGCGTCTTGAGCTTGGCGGCGCGGTGCGTCAGTACAGCGACGTGGCTGTCCGGGGAGCCGCCGCCCGCGCACAGCCACAGTAGGGAGCGCGCGCGCCGCATCGACGCGCCTCGAGACGACGTGTGGCAGGTGAGTGAGAGGTGTCAGGTTACCTTGGTGTCGAGCAGCTGCAGCGTGACGAGCGTCTTGAGCTTGGCGGCGCGGTGCGTCAGTACAGCGACGTGGCTGTCCGGGGAGCCGCCGCCCGCGCACAGCCACAGTAGGGAGCGCGCGCGCCGCATCGACGCGCCTCGAGACGACGTGTGGCAGGTGAGTGAGAGGTGTCAGGTTACCTTGGTGTCGAGCAGCTGCAGCGTGACGAGCGTCTTGAGCTTGGCGGCGCGGTGCGTCAGTACAGCGACGTGGCTGTCCGGGGAGCCGCCGCCCGCGCACAGCCACAGTAGGGAGCGCGCGCGCCGCATCGACGCGCCTCGAGACGACGTGTGGCAGGTGAGTGAGAGGTGTCAGGTTACCTTGGTGTCGAGCAGCTGCAGCGTGACGAGCGTCTTGAGCTTGGCGGCGCGGTGCGTCAGTACAGCGACGTGGCTGTCCGGGGAGCCGCCGCCCGCGCACAGCCACAGTAGGGAGCGCGCGCGCCGCATCGACGCGCCTCGAGACGACGACGCCGACGTGTAGAAGCAGCCACACCGGACCTGGGAAATAAAGTTCTTATTAGTGTCTTGAAAAGCCGTAAATTAGAGAAGAATGGCGTTCTATTGTGTCAGCGGTCAAGATTGTCTTTGGGTCACTGAGCCAGACTAGTAGCAGTCTTAAACATAGATTGCAATGACAACAAATAAACATCTAGACTTGTAAAAGTGCCCTTGTGGCCTACTTATAGAATACACTTTTTGATGGTGATTCTATCTACGTCAACTGTGAACTTTGACGCGCTATAATTGTCACTTTCTTATGAATACCGAGCGAGCAAGACAGGTGATCCTGAGTCGCGCGAGAAGCGAAGTCGCGGCAAGATATGCTAGTCCTGTTGCTCAAATTTGGGAACTAACCGCACCTCGGTAGTAAAGTCTAATAAAGGGATAAAAGGGCCCACAATAATATGTGCATTGTCATATTTGCAAGCATTATATATCAGTGAGTGTCACCAGCTGACATAGTATAGTTACCTCGGTGAGATACTTGGAGGAGTGCACGGGCGTGGCGGCCACGAACAGCGGCATCTTGTGCGCGGGCGCCTGCTGCGGCGCCGGCATCCTCCACGCCGGAGAGTTGGCCGAGGCCTGCGCCAGCTGCGCCAGCCGCAGCTCCGTGGCCCACGCCAGCCGCGCGCCCGGCTCCTGCGCGCGGAACGTCACGGGCTCCTCGCGCCCGCGTATCGTCAGTTGTAAGCAGCACGAGTCCATCCAGGCCATCTCGTCGTCTTTTTTCTGGGAAAAGATAAAGTCTCATCAGGCATGCATGACAAAGTCGCGATCCGCAGGCCGCGCGGTTCTAGCGTCATTCCATTTTCACGACTATTATTACCGCAACGGAAGAGCCAGTCGTTTTAATTATGATCTAACTAGGATCACACTCGGGAGTAGCTTCGTAACATAAAAAATCGACTTCCAACAATCATCTATTTTAACAATATTTGCAGAAAAGGGATGAGGAAAAAAAAAACGCTTTACACTCGCTGAAAATTCACCCTATCAAGTCAACAAGTCAAAGTCAAAATAATTTATTTCAGACAGTGATCCATAATATGGTGGTCCATAATACCAGTAGGTACTCTAAATCACTTACATAGCTTATTTGTATACATGATTCAAGCTGTCGCACTGTTTGGGTACAAGATCTTACAGGATAGTCGTGTACAGATTAGACCTGTAGCATGATAAAAAGGTAGATATCAAAGTGCACAACTCCCCAAATACAGTATTACAGATAGGTACACGGTTTCAGAGAGTCGCCCGTGGACGAGAGTGCTGCAAGCTGTTGTTGAGATGTTACCTGTATACTCTGCTGTATGTTCTGTAGGAGCGCTCGGAACATTTCCGGGGCGAGCTCATGATATGGCGTCTTTAGGGAAGCAGCGAGATCAGCCATCCGCGACACGGTTTCGTAGTCGTGCATCAACGCCGACATCTCGTTGCAGAGAGAGTCGCCGGTGGACGAGAGGGTACTGCTCGAGTTGGAACGGAGACTGCCGCTGCGGTTCATTCCTGAAATGAGAGGAGCTTTAGTATGGTTGTAACTGAATAGAGAGTCTCAGCATGGGATGGGAGTGCAATATACAAAGCTCGGTTAGTATAATTTTATGGTCTGGTTATTCAATATAATTGTAACCAATCACATCAGCCCCATTACAGCGATAACCGGAGCAAATATGCGGAGACAGAGTTTCAAAACAATTGCTGCCGGTATCGGAATAAGCATATACCAGAGGCGAAAAATGTATTTACAGAAGCCAAGTTTCAGAAGTTAGTTCCCATATCCGAATACAGTATACCTTGAGCCTAAACTCCGCTGAGTATGGGCGAGCTGCCTTCCAGCATAATGACGTCATGTACGGGTGCACCCATTTTAGCTCGAGCCGCGCAAACGTTGGTATTGTGTGGATTTTGACAACTGGACACTAGGAATTGCGAGAACCAGAGCGAAGAATGTAGAGGTTCAGGCTCCAGTAAGCTCACTTAGCCGCTGAGTCATACCTTGAGCCAGAACTCTGCTGAGCGTGGGAGAGGCGCCATCCAACATATTGACGTCATGTATAGGTGCATGGGTGGATTATGACGTGCTAATCTGATGGAAACTAGGAATGTAAAGGCGGAGCTTCAGTAACGTTTGTATAAGTGATACCTTCAGCAAGAACTCTGCTGAGCGTGGGAGAGGTGCCTTCCAGCATATTGACGTCATGTACGGGTGCGCCCACTTCTGCCCAAGCCGCACAAACGTTGGTATTGTGTGGATTTTGACAAAGTGCTGGACACTCGGAATTGCGAGAACCGGAGCAAAGAATGTAAAGGCGGAGGTCTCGTAAGCTCAGTTGTGCCGCTGAGTCATACCTTGAGCCAGAACTCTGCTGAGCGTGGGCGAGGTGCCTTTATGTACGGGTTGAGGTTGACCCATTAGAGCCCAAACCGCACAAACGTTGGTATTGTGTGGATTTTGACAAAGTGCTGGACACTAGGAATTGCGAGAACCGGACCGAAGAATGTAGAGGTTCAGGCTCCAGTAAGCTCACTTAGCCGCTGAGTCATACCTTGAGCCAGAACTCTGCTGAGCGTGGGCGAGGTGCCTTTATGTACGGGTTGAGGTTGACCCATTAGAGCCCAAACCGCACAAACGTTGGTATTGTGTGGATTTTGACAAAGTGCTGGACACTAGGAATTGCGAGAACCGGAGCGAAGAATGTAGAGGTTCAGGCTCCAGTAAGCTCACTTAGCCGCTGAGTCATACATTGAGCCAGAACTCTGCCGAGCGTGGGCGAGGTGCCTTTATGTACGGGTTGAGGTTGACCCATTAGAGCCCAAACTGCACAAACATTGGTATTGCGTGGATTTTGACAAAGTGCTGGACACTAGGAATTGCGAGAACCGGAGCGAAGAATGTAGAGGTTCAGGCTCCAGTAAGCTCACTTAGCCGCTGAGTCATACATTGAGCCAGAACTCTGCCGAGCGTGGGCGAGGTGCCTTTATGTACGGGTTGAGGTTGACCCATTAGAGCCCAAACCGCACAAATGTTGGTATTGTGTGGATTTTGACAAAGTGCTGGACACTAGGGATTGCGAGAACCGGAGCAAAGAATGTAAAGGCGGAGGTCTCGTAAGCTCAGTTGTGCCGCTGAGTCATACCTTGAGCCAGAACTCTGCTGAGCGTGGGCGAGGTGCCTTTATGTACGGGTTGACCCATTAGAGCCCAAACCGCACAAACGTTGGTATTGAGTGGATTTTGACAAAGTGCTGGACACTAGAAATTGCGAGACTCGGAGCAAAGAATGTAGAGGCGGAGCAGATTAATGATACCTTGAGCCAGAACTCTGCTGAGCGTGGGCGAGGTGCCTTTATGTACGGGTTGACCCATTAGAGCCCAAACCGCACAAACGTTGGTATTGTGTGGATTTTGACAAAGTGCTGGACACTAGAAATTGCGAGACTCGGAGCAAAGAATGTAGAGGCGGAGCAGATTAATGATACCTTGAGCCAGAACTCTGCTGAGCGTGGGCGAGGTGCCTTTATGTACGGGTTGACCCATTAGAGCCCAAACCGCACAAACGTTGGTATTGTGTGGATTTTGACAAAGTGCTGGACACTAGAAATTGCGAGACTCGGAGCAAAGAATGTAGAGGCGGAGCAGATGAATGATACCTTGAGCCAGAACTCTGCTGAGCGTGGGCGAGGTGCCTTTATGTACGGGTTGAGGTTGACCCATTAGAGCCCAAACCGCACAAACATTGGTATTGCGTGGATTTTGACAAAGTGCTGGACACTAGGAATTGCGAGAACCGGAGCGAAGAATGTAGAGGTTCAGGCTCCAGTAAGCTCACTTAGCCGCTGAGTCATACATTGAGCCAGAACTCTGCCGAGCGTGGGCGAGGTGCCTTTATGTACGGGTTGAGGTTGACCCATTAGAGCCCAAACCGCACAAACGTTGGTATTGTGTGGATTTTGACAAAGTGCTGGACACTAGGGATTGCGAGAACCGGAGCAAAGAATGTAAAGGCGGAGGTCTCGTAAGCTCAGTTGTGCCGCTGAGTCATACCTTGAGCCAGAACTCTGCTGAGCGTGGGCGAGGTGCCTTTATGTACGGGTTGACCCATTAGAGCCCAAACCGCACAAACGTTGGTATTGTGTGGATTTTGACAAAGTGCTGGACACTAGAAATTGCGAGACTCGGAGCCAAGAATGTAGAGGCGGAGCAGATTAATGATACCTTGAGCCAGAACTCTGCCGAGCGTGGGCGAGGTGCCTTTATGTACGGGTTGACCCATTAGAGCCCAAACCGCACAAACGTTGGTATTGTGTGGATTTTGACAAAGTGCTGGACACTAGAAATTGCGAGACTCGGAGCAAAGAATGTAGAGGCGGAGCAGATGAATGATACCTTGAGCCAGAACTCTGCTGAGCGTGGGCGAGGTGCCTTTATGTACGGGTTGAGGTTGACCCATTAGAGCCCAAACCGCACAAACATTGGTATTGCGTGGATTTTGACAAAGTGCTGGACACTAGGAATTGCGAGAACCGGAGCGAAGAATGTAGAGGTTCAGGCTCCAGTAAGCTCACTTAGCCGCTGAGTCATACATTGAGCCAGAACTCTGCCGAGCGTGGGCGAGGTGCCTTTATGTACGGGTTGAGGTTGACCCATTAGAGCCCAAACCGCACAAACGTTGGTATTGTGTGGATTTTGACAAAGTGCTGGACACTAGGGATTGCGAGAACCGGAGCAAAGAATGTAAAGGCGGAGGTCTCGTAAGCTCAGTTGTGCCGCTGAGTCATACCTTGAGCCAGAACTCTGCTGAGCGTGGGCGAGGTGCCTTTATGTACGGGTTGACCCATTAGAGCCCAAACCGCACAAACGTTGGTATTGTGTGGATTTTGACAAAGTGCTGGACACTAGAAATTGCGAGACTCGGAGCCAAGAATGTAGAGGCGGAGCAGATTAATGATACCTTGAGCCAGAACTCTGCTGAGCGTGGGCGAGGTGCCTTTATGTACGGGTTGACCCATTAGAGCCCAAACCGCACAAACGTTGGTATTGTGTGGATTTTGACAAAGTGCTGGACACTAGAAATTGCGAGACTCGGAGCAAAGAATGTAGAGGCGGAGCAGATTAATGATACCTTGAGCCAGAACTCTGCTGAGCGTGGGCGAGGTGCCTTTATGTACGGGTTGACCCATTAGAGCCCAAACCGCACAAACGTTGGTATTGTGTGGATTTTGACAAAGTGCTGGACACTAGAAATTGCGAGACTCGGAGCAAAGAATGTAGAGGCGGAGCAGATTAATGATACCTTGAGCCAGAACTCTGCTGAGCGTGGGCGAGGTGCCTTTATGTACGGGTTGACCCATTAGAGCCCAAACCGCACAAACGTTGGTATTGTGTGGATTTTGACAAAGTGCTGGACACTAGAAATTGCGAGACTCTGAGCAAAGAATGTAGAGGCGGAGCAGATGAATGATACCTTGAGCCAGAACTCTGCTAAGCGTGGGCGAGGTGCCTTTATGTACGGGTTGACCCATTAGAGCCCAAACCGCACAAACGTTGGTATTGAGTGGATTTTGAAAGTGCTGGACACTAGGAATTGCGAGACTCGGAGCAAAGAATGTAGAGGCGGAGCAGATGAATGATACCTTGAGCCAGAACTCTGCTGAGCGTGGGCGAGGTGCCTTTATGTACGGGTTGACCCATTAGAGCCCAAACCGCACAAACGTTGGTATTGAGTGGATTTTGACAAAGTGCTGGACACTAGAAATTGCGAGACTCGGAGCAAAGAATGTAGAGGCGGAGCAGATGAATGATACCTTGAGCCAGAACTCTGCTGAGCGTGGGCGAGGTGCCTTTATGTACGGGTTGACCCATTAGAGCCCAAACCGCACAAACGTTGGTATTGAGTGGATTTTGACAAAGTGCTGGACACTAGAAATTGCGAGACTCGGAGCAAAGAATGTAGAGGCGGAGCAGATGAATGATACCTTGAGCCAGAACTCTGCTGAGCGTGGGCGAGGTGTCGGTGTCCAGCACGTCCACGTCTTGCACGGGGTGCGCCCACTTGAGCCCGAGCCGCTCGGCGTCGTCGCCGCCGCCCACCGACACGCACACCACCAGGTCGTTGAGCAGCAGCAGCCGGCGAGGCTTGCATACCTTGAGCCAGCACTCTGCTGAGCGTGGGCGAGGTGCCGGTGTCCAGCACGTCCACGTCTTGCACGGGGTGCGCCCACTTGAGCCCGAGCCGCTCGGCATCGTCGCCGCCGCCCACCGACACGCACACCACCAGGTCGTTGAGCAGCAGCAGCCGGCGAGGCTTGCATACCTTGAGCCAGCACTCTGCTGAGCGTGGGCGAGGTGCCGGTGTCCAGCACGTCCACGTCTTGCACGGGGTGCGCCCACTTGAGCCCGAGCCGCTCGGCGTCGTCGCCGCCGCCCACCGACACGCACACCACCAGGTCGTTGAGCAGCAGCAGCCGGCGAGGCTTGCATACCTTGAGCCAGCACTCTGCTGAGCGTGGGCGAGGTGCCGGTGTCCAGCACGTCCACGTCTTGCACGGGGTGCGCCCACTTGAGCCCGAGCCGCTCGGCGTCGTCGCCGCCGCCCACCGACACGCACACCACCAGGTCGTTGAGCAGCAGCAGCCGGCGAGGCTTGCATACCTTGAGCCAGCACTCTGCTGAGCGTGGGCGAGGTGCCGGTGTCCAGCACGTCCACGTCTTGCACGGGGTGCGCCCACTTGAGCCCGAGCCGCTCGGCGTCGTCGCCGCCGCCCACCGACACGCACACCACCAGGTCGTTGAGCAGCAGCAGCCGGCGAGGCTTGCATACCTTGAGCCAGCACTCTGCTGAGCGTGGGCGAGGTGCCGGTGTCCAGCACGTCCACGTCTTGCACGGGGTGCGCCCACTTGAGCCCGAGCCGCTCGGCGTCGTCGCCGCCGCCCACCGACACGCACACCACCAGGTCGTTGAGCAGCAGCAGCCGGCGAGGCTTGCATACCTTGAGCCAGCACTCTGCTGAGCGTGGGCGAGGTGCCGGTGTCCAGCACGTCCACGTCTTGCACGGGGTGCGCCCACTTGAGCCCGAGCCGCTCGGCGTCGTCGCCGCCGCCCACCGACACGCACACCACCAGGTCGTTGAGCAGCAGCAGCCGGCGAGGCTTGCATACCTTGAGCCAGCACTCTGCTGAGCGTGGGCGAGGTGCCGGTGTCCAGCACGTCCACGTCTTGCACGGGGTGCGCCCACTTGAGCCCGAGCCGCTCGGCGTCGTCGCCGCCGCCCACCGACACGCACACCACCAGGTCGTTGAGCAGCAGCAGCCGGCGAGGCTTGCATACCTTGAGCCAGCACTCTGCTGAGCGTGGGCGAGGTGCCGGTGTCCAGCACGTCCACGTCTTGCACGGGGTGCGCCCACTTGAGCCCGAGCCGCTCGGCGTCGTCGCCGCCGCCCACCGACACGCACACCACCAGGTCGTTGAGCAGCAGCAGCCGGCGAGGCTTGCATACCTTGAGCCAGCACTCTGCTGAGCGTGGGCGAGGTGCCGGTGTCCAGCACGTCCACGTCTTGCACGGGGTGCGCCCACTTGAGCCCGAGCCGCTCGGCGTCGTCGCCGCCGCCCACCGACACGCACACCACCAGGTCGTTGAGCAGCAGCAGCCGGCGAGGCTTGCATACCTTGAGCCAGCACTCTGCTGAGCGTGGGCGAGGTGCCGGTGTCCAGCACGTCCACGTCTTGCACGGGGTGCGCCCACTTGAGCCCGAGCCGCTCGGCGTCGTCGCCGCCGCCCACCGACACGCACACCACCAGGTCGTTGAGCAGCAGCAGCCGGCGAGGCTTGCATACCTTGAGCCAGCACTCTGCTGAGCGTGGGCGAGGTGCCGGTGTCCAGCACGTCCACGTCTTGCACGGGGTGCGCCCACTTGAGCCCGAGCCGCTCGGCGTCGTCGCCGCCGCCCACCGACACGCACACCACCAGGTCGTTGAGCAGCAGCAGCCGGCGAGGCTTGCATACCTTGAGCCAGCACTCTGCTGAGCGTGGGCGAGGTGCCGGTGTCCAGCACGTCCACGTCTTGCACGGGGTGCGCCCACTTGAGCCCGAGCCGCTCGGCGTCGTCGCCGCCGCCCACCGACACGCACACCACCAGGTCGTTGAGCAGCAGCAGCCGGCGAGGCTTGCATACCTTGAGCCAGCACTCTGCTGAGCGTGGGCGAGGTGCCGGTGTCCAGCACGTCCACGTCTTGCACGGGGTGCGCCCACTTGAGCCCGAGCCGCTCGGCGTCGTCGCCGCCGCCCACCGACACGCACACCACCAGGTCGTTGAGCAGCAGCAGCCGGCGAGGCTTGCATACCTTGAGCCAGCACTCTGCTGAGCGTGGGCGAGGTGCCGGTGTCCAGCACGTCCACGTCTTGCACGGGGTGCGCCCACTTGAGCCCGAGCCGCTCGGCGTCGTCGCCGCCGCCCACCGACACGCACACCACCAGGTCGTTGAGCAGCAGCAGCCGGCGAGGCTTGCATACCTTGAGCCAGCACTCTGCTGAGCGTGGGCGAGGTGCCGGTGTCCAGCACGTCCACGTCTTGCACGGGGTGCGCCCACTTGAGCCCGAGCCGCTCGGCGTCGTCGCCGCCGCCCACCGACACGCACACCACCAGGTCGTTGAGTAGCAGCAGCCGGCGGGGCTTGCATTTCGAGAGGGCGCCTGATTGGTTGAATTCCTGTAGACAATACGTTCATCTTCAAATACTGTACACTTTTTAGGGTTCCGTACCCAAAGGGTAAAAACGGGACCCTATTACTGAGACTTCGCTGCCCGTACGTCCATCCGTCTGTCACCAGGCTGTATCTCAAGAACGGTGATAGCTAGACAGATGAAATTTTCACAGATGATGTATTTCTATTGCCGCTATAACAACAAATACTAAAAATAAAATAAAAATTTAAGGGGGGCTCCCATACAACAAACTTGTTATAAATTATGGTACGGAACCCTTCATGCGAGAGTCGGACTCGCACTTGCCCAATTTTTTTTTATAAAACACCGATATATCGATTGTCCTTACCTAAGCACGTAAATTGAGCAAATAATCACCCACAAGAAAACCAGCTATGTAATAAATAAAACCATTCACGCAAATAAGTCCACACTTTTTTGGGTTACCATGGTTCAGATCAGACCCGCAGATAGACACACACATAACACATAATTTATAGCACTATTTTTAAAGCGACGGGGAATTCAAACTTTCTCGGGAATGAATCTAGGTGGTTTTAAACTACGTTGGACTTCGGTCTCCGAGTGTCACTTCTATGACGCCTAGGCCCTAGGGTACATGCACAGACAACCCCCACTAGACGGAGCATGTAAGGCGACCCGCGCGCACCAACGATATGGTACGGCAGAACATTAAAGTATCAACACGGCGGCCACCGTTTAGTTGCGTCATTTGATCCATGCTTACGTCAACGAAAAAAGAAATTAAATAAATAACATGGTGTGTTAAGTGGTGTAGAGAGACCTCACAAACATGGACGCAACTAAACGGTGGCCACCGTGTTGGTACTTTAATGTTTTGCCGTACCATATCGTTGGTGCGCGCGGGTCGCCTTACATGTGCCTTACATGCTCCGTCTAGTGGGGGTGGTCTGTGAGTACATGTGAATAGCTTACCAATTGCGTCAAATCATCCTGCCGCAGTAGATGCCGCTTATCGGCGCGCGAGGCCAACAGTCGCGCGGCGCCGAACCTCGCCGCGCCGCCGGCACCTCCCGCGCCAGCGACGCCGCCGCGCGTCAACCGCCGTAACGCCGCACGGAACGCCTGAAAAAAAATTGGTTAGATTATTTTATTATTTTAACTTAATAATTTCAAAATTACGTGTGAGAGATGTGTTTTCTAGTTGACAGTGATCTTAAAGGAACAGGGTATGTCACAATAATAGTCACTCTCTCTATCAGACAAGCCCCAAGCAAGGTAGCTTTCAAGTGTATGCTGCGTAAGCATCTGCTGGAACAAGAGCTCGAATAGTTCATCCATCATCCCATGTTGTAGACTTTCGTATATATTATGTATATATCTGTATATAATTATATTATAGTGTGTAAATGTAGGTATATGTATTTGTGTATAAACAGTAATATAATATTTTGTATTTACTTGTACTCTAGATCCTCTCTGTACCATCAGATTTCTGATTTGCGCACACTTCTAGTATCTCTGTTTGGCCCTATGGTTGACTGGTAGAGAATGCCATTTGGCATTAAGTCCGCCATTTGTACTGACTTTTGTTTTGTGCAATAAAGTTTAAATAAATAAAATAAAATAAATAAATAATAATAGTCAAATGTTGGGGCCATTCAATCAGTTTAAAGTTTTCATACGTAGTCAACCTTTATACAAAGTCGTGTGGGTCATGTGTGCTTAGTTTGAGAACCTTTGCAGGTGGCTGGTTATTCTAGCGTTGCGTCAATGCCCTTTGATAGTTTAACTAGCAGATAGTACTATAAAAAGTCACACGTAGAGCTGGAAATTGGGGAAGAATATCGTTGTCAATTGGCTTTTCGTTACCCCTGTTCTATACAATATTAAACATCATATTTAATGAGACACCATTTGTAGACATACCTGTGTCCTTTCCGCTTCTCGCTTCCTTTCATTCAGGGCGTCAGCTAGTGCTTCTAGTCTTGTCAAAGCCCTCTGTAAGGCAACGCGGTCCGCGTGTCCTGGGGGCGTATGTTTTAATAAATCCTGCAACAAAAGTACATTAATGATAACCGATGTTCGTCGTAGTTGGGTTAAACATAGGTGTTATTCTATTATTATATTATGTTACCCGACCTGAATGTGACACAGAAATAAGTGGCACAACTAATTATCTGGAATTAAAACCTATTATGGATCGTAGTTAGTTTTTTCCGTTACAATCAAACTATAAAAAGTAATTCTGAACATACATTGGCCTTGTCCCATATGAAAAGTTATATTATTGTATGTTGAGTCCATGTTGAGTCATGACATTTGAAATGAAGAGGATTGATTTAAACATTGGTTCTAATAAAGAGGTCAAATAAATAATCAATGTATAAAATGTTATGGACACTTAGGAATTATAATCATATATAATTCACACACGTTTCTTAAAGCTTTACAATAAAAGTATTAGTGACAGATTAAAAATACGATTCAGACAAAAATGCTTACAAAACCAATTGGAGATTACCTATACTACAATAATTTCTGAATGTTGGAGATTGAATACACGTTATAACCAGCTTCGTCATAAGCTGAATTTTTTGCAGAGTAATTGGATATCGATTAAGGCAAGTGAATTGCAAAAAAATAACTTGCTCAATTTTACAAATCATTTAATAAACAACATACAAAACATCCTGTTGCGCCGCAAAGGATTATTTTGCAAAACCGACAGATCTCTCAGATACGCATTGCATTGCTAAATAAGTAAAATACTTTGCGGCTTTTATGTCGTTCGAAAGTGTTATTTGTAATCATTAATTGGGGAATAACAAGATTGTTAATTTAATCGCCTCAATTAAACCGATTACAATTGCAAATTTGCTTAAATAATCAGTGCTATATAAGGTCTTGATGTCTTAATTTGTAATTGCCAAAGAACACGATTTAAAGAGGTGATTATAGGGCACCTTCTCACCAAGGCGGGACGGGTCGTCAGAGGTTTTTAATTTCTTGCTGACAAGCAATCAGTGGCTGACAGATAACATTTTAATATAACTTTTCATTACACTTTATAGCGCCGACTACACCTGATTAGCCCTTGTCCGGAATTTCACATCAGGGTCAGACAACACGAAGGGCCGCAAAAACAACTATAAAATATGATTTGACTTTTTAAATATTTTTTTAAATTTTATTTTAGCATATAATGACATAAACTTTCATTAGAGCGAGTAGGCATAACTAGTTGTTTATTTATTTCAGGTTAAGTTTCCAATTGAGCATTAATGTAAGACACAATGAAGAAGAACTTGATTGAGATTGCTTTTGACTCATGCATATTACCAATAAGCATTGAAAAAGCCTAACGTACGATAAAGCAAGCGCACTTAGAAGATGACTTTGGTCCTAAAAATTACAGGATCATAGGCGATTGGAAATAAAAGGGCACATTCTCGAGCTAGACGCCGTGCTCGGACCTCTATGGACACCGCTCGCCGCTGCTACTTGCCAGCGACGTCGTGGCTGGACCGTCTGACTATGCATACGATGAATCTAGAAGTGGAAATACGAGAAAAAGTGCAACTAAATGGTATATAACCACGAGATGTGGATTATAACCTACCTGACAGTCATAGGCCTTTTCGTCTGTTACAGACGATCTTATGCAGTGCTATGGAGACACATTTTTTGGTGACTGTGTAGTCCGATGCGAGACCGGCACTATCGACAGCACTTCTGACATACAACGTTTATGTCAGTAGTTGCTCTAGTGCTGGTATGCTGCTTACGCATAAGGATGCGTAGGATGGATGGTAGAAGGCTACCAACTAAAGTCTAAAAACCAGGCATCATCACAAGGTTTGCGCCATCCGTCTCGGTCTTCGGCAAATATTTCCCAAGCCTTGTGATCAATTCTAAAAACAGCCATATCACGCTTGGTGCAGTCTTTGAAGCGTAGCATTGGTCTTCCGATTTTCCAATACCAGACACCAAGCATAGTACGACGCGGTATTCGCGACGGTTCCATTCGATGCACATGCCCTAGACTGTCTAACCTACCTGTAGGAACATGATAAACTGTGGAAACCGCTGCACCGGCTTGACCATGAGCCCGAAGAACGACAGCCGGTCGTGCGCACTGATCTGCTTCACTTTGAAGAAGTCCGCCAGTGCGCTCTTGCGCTTCGACTCCATCTTGGCCAGTTCCATGGCCATGGAGAAGTTGTTGATGAAGTCCGAGTATACGTCCAGCACCACGGCTTTGGAGAACGCGTTGAGGAAGACCTCGCCTGTAACAAAAATGTAATGATTATATATTTTAAGACTGCACCGAGCGAAATGTGAAAAAATAGGCAGTTGCCGTTAAGTAGATAACGTCAACACTAATTGTTTAATCCATTTCTAAACTATATATTTAGCATTTCGAGGAATGTGTTAACAACTTCTCCGTGGAAAAATTATAAGATTATTAATATTTTACCCTTGAGAACTAAGTTAAGTTGGACGAAAATTGTAAAATCGTAAGCTGGCGTTAAGTGATTTTTTATACTTTAACAATGGAAATCTACTGATTTACAGTTCAAAAAAAAGATGAATGTTTACATTACAATTTGTCCGCATCAAATATTTCAATTATTGTTTGGTATTAAAAGGTCCAGATTTATCAAAAAGTGCTTTTATTTCGCCATACATTTTTACTATGGCGGCCGCGCGCCGATTTAAATACGCATTCCCCGCGCTCTATGGTTCAGTCGCAAACGCTCGGCGCCCTCTTAAGGTTACTTCATGGTAGACATCAGAAGTGCGAGATAGAAGTTTAACCGCGAAACTATTTAAGAGGCCTTATTCCTTTTAAAATGCTGATTGTTTTAGACATTTTTCTCTATGATCATATAATTGATGTTACTACCTAGAACAGGGCTATTGGGATTTATTGATATATATTTAAAACCTACAGTTTGAATTTTTCATTGATAATTTTTGTTTCAAAAACTACTCGAAATTGTCAAAATTCACGCTGAAAATTAGTTTTTTCAACTTATTTTCGACTGCACACAATGAAAGCATTAAATAGCTACGTTACTACCTAGAACTCGGGGAAAAGTATTATTCACTTCAAAAAGTTGGTTGAAATTATCAAAATATTTGTCACAATATGAAAAAAACAAATTTTAAAAGGAATAAGGCCTCTTAAGGCAATAAAGTGGAAGTTAGCTGCCTATGAAGATTTGAATCGGGGAAAGAGTAAATATTTGTATGATAAGCTCGAATATTTGCGCCCGGTTCACGAATGTTATGTTAGTGATTATCACAACAAGTTGTTATCGGCACATTGCATGTCGAATCAATTTGTAGAAAAATAAAAATTTCATGTCATATGTTTAGTGGATTAAGTGCCTCCTAAACTTTATACACCTTTTCTTCCTTAAGATATGAGCTTTTGACTGTTTCTGGCGTTACCAAGAAATAAGGCTTTTAATATACATATTTTCGGGACATTGAATGTTTTAACGTAAACCATACATTTAACCGTTTTATAAGAGAGATCAAGACATTATTTACAACGATGTTTTTAAAGCTGTGGACAGATTTGTGTCGGTCAAAAACTTGATTAGCCCTTATGTGAAATACATACGATGTACAATAGGTGATAAAAGGATAATTGAAACAAGTAGCATTGAAAAACAAAATAAGCAGCCGTAATAAATAAATTCTTTGGCACAAGAAACTATTCGTATTTAGCACCCCATAAATGGCATCATTAGTGTTTTTTAATCATTGTCAATACGCTCATTATGACTATTATGAGTAGATATTAATCTGCAATTATTTGCCGCGCAGGTGGTAACCGATTACAAAATGGGTGGTCGCCTACCGGTTCCATAATCTCGCGTTTAATGTTAGCAATGTTTTTGACACTTGATTCTTAAAGTGACGGTAATCCAAGGTCTCGGGTACAACCTTGTAAAACGGTCAGGTACTAATCTTTAATATAAATGCTCGTGCAATATTGAGTTAAATTTAAATTATGAAGTAACGACTTATGATAATAATTATCTACGTTTAAAGACAACATTTACAAATATAAATACCGAAGCTTTTGGGTAATACAAACACAACATAATTTCCCGTCCTTAACATGCGCGGCGAACGTAACCAACAAGAAACGTAGTGGTAGTTAGTATTTGTAACTCATTTACTAGGAGCATTCCCATGTGATGTAACGATATATTGTAAGGTATTTATTGCTGTACACATGAGTGCGCTCGATGAAGGAACGGCCTTACGCAGCGCGTCTGATAGTTTTTAGGTCAGAAACGCGTTACTTCATGCATAGATCCCATGCATCCACGATAAAATATGTAGTTCTATGCTCTAACTATGGAGTTATTATAATAATTATAGTTTCGGGAAACCGCTTTAACTCATCTCACACTGCTTGTCATTGTTTGAATGAAATGCTAAAATGTAAATCAAGTTCTTGGCTGTGACGGAGCCGGGTACTTATATGAAAAAAGGAATGAAGTCTGATTTCTACCTCAATGTAGATAGCAGCGACGTGAAACCCTCAACAAACCGTCTCAACTTACGTCTTCTTTAAGAGTAGGTGGTAGTAGATCTATGTGCTCATGCTCAAATGTTTTAGAATGGTAAAGCCGGTGGTAATAGAGTTCTATATACGATTGGACGCCTTATCACTGGTTGTTCGGTTGCTCTCATCTAGGCGTTGTTTCGGGTTAATTCAATTCACTTCTTTTTTGCGACGACGCGGTTGCCTCGGTTTGCAGAGACCTGCCTACTGAGCCGGCGGTCCCGGGTTAGAATCCCGGCCAGGGCAAATATTTGTGTGATGAACTCGAATATTTGTGCTTGGGTCATGGTTGTTCTATGTATTTAAGTATATATTTAGCTATATAAGTATATATATCGTCGTCTAGTACCCATAGCACAAGCCTTCTTGAGCTTAATTTGGGACTAGATCGATTTGTGTGAGGTTGTCTGATATTATTTATTTATTTATTTATGTGTTTGAAGTTTGAATAATCTGACTTCTACACTAACCTATTTTTTCATCGCGGTCCCACGTCCGCGCGCAGTCCGCGAGTGCTGTACGGAAGTGTAAGTGGCACTGCAGGATGTCGGGCAGCCGGTGGAACAGCGTCTGGATCTTGGATGCGTTCAGGATCGCAGGGCTGCTCTCTTCTAAAGGTTTCTTGTAGTCCTGAGAAATAATGGGGTAAGTTTAATAATGGTCACTCATTCTATACGTAAAAAGGATATACCGGGTGGAATATTTCTATGGGCCCTGGAGGGGAACTACTTTAAATCCTTTAGTTAGCTCATTTTACTGAAAGAAAACATTCCTTTATTTTTAAAAAGAAACAAAACTGCATTCAAAGATTTTCCAAAGTTTGCTAGCCTCAACCGGGAAAAAACTTGTAAAAAGTATAAAATTTCATGGAATCTCGTACAACAGATGAATGTAGGGCTAAGTTTACTGGATAAATTGTATCCTGAACAATAATCCTACTGATTCGTGAAATAAAATTACGAGGGTTTATTTTTTTAATTTTTAGCTGGTTCGATTCCCGGTTGAGGCAAGCCATTTTTGGAAAATCTTTGAATGCAGTTTTGTATCTTTTTAAAAATAAAGGAATGTTTCCTTTCAGTAAAATGAGCTAACTAAAGGATTTAAGGTAGTTCCCCTCCAGGGCCCATAGAAAAATTCCACCCTGTATATCACTGCTCCTTTCCCCTTTTATTTATTTATTTATTAGACACACCAACAAAACACAGGCTTATGCAATCAAAAATTACTAAACACAGGTAGCTTGAGCCTCAATTACAGGCGTGCAAGAGCATTCTCAAGTAGACGGCTACTTTACTGAATTATGTATACATACAGTGATGTCAAATTATAAAAATAAGAATGAAATAACAAATTTCAAAACACGATGACAAATACTTATAAGTTAAACTATGGACTACAATATAATTAAGAGATTATTAGAGTGTAGGATTTGAGCACAGACTTACTATCCGTTTACTTTAAGTTTGCATCTGGAACTATGGTGTCGTATACAAATGAGGTCCAAACTTAACGTAACCGAGATATACAAATGGAGGTTTCGTTCTCATATGTTTCTTCCGTTCAATCTTAACCAATCTTTACGAAATTTTAGGAATTGAGTGGGAAGGCAATCTTCTGTTTTGGGCCGTTTAAATTTTTGCGCTTATTATAAAATTTGTGCACTAGGCGTCTGTTTCGGCCAAATCCGCCACAAACGGGCGCCCAGTGCACAAATCCTAAAAAAAGGAGAAGGATAGAGACGAGAACGAATTCTCTACATAATAAACAGTGGTATTTCATCTTAAAAGTGTTGATTCTCGCTGTATAAATGTAAGCCGAAACTACTTTCACGGACATATCTGGCATTGCCAAATGTACATATTCCGTCGCTCAGGACGCCAGCGAGCTCTAGGTATTCAAAATTAGGAATCTCCTCTCAGGAAAATATTATATATTTTTCTCATTTAGGTAAGTACTCTTTACCCACTCCTTGCTAAGGGTTGTCAAAATATTGTTTGTTTTACATTGTTCAACGTTGACCAATGTTATTTGAAGATACAATTAACTTTTAATTGTGGTTATGTATTTTCATTTCATGTAGGTATCTTTCTGGCTGGCATGTAAGCTAAAATTACTAATAACATTCATATTTGTATGTATTTGCAATTCAAATAAAAAGTCTTACGTCGTACTGTCACGAAAAACTAATGATCAGTGCCTAGTTAATCTTGTCTAACCAGTAAGGCAACATAAAACCAGACTTGCCAATATCACAATATGCTAACAACTTAGTATCCTTGTACTTTGTCGCGTGACGTGATGTCAATAAAAAAACGTCTCGAAACGTCAATTCTCGAAATATACCTCATTGAAATGTGAGGTTATCGAGTGCAAATACTTCAACGATGCCTTGAGTTTGTATTGAATCCAAAATAGATCTTCAAACGGAGATCTACAGTTCAGATTCGTATATGCGGTTAGAAATACATCACTTTGAGAGCTCCAAACCGATTCCACTAACAAACTATAAATTCCAAAGCGTGGCGCGCGGGTATTCAACTTGCAGTCTAAACGAAGTTTTATTGCAGTTCGTGGTTCGGGTTGGCACTCAACCTGAAAAAATCAATGCTTTTATAGCGTTCTGCTGCCAAAATTGTTCATTGCTAAAACCAGCATGCAAATATGGCACCTAAGTTCTTTAAAAACGTTCTTTTTACAGTATTAGGTATTTTATAAGTAGCAGAATTTACGCATATTGTGATATTATAATAGTCTAGATTTGTATTAAAAATCAGTTTTCTACGAAAAGAGGCCATGATTTCAGGAAAATCTTAATAGCACGATGCAGGATCGTCTTTTGTTTTATATGGGCGCGCGGCGTCATGGCTATCTCGCGATATATGTTGGTCAGAAACGGCTGGACGAATTTTAACCAATTTCGGTACAGGGATAGCTGGCCATCCAAAAATGGTTATAGGATAATTTTTACCCTTCTAAAGTAAAGAAAAATAATACGCGGATGAAGTTACGGGCACCTAATGGTGTTAATATGTGCTTGTGTGCATTTTACAGTAGAAATTGAAACTTAATGTTATGAATTATATTATAACATGTTAGCAGTTTGCTAATATCTACTAAATGGATTATAATAAAACATGTACGAACGATTATCTATCGACCTTGTAACAATGTCTGCGTAATCTAATGCAAAACGATCAGGTGACGATATTAAATTTAACAGTTTCGTTTAGACGATATCATAAACTATACATATACAGCTTTATTATGACACAAGCAAGGATACATATGCATAAAACACCAATAAAAGTCACACAAAGTAGTGAACGTCATAATAAAAGTCGATGACTGGGCTTAGGAAAACGAATAATTTAGCACAAAAACGATCCAATTTTCGCGACATTAAAATGTATGAGTTACAAATACCAGTGAACTTAATACTATTACGTGAACACCGATAAGTATTATAATTTTATTAGATAATATATTGAAGAAAGCGGTTTTATAATAAGTTATGCAGTGACGAAAGTATGAATACAGCGTTACAATGGCGACAAATCTCTTTCTGAATGCGTAGCGGCAGTGGGCCGGTCGTTTGTACTTTATGGCTGCGCAAACAATAAAATCTGTTCACAATTGCAATAGTTAATGTCACATTAAAATGGCGGCGTCATTTAATAAAACGGTGACCTCGAGCAGTTTGCAAATACTGCCTATTCAAACCTGCCCCACTTCCTAATATGCAAATCTATATAACATGTGAATTGTGGGCGAAACAATAACAAAAGTGGGCCAGGCAGGTTTTCTAATTTGCATATGTTGAGATTTTTGACAACCTCAATAAGCTACGGCTGCCTCTTTCGAGGATCATGAAAATTCATAAGATGCATCACTGGCTAAAACGGAGAAAGGAACTTTTAAGGTCGTTAGAAGTCATTTTAAGCTAGTGTCGAGGAAATTTGTGTTGACACGAAAACCTAGCTCAAACACAAAACCTTTAAGGGGTCTTAAGACAACAGTCCGCTGCTTAAAATGAGTCAATACAAAACAAGAGAAAACAAGCAATTAGTTTCATAATAAAATAAAAAGATGAAATGTTTAAAGAGAAGGTAATGAGCTTAAATATTTCTCTTTCACCCCATAAGTATCGTAACAGTCTTTTAAAAAAGAAGTGGCATATTGCGTAATTCAAAGAGAAATTCAGTAGCCGTTTTCAATCAACATTTATAGGTTGAAGAAAGACCACAAGCGACTCGAGCGACTAATCTTGTTACCCAAACACTCGAGTTGCAAGTCATAGTTTTGCAACTGTCAGCTTACGATTTAATTAGCCACCGTGTCATGTCACACCTCCGTACGCACGGGGCGAAATAAAAGTCGCGAGGTGTCCGGGCTGACGGATTGCGTAATATAAGAGTTATAAGACCGAATAATTGTCGGTTGCTATCATTCTAAGCATACTTCCTTCCCGATCACGAATTTCTCCGGAGTCATGAGAAATGTCAGCGTGTGTTATTCAGACGATGCTCGGATCGAAGATGTGTAGATAGCAAACCAGTTTGCGAACAGTGGCTTGTATTTACTATCCGGTTGACGGTGTTGCGTAAAACAAATATTTGAAACGGTGTATGGTTAATTATAGATCATTTGCGCGAGATAAATATTGCGAACTTTAATTGTTTAACCTCCGCATGTGTTCGTTACATGTATTCGTATTTGCAATATGTTTTAAGTAATACGAAATCTAATATGGTTTTTGCTTATTAGGAAATAATTGGAACTTGCATCAGTATACGAGTCTTAATACATTTATTTGTTTCATTGCAAAACTCTTAAATGTCATAAGTATGCATCTATGAAAAAAGACCATTACCACAATGCAACGTAGGTAATTATCGATATAGGATAAACCTACAACGAGTAGTATGGTAATTAGTAGTACATATGTAGATGTCTTTCTTAATCCTGCCCTACACCGTGCATTTACCTAATTGGTTTATCAAGTAAGTATAATTTTATGGTTTCTTCTAAAACTTTGATTCGGTTAATTGGCCTGGTTTCCTCCGTTTCATATTTATTATTACGGTAAAGTCTATTAAGTTAACAGAGTTGATTACATAAGGGTGGCTACAAGAACCCCTGTGCACGCATTATCTTTTGATTCGGCGTTTACAAAGAAATATCTGTTAGCCAATTTCATACTTCACTCTAGTAAATCGAAGGATTCTAAAGTACGATTGACAGGTTTGGTCCATGGCGACTACTTCCCCAAATTTCTAATTTTCGGAATGTCTGATTGCTTATTTCTGTTTTGAAAACTACGTATCCCTAATTGTGGTTATGGAGCATAATTTTCATGGCGCCCTTGGCAGTTCTAGGGTCCAATGGGATTATGTGCTCCTCGGTGGTCATGGGGTCCAAAGAGTGCCTTAGGATTCGATAAGGCCAACGGTTAAGGAGTCCATAGTATACATATAGGCTCCGTTAAACGTAACACAAATACAATCAATCACCAGATTCGCGAATCAAACAAGTAATTAGACCGATTCCCAAAATAAGACAGCGGTGACGTAGATGTTATGAACTAAACCCTGAGTTAGAGTGAAAGTCTCGTGCGAGCATACTAGCTCGAGAAAAACCGCTTCTACGCTAGACGATCACACGGCACAAGAGCGGTAGTCATGACGAGAAATAGAGGCCTATGTTTAGCAATTGAATCTTTTAGGATGACACATGGTATCAGAAAATAAGGTATGGCACTCCGGCTAGTGAGCCTTTCTACGTCACTGATTAGTAGCCGCTTTATGGTAGCAAAATAGGCACGTTTGGATGTCGACTTGCGGAAAATGCCCAGCGCAACTAACTAACTAACTATGGTAGCAAAATAATTATAAGGAAAAAATGTTTGCCGCCAGTCTTTAAAAAAAAGATAATTATTTATGCATTACAGTTCTTTAACTAAATTTGATTTTGTCGTAATAATACACTCACGATTTTATGAGATTCATTCAAGTAACAAGGGATCCGGGGAGTATTATGATACACCGCTGGCAACACAGGAACGGATTGACAGAACCGACCAACCAATCATAGCGCGATTACATCAAAATGCTCGCCTGTCATTCAGGAGTGCCATACCTTATTTTCTTATACCATGGGATGACATACGATTTTACAGACGGTTTGAAACCGATCTTTAGTTAGTTTATCTATGGTATTTGTGGGCTTACATTGACTAGCCGCTGCAGCGTGGACACGTAGGAGTTCTCGCTGTGTATGATGGCGGCGACGACGTGTCGCCGGCGCAGCTGCACCGCCGTCAGCGAGTCCGGCGGCTGCGCGAGCGCCGGCGGCGCCACCCGCCCGCCGCGCACCTCGCCCCCGCACGAGAAGAGGTCCTCCTCCAACTATAATGTAAACAATCATCTTAGTTTCAGGTTCACAATAAGTATCTTTCTAGGGGCGTGAGAGTATTCGTCAAAGTATACTTTGGCAATTCGTTTTTTCAAAAGCATTATGATTAAGGACAAAACCAGAGGCAAAAGTACTTGAAAGCCTTGTACCTAATATAGGTGGGAAAGCCAGTTGGACTCTGCTTTTATTGACGCCACACCACGGCCACACTTGCTATATCAACATGTCTTTTCTCAATTTTGTTCGTGATTATAAATGAATAATGCCGGGAATGCATTTGCAAACTACATTACTATTGGTAATTCATTGCTTCCCAATATTTCTGCTAGGTATTGTCACAGTACGTATATATATTACTCACACTAGATTGTGTGTAATTATATAACTTCTACAATTACTTATGGTCGCTGAGTATGCAAGGAAGAGGGTTTTTTAACCGCCAGCTTTAGCTATTTTCAGCTATTATTTAGGAAAGGTATTGATAACTGTCAAAAGTCACACCAACAGCATAGCATCTCACTCCAGCTTATCAAATTATAGCCGCCAAGCTTAGGATCACTGAAAACCCTTATTGGTTGCGATGCTAGAACGAGCACAGATACTGCATTGAAACTAAATAGGCCATTAAAAATGCTGTTATGTATGACTACAATGCGATAGAGGTTATTGATGCCTGCGGTTTGCGGTTGTATTTATGCTAATACGTTACATACGATACACGATCCGCAAGGGTCACTCTTTAAATGGGCACTAACAGTGTATACATAATATAAATATTGAAGCTTGCGCATAACTTTCTTATTACTAACTTTATAATTTGTGACCATTGAATTGAGAATACTTCAGTTTGTCTCTTTTACTCCTCAGCATTGTCGAGTGAATCTATACATAAACATATGGGGTCTGTGCCGGTCTGCCGAATGCGGCGTCTGTCCCTCAGGGCTATTCTTAGAAAATACGCCGTGATTTTTGTTCCTTTTTCATACATATTTAAACCATCACGAGTCACGTCGAGAGCATGGGTTAAATTAAGATACATAAAAGTAAGCACGATATAAAAAGCAAGCAATACTATTAGACGTAAACAAAACAGTTTCAGAGAACAAGACATGTTTTATGATCGAGTCAGAAACAGGCAATTCATTGCGGTTAATGATGTGTCGTGCTAATGTTAATATAACTTGTATCAGTGCTTAAGTCATGCGACTTTTGCTTAGGTCATCGCTGGCACATACAATGCTGCATAATAGCATTAATTACGGCTCCATGCAACATGCAACTGAGATACCATCCGACGCATGTGCACCGTGTTTGCTAAACAAAGTCCCACATTACTAGTTGCGTAGAAATCACACCAGACAACAATAATCTTATCCGTCACGTGACTTGACCAGACGAGCCAACAGGAAAACGCATTTGCACGTAAACGTCAAAAGTAACATCCTCCAGAACGATCGGCACTCACGTCATACTGGGGCATGCAATACTCGGCTTTATCACTAAGAAGCTTCACACAAAACATGGTTAGATCGGCGAGAGACCATAGCACACGATTTAAAATTGACTTTTGACATTTACGGACACGTTATTCACGTAGTGACACTTAGAGTAAACTGAGGTATTATTACAATCGTATACATTGATCTTCGCTGAGGCACTGTACACCCGCACATGATTGTATCACCGTGTTTTTCTTATTATTTGTTCATAGCTAACTAGAGGCGTGAGCGCCCGTACGGCCGGTTCGTTACTGCGGTCGTTGTAAGAATGCCCAATGACCGAGTGATTCATTCTATAATATAAATGTGAATCATGTACTATATATCCTTCCTCGTATTTAATTTGATATATATGTGGTAATATTATGGTCAGTGACCAATGGAAGCCGTCCTTTAATTCCACAAGTTGTCGGGAGTCAATGGCCTGTTTGCGGGGATATAGTACGAGTTGTTTGCTTTATTATAATTGGAGGAAGACCTAGTTCATTAATAGGGCTAGCCTGAAATATGAATGAGAACTAACAGCACGACAAATAGAGTCGTTTAATAGTGGGTTTATTTTATTCATCATTTATGACTAAACAACTGTCAGCAAAGTATAGCATTCTAGTAATTCTATGTACATAAGAAAATACTGACCACCGGTCTTAGGTTACGTGTTAAGAGTTCAAGTAAAAATAGAACTTAAACGAGAAACCCCCACTCAACTATGATAGTATCAGGTCAAAGGAGTTGTACGTGAACTGATCTACGTGCAAAACAAATCACAAAAGCAGAGAACGAAAGCGAAGAAAGGGACTGGCTTCGAGACAAGTTGAGTTCGCAAGTATTACTGTTGGCAATTTTTTTATGCAGATTGGTGTATTTTGAGAGCTCGTACATATATTATTACCGTAATAAGGGTAATAAAAATATAATGTGAATATCAATCGGCAATAGTCGAGATTGGACAGGACCATAAAGTATGACGCATGTCAAATCGTGGTTTTCCTAAACTTACTACAATTGTTTAGTAAACCTTGCAATTGTAGAAATTGGTTTGCGCTAGAACGGCAGTAGATAAATATCGTCCAAACCAACGGTATAACCCTATTCCCTAACTTCCTTTTATAAATCTGTTTTTTGGTGACTAATATGCGGTCTGAATGACCCATAGTTTCCTTGCTGAGTTATTACACCGTGGTCTACATTATAATAAAGCAAATAAATAAGGATTTCATTTAAAATGAATGAGTGAACTTGCGTCAATTACATTGTGGTCACTAGATAAAAAAGAAACAAAACAGAAGTCCCGCAATGCATTAATACACAACACGTAATGTCTGGGGTGTAGGTTCTCGTTATCCTTCCGACCCTTCCGTTGAGTTACGTGACGTTGACATCCCATTCATTTCACAACTTGTATGTGAACATACAATCTTGATAAACGTAACAACACATCGTTATGTCGGTGACTTGGTTATCCATATTAATGGTGTCACGGGGAAGGCAAATAGTTCTGAAGATATAACTTCATAAACACAATTTATGGTATAATCAGTTTTCAAGATTATCGATTTCGTTTACCAATTTTTGCATCACAGTCATAAATTACTCTTTTCAAGCAGTTAATAATATTCTGTCAAACGCGTAATAGTACCTGTAAAATTTACATGATCACTCTCGATTCTAATAAGATGTTTGTGTTCCCTGTTTTCCGTTAAGCCGTGACTAATGTATGCGCGTTTCTCTCCAAAAGTTGGAACCAAACACCTGACCGCACAGTTTCTACAATTCCATAGAATACTGAATCATCGTTCGAAATCATACCTACGAGTACTTCCACCTCCTTTGAACTTGTTTCAAGCCAAATGGAAAAACTACTTGTTTATTTCCACTATTATTCGGCCAAAATCAACGTGCCGACAGTCATTAAGACGAAATACCACGGCTCATTTTTCCATACAAATCGAGGTTTCGTCCTCGTCCTCCAAAACTTAACAAATCCTTACGAAATTTTAAGACCTGAATGAGAAAAAAAATATTATGTGTCGGACCGTTCAAATTTTTGCGCTTATTATAATACAATTTGTGTCGTAGGCGTCTGTTTTGGCCAAATTTCCGCCGCAAACGGACGCCATATACACACATTTTATAATAATTTGAGCCAAAATAAAAACACGTAGTAGGAATTAGACGAGAACGAAACCCCAATTTGTATAACCTGGTTACTTCAAGTTTTGACCTCATTTGAATGCGACGCCATAGTTACCAGGTGCAAACTTAACGTAAACTGATAGAATGAGAAAAGAAGCAGTGATATATCCACTTAATTTCTCTCTCTAACCCTCTCGCTCGCACTCGCCGCATCTTCTATAGAGCAAGTGAGACGTCCGGCCTAATGTTTACGACTCCATCGGCACGTTAATTTTGGTCCGACAATATTTGGTACTTCTACCCCTAGCGTTATTAATGTGTTACTCACGAATCTATATTTAAGCGGATTGAACACAATCATGACCACATCTGATCTAATGTTAGATATTTGTTTATTCTCTAACACTATGTCGTGTTGTTGACATTTTGGCATGCAATGATGTCATGATATTGACAGTTGGTCGACTGATTGGCAGCGATGAATGTTCGAGTGTCGTATCTCATCATTGCAACTTTTAGACGTCTACTGTTAAAGAGTGCATTATTTATTTGTACTTATTGGTAGAACAATTTTGGCTCTACCTTGACTGGCTACTTCCAAAACGAAATTCACGGAAGCGACTGATTTTCGACATAGGAACTACATTTCTGAAATATCGCTCAACCTACTGTCTGAATGTGAATGAATGAATTTATAAGTTACCTCTTCTATTTAATTAAAATAGTCTCTATTTGTATGTATGTCATGATATGTGGAACCCCCTTTCCCGTTTTTGGGTGACGGAGCGGGCGCCCCGCTCGTAATTAATGTATAAAAGTGGGATCATTAGGTACTATAATTACCTCTGGCAGCTTGGGCATCTTGTCATTCTCATGTGAATGCATGTCATACTGGTGTGTGGACCCTCGCCTGACGCTGAACCAACGCGCCAGGCGCCCCCCGCCCTCGTCCTCGGGGGGCGGCGCGGGGGGCGCGGGGGTGGCGCCGCCGCTGCGCCAGCGCTCGCATAGCTCGCGGGCTCGGCTGAGGGTGTTGCGCAACTGGCCGCTGCTCCTGGAGGCAAAGATGGTATTTTAATAATAGGTACTACTGTGTGTATGTTCGCGGGAGATGGTAGAACATCATGCCTGATAGAACTAGCAATTAATCACGACCACTCTGAAAAGAGTGACTAAGTAATGAGATGAAGAAACCTTTGTGATGCAGATATTTTTTTAAACTGATCCTGTCTTCATTTGTATCTTCGGCTAAACCAGCATTGGTGTCAACTCGGTAGAAATGGCGTGATTATAATTTGCAAAGAACATTAATACAAAAAGGTATAACATGGGGGGAAAATTATCCCTGTACGTATTGGTATAAACTTTTTGTCACACCTGTCGAGCTACTTTTTTTTTCATTTGCATAGTGGTTAAAGTAGTTTTATTATGGCGACAAGTACTACTTAAGCTTCTTGATTTCTATGATACCAGTTTCTCTTTATCTCATAAAAAGTAATATGTCATTTCCAATTTCCTAATGACAAACTTCTCTATCTACGAGTAGTATCAAGATCATGAAAACGAAACCGACGATAAGCAGTCAAGATACATTTAATGGCCATTACATTTACATTAATTGGCGTTTAATTAATAGGATCTGGGCAATTGAGCAAACACGGAAGTCACTTAATTGCATTTAGAGGGGAAAAGGTGTACAATAATTGGTGAAACTACAAATAGAAACTGCAGATGGATTGGTGACGTTACGTTGTTCGGAGTAATGTTCTCGGACGCTCAGAGACCCTCATCCCTATTAAGGTTTATTGCCTTTCGCATTTCTTGATGCCTGGTACACAGACCGGTAGTAATCGGTGAAGTTAACTAGTATATTCTACCGGTTACCGGCTACCAGATTTGGTAGAAGGTTACCAGTTTTTTTTTACGCGTACAGTGACCCGAGCTAAAATACTGATATATGTCTGAATGACAAAAAGTATCTCCTCTACTAAAAGACTTTCACTCATCCTATATTACCTCGTTGGGTACTATAATAATATCCGTGTGCGCTGATTACTTTAACATGTGCATGCTAAGCATTAAAAAACGTAGATACTGGGATATAAACTTTTATAACGCATTACATACATAGCAGATGAGATCTGCGATGTCATTGTTGAAGCATTCGAGTTGCGAACAATCGGTCAATAATAATAAAACGACAATAGAGCAATTAGCTTTGACAAATACTAAGCGAATCCCACCAGAGTCAACATATATATCAACCCACGAACATATAGATAAGTTTATGTTTAATGTATGAACGGTAGTTAGCTGAGGCGGCGCATGCATTAGGCCATATTAGGTAATGTGATGAAAGATAAAATATTGTCTTTGCGTTGCTTTACCGACTATTTGAGTAATGCAATTTTATTATGAATGTTACGGTGATTATATGAACTATGGTTGCGTTAAATTGTTTTTTCTTGTGCAGGTGTTTCGTAGATTTCTTATGGCCCGGTAACTAGGGCAAATAAGCAGTTCATAGCAGATGTCAAGGTTAATTTCAATGCAAGAATCCAGATAAACAAATACTTTAACTATTTATTAACTTTAGGTATCTAATCTAAAGTCACATTTTATAACATCCCCGACATAAGTAGCTGATCATCAATACATTCTGTGAGTGTTATAGAAAATACTACTAAAACTTGGAACAATATTTAGAGTTGTTTGCTTCAATATTGGCTGAGATCTTGTCACTTGTTCCAATAAAAGCTGAATATCTTGGAAACTACTGGTCCTATTTCCACCAAACATAGCTAAGAACATTCAAATTCGACATTTAATTAAAAAAACCGCACTCAAATTGGTCCATCCGTAATATTCATGGGAGCTACGATGCCAAAGGCAAACAGATATACATGTTAAACTTATAACAATCCTTTTTCCGTCGGGAACTAATAATCTAAATCCTGTCATGAGGCATTCTCTAGCAATTAAACATAAGGCCAAACAGGGACATTATTAGTACGGGATATACTACTCAAAAATAATAGGCTTGAAAATATTGTGATGCCAATTTGAAATTTCTTTACCAAACAATCTGTACCCCGGTCGGCGAAAGATGATGTTTATATGATAATTGTAAAATTCACATTTTGTTAGAGAATATATCACTTCTCCTTTTCCCATCCTATCAATTTACGTAGGAGGACAGAGACGAGAACGAATCGTCCATTTGTATGGAAAATGAGGCGTGATGAGTCCTTTAAGTGTTCCAGGGATCATCATTCGCCGACCAGGGTATAGTAGCGTTTTTTTTATTTTATGTAGTAAAGTAATATTTCTATGCATGCATCTATATTGCATGTTATTTCCTAGTATCTAAAACAGTGGCAAATGTCAACGGTCTTGTGCCGTATCGAGGATTCGCAGCCGCGCGACTCACCGAATGTGAAGTAGCTGTAAATATCTCAAACAATGCGTTATTTTCCCAACGCACTGATCGAAGACTCATAAAAGCTTAACAGTTATTTAAGTAGGTATTATTCCGGTATTTAGCAAGCTTTATTAAGGAAGGCATTTACGACAAAGGGATTATTTTATTTTCTATCCTTTATTTGATTTTATCGAAAATAAAAAGGTGAAAAAAAATGAAATGTTGTCAATTACGTTCTAAACCCTTTTCTTGGCAAAGTAAATGACAAATCCGCATTTCATGCCTCGTTTTTATTGAGCAATTAAAAGACTAAGTAAAAAAAAATTAAACAGATGATTACATTAAACGCATAATATGATAAATATATGAACAAAGTCATATGAAAAACGTTTAAATAATATGAATTAAATTAAATAACATATTTTTGAAGACATACTCGTCGGAAAAAATGTTTAAGTAAAAAAAAAAAAGTTTCATAGCGGCAAAACCGCGGCTAAAACCTATAGCAAAATATATGCGACCACTATACATAAACGTTTAGTTTACGGTTTATTGCAAATTTATTCAGTACTTTTATGATCATAAAACAATTTATTGGCTAATAAATAACTACATTACAATCCGCTTGGCTGGCTATGATCACTAACATGTTTTTAATTAAAATTTACCTTAATATACAGGCTACTTCATACAATGTTCCATAACTTGCATTGAAGTAGGGATGTGCCGTTCTCGAGAACGTAACCCGAATTGTATGGGGATAGAACGTTCTCGAGAATATTTGCCATACAAATCGGGAAATATTCTCCAGAATGGCATATCTCTAATTGCAGATTGTCGTTCAGTCGATTGTGCCGCAGCCGCCACCTTCCGTAACTACGAGTACATTTTTCATTTTTGTGTAGTATAGGCACGGTGTGAGATTGTGTATGTTTTCATGAAAATAAATATAAATGTTTTTCAAAGGATATTGTGCGTTTTCGAGAGTCTATAGCCAGATGAGATATCTATAGAAAGATGTTCACAACGTATTGTGTTTATGAGTCAGCCTCTTGCGAACGTAAAATGGAAGACGTCGCTCCGTCTGCCTGCCATATCTCCAGTTTATCTTCAGTGACCTGTGTACCGACATGTATAATATTGCGACGTCGGATTTTTATGAAGCCATCCTCATTTACTCCAGTACACGTCCAAGTTTTGCCCTTGAAATTGTCTTATTATTACTTTAACCTTTGTTTTCCCAGTAGCTGTAGATTCAATGTAATGTGTCATAAAAAAAAACTCAAAGCCTGTTTTGTCTTCTGTAATACTGCAATCAGCAATAAGTACAAAATAGTCAATGATATTTAATTTCATGTTCTTTATAGGAACTCGCGTAATTAGAAACAAATTAGTTTGCCTACGTGAAGATAATAGTCAAAATTAGCTATTCAGTAAAAACATTTGTTCTATCAGTAAAACTATTAGCTATTGACCCCAATTAGTGAAAATAAACTACAGTCAATGACAAAGCAATTACTGCTAACGAATCGCGATAGATTCTAGTTAGAGCAGCTTCTATTTTAGTTAAGTTTTCATTTAGTCCCCATAGATGGAGTAGTAGAGAGTTACAACAGGTTTTTTCATCCGTAATGGATCATTTATCTAACCTGTCTGTACGGATGTACTGACGTCTGTTTTTTAAATGTATGATGTCGAAGTGTTCATTGACAATGAAAAACCACTAATTTAATGTAAAATATGAGGCGAGCGACAATAGGGGCCGGAATAATTACCCTTCGCGCCGGTTTGAACAGCATATTATCATTATCAGTAACATGCAAATTAATGTCTGTTCTGTGCTGTAGCACCGTGCCCTGGGCCTTGACATGATTTTTTCATATCTGTTCGGAGAATGTCACGCCTGTTGACTGTAGATTGCTTTATGTTAGTTAACAGTTATGTGCGATATGATAGGTTTAGTAACTTTAGGTGCGACTTTTAGCTCTAGACTTGAATGTCAAATCAATATTAAGTGAAGTAATTATTTGTTTACTTTTAACATTCATGGGCTTAGTAATTACTTGTAAATAACACGGAATTTATATATGGGATCCATTTCAGCGAAGTGCAATAATATATGATGACAAAAAGTATTTATCATGGGAAAAATTAATTATAAAACATCTGCGTTATAAAGGCAACCAACATAGACCCGCTGCGGAACATTAAAAGCTTCTATAATAAAATCTTGAACATTGATCTGACTAATCAAATAGGGAACTATAACGTATCACTTATTTGTAAACAGTAAGCAGGAAAGGCCTTGCGCATCTTGTTTACGCTACCGTGGTCATAGGCCGTATCTTTGTTCAGATTTCATAGTGAGATACGACTTTTTACCATAGCATGGCATTATTCAGTGTGCAGCGATCGTCGGAGGCAGTGAACTCCGCTGCCCTCTGGAGTTTGAACAGTTTGAGCACAGGAAATTCGTGTTAATTGGCGCCCAGCCTGCTAATTGTTCGGCGCGACAGGACAGGACCACACCGCAGAGGAAGCAGCATATGCCAACTGTCAACATGCTGATGAATTTACGAACTCGAACGTAAACCGAACCATAATACGGTTTCAAACAAAACAAAACGTGTTTTATTAACATAACAAATGACGATGAAAATTTATACAGACTGCATACGTCAGATATTCGCTTCGTTAGCAATGTAGGCAAAAGTCATAAAATTGTATTTTGCTTTACCGTAGTCGTGTTATACGTATCATAGATCCCCTTCCGGCCGCCATCGCAACTGTTTTTCACAACCAGGTGTCTACGAGGATTTTTTAGTCTTTCACGGCAACCAGTTGCCAGTCTTAGATGAATACTTTTTTCGATGTAGAGCCAGTACAAAAAAAAATCGTTTTAAGTGACCCAAAACGGAGCAGGTTCTCGGTTTTATTTTTATGTATGTTCCATTGTTCCCCGATTACTTGGAGACAACTGGACCGATTAAGAAACCCTTTTTTTTAGTAGATATACCCTTAAAAGGATTTCTAGTTGGTGTTGGTCGTATGGTTATGGATCCGATCTTAAAGGAGGTCTTAGTTATTTTTTTGTAAATAAAACTGTTGTTTTCGGAAATCATGATTTTTTGTTAAAAAGTGATTATGACATTAATAGATTCGACATTTAATTATAGTTAAAGTAATACAAGCTGAGCTAATCCACTTACCTGCATTCACAATAGCATTGTGTCTAATACAATCCTATCTGCTTTTGTTATCATAAACGCGAACCTGGCGCCAACCAGTTACTTACAAAAAAAGGTTAGAACTACATTGCGTGGATATTGAATTTTCAGCCTTATTCCTTGTTGAATAGGTTTAAAATGTTTGTTGACAAGAGATCATAGTCCTTTTTCAAGAGAATACGTTCTTGAGCAGGGTCGGACGGTTGTAAAATTCCAAAAAGTTATGATCACCATTATTCTGTTAGTGCATTTTGTAGTCTAATGTCTAAGGAAATAGAGTCGATAATCTATATTAACCTTCCAAGGTGGTTACAATCTGCTTTTACTACGAGCTAGTTATCTTAATTTGCGGTTTACCAGTTGTGGTTTGTTCAGTGGTATTCAGTTCGTGGATTAGCTCAGCTTAGATAAATCCAACTATAATATACTATGTCGTTGCATGAGCTGAACTGTTTTACAAGTTAGCTCCTTTTGTTAGTTTGTTTATTGTTGGTATAGGAGAATATTGGCGCACAGCGACTATATAAGCGCACTAAATAAACTAAGAAATAAGATTGCCGGAGTAGAAAACATAAAATTACATACATCCAAAACTCAATAAGATATCAATTTAAGCGTTTTGTAAGTAAAATATTTATTTTTTCACTTTCATTTCTTAATCAAAATATTCATCTTTGACGTTCCATCCCATTTCAGAATAGTACAGATGAAATACAAAATGAATACTCGACTAAAACAGCGAACGATGTAAGTAATGCTCGCTGTTGATAATTACTGAACCCAAATAACGTAAAAACATGCGTCCCGTTTGCTCCCTCCGCTTTAATAGACGAGAATTGGTCCAATTTTGGAATAGCTATCAATCATACTTAGCTCTGTCGCGTAACTACTTCCTTAGTTTTGAAATTGTGCTTCGGGTACTTGGGTTAATGCGACCTTTGGACCGCGCTGTGTAATTTGTGTATGCATTTAGTGCCGGGGCCACACGCTTGCCATGCGTCGGCAAGCCTGCAGGACGCAGTTATATGTCGGAGTGAGACGAAACTCTAACGTAGAACTGTGTCCTGCAGTTATAATGTTTATGTATGTTCATGTACCCCGCATTAGGCTAGATTAGACGGATAGAAATGAGTCAGTTGCGTAAATTAATAGCAATAAACCCATTGCGTATACGCATGAATGTGTCGCTTGAATGAATTGCATTCGGCTTGAATCAAAGAGAAATAACGTCTCTATTTCACATTGTCAAAGTAATAAAAGTTATATTGCTGATTGCAGTCTCGTACTTCTACTTGATTACAAGTAGAATGATAGCATAACTCTGACACGCGACTCTTTGTCGCGCGACATATACTACCTGTCACTTTTCGTCCAATATTGTGCGAAAAAGACAGGTAACGCAAAGTCGCGCGACAAGCGAAGTCGCGCCAAGATATGCTAGCCCCGCAGGATTTTCGCAAAGAAAACATCATGTAAGTGTTTGCAATTGCATCGTAACGTAAGCACTGTTATTACTGTGGATCGTACAAGAAACATGCTTCCACTACAATACTCCGAAGTTTAATTTGTCCAAATGCATCATCAATCCGAGTCATAATTCCGAAAACCATGTTCTGGTAAAATATTTTGACTTTTTTTGGGATAACATATAACTCTAGCCTAATTAAATTGTGTTACATACCATCCGCAGCAAATATCATTTAGCGATTTTAGCGTGATAGCAAAATTCGGAATTACGTACGAACAGCTAGCCAATAAAATCCATGATGCTTGCGGGCAACTCCAAAAGTGGTTCTCGTCGAACGGTTTACTCTTAAACGTAACGAAGTCCAATGTCATGGTTTTCTCGGGCCGCCACATCGCAGTGCCCCCATGTGTTACCAGCGTCCCGATGCCATTACTGAATGTAGGTTTCTCGGCTTCATGATAGACTCAAACCTAAGCTGGAAGTGTCATGTTGACCAACTCTGTGATAGGTTGGGTAGTGCCGTCTTTGCGTTAAGAAAATTGAAACCATTAATATCGAATAATGCATTAAAAACCGTATATATTTTGCGCATTTCCACTCAATAATGTCTTATGGTTCAATTATCTGGGGTAATTCCACCGACGCCAAACGCGTTCTTATAATCCAAAAACGAGCATTTCGGATACTGGCTGGAGTGGAACCCGGACATTCTTGCAGAGATCTCTTTGTAAAGTATCGCATCATGACGCACTACTCACTTTACGTGTTTGAGGTTTTAATGTACGTGAGAAATAATTTGCCAATGTTTGCGCGGGTTGAGGTATCGGGCAAACAAATTAGATCCACAGGAAGACTTAGGACAGTTCCGCGTCGCCTGGCGCTTGCCTGTAAAAACCCGCGCGTCATCGGTCCCACGTTCTATGATATGAACGACTACCCGCGGAATTACGAACCGAGCCATCTGACGAAAGTTTTAAACGACAATTGAGAAACTTTTTATTGGATAATCCATTATACTCAGTAAATGAGTATATGGAAATGTAATTTATATTTATATTTATATTGTAATTGACATTGTTTTTATTTCTACTCCAGTTTTGTTAATTATGACATTATATAACATTAATTACATTATATATTGACAATTACCTGTTACTTTTGACCTTATTTCTAATTATTGCCTTATTTGACTTTTTAATTTTCAGTGTTATTTTTACCGTGTTAATTCTTGTATTTTGACAATCCATTTATGAGCTTCTTTGACATTTTTATCTGTTTGTTTAAAATTTTAACATGTAATTATTTAATCTGTCTTATTATTGATTTCGCTGTTATTATTATCGATGTCATCATATTTTATCTGTTAGTTTTAATATATGTGACGATCATAGTATAAGTGCATGTAAATTGACTTAGTGTAATTTATATTGTCATTTTATATTATGAAATAAATAAATCTAAATCTATGATGGATTCGGATTAATTAAACTTGGTAATTTTTGGGTGTTCCGAAGAAGGTACGTACCTGGAATCCAGGGTGGAGTTGAGCCTCTGGGAGCGCCGGAGCGGTGTGTTGCGCACCGCGCTTACTGGCTCCTCCCAGCTGCCGCCCGCCGACCGATGTTCATCTATAACAAACGGAGCTACTTCAAATTTACATACAAATGTCAATGCTGGTTAAACGATATGTATAACTTGAGCCCTTGAGTAGCGAGGATGATATCTTGTGATTGTGAGTAAATAGAAGTCTTGTAGTTTCAATTCAATTCAAGTGGAATCCAGTTGAGTTCATGTTAGAAAGACGGCGCTGTCTTGTTGTTCAGTTTATAACAGTACCTACCTTGTGTGTGTATGGTATAGAAAATGTAAATCATCGATTTATCAATATTACAGTGAATTAAATGCAGGTCGACTTGTCTGCAGATAAATTTAATTACCTTGGTATGGCCTATACTAGGTATATGTTACAAAAGTTAATTGCTGGTAATAGAGATTAGCTGTATATATTTGTGTCTATTTAGTTATATACGCCAGAACAGAATACATTCTATAGTTGTAATTTCATAGTATAATCCACAACAAAAGTTTCTACTCAAACTGTGGAGAATAATCTGACCATGACTCTATTATCTATTAAAGAATAAGAAATGAACATGTTTGCGTAGCTACTTTTTCTGCTGACTGTACATACAAAGTCTTCATTGCAGGAGGATTATAATTAATTTGACCACTGATGACCGATCGTCATAATGTTGTTACTAATAAGTATAATAGTGACATATAATGATTTATTTAAGAAGATATGCGTGACAGTTATAGGCCGGACCCTTTATTCAATACACATCTCTCTCTTATCGCCGAGAGACCTCCGAAGTAACTTAATATATCGCCACTTCGCCAAACCGCTATCGTTAAGCTTGCGCTCATTTATATGTGACGGCATAGATATCAGGCGCAAACTTAACTTGACGGGGTAGTAGCGTAAGATGTCACTTTGTACCTATAGTTCGAATCGCAAACATCGCGTTTTAATGACAAGCTAAGGCGATATACCTGAGACATCGCTTATTTGGCGATATCTCTAAGTATATTCGAATAAGCACCCTGAATCTGATAACCCAAATACAGAGGAGAAAAATCCCTCCATCGTTTTTTAATACCCTTATACATTTTATAATTAGCATTCATAAGCAATCTCTCAGTCATCTCAGCGTTACGGTTACTCATAATTATCACGTTGAGCTTCTATTTAGAGATAAACCAATGTCAGAGGAGGCATTAATAATCGCGCTGCGGGCACCTTACATTTAGCAGGTGGGTGGACGAGAGGCGAGACTGGGATGCTCTTGCGCAACTGAGCGTAATGGATTTTGATAATCCCGTTAACGGGCTTCCAATGGACGAGTTCGACAGATTATCTCGGCTTACGATATAAGTAGGGTTGCCAGCTCTATAACCCTGCTACTAGGACAGGAGACCTGAAAACTGCGGATTTTTGAGCTCAGAACACGAGCGGACATATCCATAATTGTCTAAAAATCAACCTTCATACAAGGAAGGAAGAAAGAAAAGTCTTTCAGAATTTTAAAATCGTGTTCGGCTGTAGACGGATTGATTGTAAGTATCATCAAGACAAAAGTCGCCGTCCACAAACGTGGTCCCGTATCACAAGCGACCTAATTTACGTTTACGTCTCTCGACGTACTGTGCGTGAAAATGTTAAACCCGGACTACAAATAAAACCCCGCCCGGACGCTCCCCAGACGTCTTCTAAACTATGACAATTCCGAGGAAACTCGGGACGGATGGCAACCCTAGATATAAATAACGTTGTAATCAACTTCATGTTTCCAATTATGTATGACATATTTCTATGCCAAAGGCAAAGTTGTCAAAATTATGCAGGTGTCAATGACACTGAAATACTTAAATCAAGCTTCAACCACCCCCTTCCCTTCACGGTTTCTCCTGAACGAGTTCCGTATCTTATGTCGGCTTTCATTCGACGTTTGTTGTAACTTTGTAATCAACTTGTGTTTCCAATTATGTACTTACGTCATTTTTATGCCAAAGGCAAAGTTTACTAAATTAAGCATAGAGTCGAAATAGGTCAATTTATATTTGACATCATCCGCATCCATCCTAATATGTCCCGTGAATATTGAAAGGGACTAATAATTACGAATGATAGCTTGGGGGCCACTCATAATACGAAATATAATAATACCTAGACCGTTGGGTCTTTACACAGGGCTAAATAAGGCCCAGTTGTATAGTACTGTCAGCATTGTCCCATGGACAAAAAACGATCAAAGAACCATATTCAATGTGATGACTGTCAGGATTTTTTATAGCCGAAATGCTCATTAAGTTCGAGGCCTTGAAATTACAAGACAAGTGTGGGAGTGGTGGCGACCACGTTTTGCCACCACGTTGCCGTTTAAATTCAAATTGAGCAGGCGGAATTAACACTAAGCTGCAAATAATGTCAGTAAAGTATCAAATGATTGCTTAACATTGACAATTATGCTAAGTAGTTGGCGCTACAAGCGTAGATAATTGTTCCCCGTGCTGTGTATCTATTAGTATATCTAATGGTTAACTTAAATGGAATTGACTAGAAGTAACATATTGGGTAGGTACGTACTTATTTTATGTTTCTTTATCAGCTTGTGTTTAATTTTACTTAGTTTATCACTCTTTTTCGTTCGCTTCATTGTATCATTCTTGTGCACACTACACCACAACGTATTCATCACTTCACTCACTATATTAAGTAGGCACACATTACATAATCTTTGTTGTTCACTGTAGGGTTAAAGATCACTGTAGAAATAAGGAAGTTTATGTAAAATATCTTTAACATTACCGACGAATCGCACGTCGATCGATTTTGAATAAACAATGGGGATTTAAGTTATAAATCTACAGAAGCGCGCGCAATAACAAAAACGTGTTGCCACTACAATGATTGGCTACAAACTAAACTAAAACTTCTCAATGAACTGTTAATGGTATACTCTACTAAATAATAATAGCAGTTTGATCGCGTAAGAATACCTACAGCAGTGCAGGGTTGTCGACCTATCTTGGGCTTAATGGGTTTCTGAGCTAGATTTGCACAGTTGGAAAGTAATTAGTTGAGTATGTTATGAAATTAATATCATTGTCAACAATGTTGACCCACATGCTGTTTAAATATAGGTATAGGTAGTGATGAAATTCGTGAAAATAGTTACGGTTGTTAGTACAAAGTAATAAATTAGTCTGGAACAAACTAAGAGTTATGGGTTATATTATTGTGATTGTTTATTTTAAAATTGAAGACAAACTCGCATAATATTATTTTATGATAAGATTAGACTAATTCGATGTAGGTTAAATAGGTGAAGGTGAAGGCATCATACATTATTACGTATATAAAAATACTAGCACATATCTTGCAGCTAAGTAATACCTAACATCAATAACAAATCATTATAATGTAGGTAGAGTATAATATTACCGTGTGCGATGGCCAAGTCATTACATTTTATTATAAAGATAAATATGTGTAATATTAATGCGGGCACTACAACGGTCAGGTAATATGTTTTTAGTTATGTTATCTGGTGAAAATGTAAGTCAAAGTTGTCATATAGGCGGGGGGTCACTTTGATAGGTACTGAACAAATTAACCGACTTGGTTTTATATTGTATCTCACAACTTTTTGCGGTAGAAGGTTGCGAGACTTGGAATTTTTTACATGTTATGTTTTTGATGGGATCTCATTTCTTTTTGGAAGTGATCCTAGTTTTTTTTTTTGAGGTAATACTTCTTGTGCATCTGCAACTGTCTTCCTTAATGCCCACTCTCTGTCTCTGTGGGCTTTTCTCGGAGGCTTTGATAAGGCGTTTTGACAAGTCTGGACGGTAAATACTTCTAAGTCTATTATATTCTATAATTAATTGCGGAGTCTAGCGCCTTAACACTACCGAAGTCAACGTTAATAAGATGTAAACCGCCCAAACTTGTCACTCTAGAAAGTGCCACGTACGCTTGACCGCATGTGAAAACTGCTGAACCAATGTCCATCAGTGCATTGTTTAGACTTAGGCCCTGGCTTTTATGTATAGTAATAGCATATGCTATACATATAGGAAATTGTTCACGATGAACGTAAGCTCTATTAATAATTTCAAATTTAGTTTTTACTGGATCTAGTTCGTTTTATATGTATTTTTTTTATTATTTTTGTATTCTCAGGATTAAAAATAGAACACCTACCTATAGAGAATATATATCTAAACAAGCTTCCGTCCAAACGGTACCTTTAAATAAAGGTGAGCTCACGAGACTCGCGTAAAGTTCATGATCAGTTCTTCACCCTTTACCCCTCACTCCTTTAGCTCTTTTCATCCTTTTACCCCTTTCACTATTTTCACCCTTTTCAACCCTTTCACCCCTTTCACTATTTGCCCCCTTTTCATCCCTTTCACCCCTTTCACTATTTTCATCCCTTTAACCCCGTCCACTGTTTTCACCCCTTTCATCCATTTCACCCTTTTCACCCCTTTCACCCCTTTTCACCCCTTCACGCCCCTTTCACCCACTTCACCCCTTTCAATGTTTTCACCCCTTTTCATCACTCACCATTTTCACCCCTTTTCATCCCTTTATCAATTTTCATCCCTTTCACCCTTTTCATCCCTTTCATCCATTTCACCCCTCCTCCTTTTCATCCCTTCACCCCTTTTCATCCCTTTCACCCTTTTCACCCCTTTTCATCCCTTTCTCAATTTTCATCCCTTTCACCCTTTTCATCCCTTTCACCCTTTTCATCCCTTTCACCCTTTTCATCCCTTTCACCCTTTTAACCCCGTTCACTGTTTTCACCCCTTTCATCTATTTCACCCCTTTCACCCATTTCACCCCTTTTCATCCCTTCACCTTTTCATCCATTTCACCTCTAAATGTTTTCACCTCTGTTCATCTTTTTCACCCTTTTCACCCCTTTTCATCCCTTTCACCCTTTTCATCCCCTTCACTGTTTTGATCCCTTTCACCCTTTCAACAACTTCATCCCTTTCACCCTTTTCATCCCTTTCACCCCTCACGGTTTTCACCCCTCACGGTTTTCACCCCTTTCAACAACTTCATCCCTTTCACCCTTTTTTCGCTTTCACCCTTTTCACCCCTTTCACTGTTTTCACCCCCTTTCATCCCTTCACCCATTTTCATCCCTTTCACCCTTTTCATCCCTTTAACCATTTTCATCCCTTTCATCCATTTCACCCCTTTCACCCTTTTCACCCCTTTCACTGTTTTCATCCCTTTCAACAACCATCCCTTTCGCCTTTCACCCTTTTCACCCCTTTCACTGTTTTCATCCCTTTCACCCTTTTCATCCCCTTCACTATTTTCACCCCTTTTCATCCCTTTCACCCTTTTTATCGCTTTCACCCCTTTCACTGTTTCACCGTTTTCATCCCTTTCACTCTTCCCTTTTCCCTCATTAATTAATAAGTATATTCTATGCCTGAAAGTATATTTTATGGGTGAATCAACTTTTTTGTGTTTACTCTGTCCCCGTTGTCCAAATTCTCATACTGTTTCATAGAAAAATGCTTAGGTTGTGCGAGGGACGAATTTTGCGTAACCATAGCAACAAGGTGCACTTAAAAGTTGATTCACCCATATCTAATTTATGTGAACCGCAAAATTAGCTTTGTAATCGTGTATACTTTGTATGGGGTTCATAAGGAAATACAAATTTATCTATGCAGCTCGCATAACTGGAAAACTACACGGAAATTTTGTAATGTTTAGGTTTTTTAATGATTTGTACACCAAACCGTAATAGAGCACGAAATTTCAAGCTTGTGTGTCTGCTAGAAGTAACTTAGAATTCGTATGATCAGTGAGTCAGTGAGTGAATCAGTGAGTGACAAAATTAAGGAACTTTGACTGGCAATAATTTCTAAACAACTGGTTCAAATTGAATGCAATTTGGAATATGCCTAGGTTATATCATGCTCTCCTGGTCATTAAAAATTCAGGCTTCTAGCTTTGTCCGTAATGAAATACTGGGAGTTTGAAAATGGTCTGAATGGCTTCGAGAAAAGGATGTTACGGCGTGCCGGCAAGCGCGTTTGCTCGACTTGGCGGGGGCACTGCCGTGCCCCCAGATTGGAAATCTGCAATTTTATTGTCATGTCTACAAACCCAATATTATTTGCTATGACCATTTCCAAATCTATGCACAAATATTATTAGAACACGACATTTGTAATAGCAAGGAATTCATAACGATGATGACGAAGAATGAACAGACGACAACCCAATTCCAATTGAAAAAAAATGGCCCCTTTCTCACCCAGCTGCTAAACACTACAATAGATGCGCTACAAACAGGTAAGCATAGGTACTGCCTAAGATACGGCTTTAACTCCACTACATAAAGAAAGATGATACATGCGGTCCCGAAATGCAAGTACACGGGATCAAAGAAATACTAGTACAAGAGCGAAAGTAGTTTGACTGGTAGCCCTAGTCCTTTTCGTTATCTAGTGCTTGGAATTAAGATGACTGCATCCTGAACAGCGATGACCCCCCCTTTCGCTACTCTAGATAGTAGAAGGAACGGCCCATAAATCAAATAGGCAGATAACATTACTTGGAAGTACGAAACGGCTTACAGATGGTGATATTTACCTCTGTAGTAAGCTTGGCACCATGTCAATTACATCAAGTAGGCTAGATCAACGGTTGAAAAAGTTTTAGCAAGAAAGGGCTACATTAGGTAGTCCCAAATGAAGTTAGGTTAGACCGCATATGCACCTAACTTTATCCTAGAGGAATAGCATACAGCGCCCAAATACTTTAAAATAGCAAAGCCTATCGGGAATAACTTCTGAAAATGCCTAAGTCCTGAAATACAAGGTCTGCCATTAATAATGCAGTTACAAAAAAACACGAAAGACATTATGATCCTGCTGATCAACCTGAATATTATCTGTTCGATTCGCTCCTCTAGTTACCGAATGATGACGCAATGGCGAATAAAATACGGAATCTAAATGGAACACCACAGTCCAAATCCCAAGGTAAATTAAACATTTTTACTCGAGCAAATCCCGTTATAAATCCTGCCGTGTAATCGCTTCGAAATCTTTGTGGGCCTGTGGCAACACGGGTACAGTCAAGTGGAAAAATATGGTAGCACTCAACGATTCAAAAAGCTGCTTTATGAGAGGGACCTCACGTTTCGAACCAGCAAAAATTACCAGATAAACATGCTTACTGTATGAACCCCATATGCCATACTTTTTAACTTTATCTCACCTTACTTTACGTTTTTTTTAAATTCTAGGTTGTAATCTGACATATGTTAATGTTATTTTGCCTTTATAGCGACCACAGTATGTTATACACATTCTCTGAAAACTTCAAGTATTCTGTTGACAGACATGCAGGTTTTAGAGGCTTACTAAAAGCGTTCCGTTGGTATACGCTTTCGATACGGAATCCTCAAAAGGTATACATAAATTGTACCTATAAAGCGACCTACAATATGTTTTTATATAGAGACTGACAGAACGAGGTTCGTCAGACTAGAATCTGAAAGTGGATATCAGATAATTCCGTCGTAACTATTTGTACTGTTGACCTTATTAGACGGTCTGACGCTAAGTTATTGTAAATAGAGAAATAGCAGGTCCATAACAAGAGCAGATTTATGGACGTTTTGTATCTAACAATCTATCGCAGTAGGTCGAGATCAGAGAAGCCGGCGCTGGCGCGCCCGGTCTCACACACACCGTAGTAGTAAAAACATCGAGATCAGTATTGTGACTCTATTTTATGAGCCACTTTGAAAAGCTTTTTCGACAACTTTGGTCGAAATGTCAGCAAATTTCAAAAAGTATTCAATCAACTGGAAATCCAAGATCTACAAAAAATGCCCAGACACTGCAACATAAATATGGCCCCGAAAGTGAGGTGGGTGAAACGCGTGAAAATTATATGAAATACAGATTTTTAAAAAGTATGGTCGTCGTCCTATGCCATCAAACGGACAGAAAAATAGAGAGAAGAGTGGCGCTTACTTTACTGCCGAGAGTGTCCTTGAGTTTGATGATTATGTATGTCCACATTAGGCAACTCACTTTTTATTTAACGTTAGTGATATAAGTACATACGATATGCAATAAATATATGATTGCATTGTGCTTTTAACTTTCTACCCCAAATTGCTGCCGCCGCTGGTGCGCGCCGTGTGCAACAATGTGTATTTCATTATAGCGCGCTATTCAATTATGAGTTGATTTTCTGATTAAGATACTTGTACTGTGCACAGTGCACACGTTATTGTTTGAGTCGGCTAGATGGTATGATTCACAACCGTTGCAAGTTTCAGATAAGAATGCAGCAAATAGGGCGTTGCGAGCTAACAATCGGGTAGGAGAACATTATGCGCTTGACACAATTCCTGAAACATAATGCGGGGACCCATATGGGTACATTGTTGAATGTGAACGCTAAGTGATCAATATAGCCATGTTTATAGGTCTGTTGACTTCAATTTAAAAGCCATTGTTTTTGGGTGGATTTTATGACATGTTAACAGTGTTAAGATATTATTGAGGCGTTGAACTGTGTATATTTGTTTTAAGAGTTTGTATATCGGTCACATATGTTATGTTTTACAGTGTTGTGATGTGTGAGCGGCCTTATATCAGCTAATACTAAGCGAGAGCATGCAAAAATGTGTAACAGCGGCGCCAGGATGTCGATTTCACTGAAACATGTGTTGTTCATATTGTAGTTTACTACTTCTCCCAGTAAAATGCTTTATTTGGTTACCAAACATTTTCGACCATCGTGTGAATCGCACCAAAGTTAAGAGACAATTTCCGATATGCGGCGATTGTATGGACTTCCAACTACCTAAACGAAGTACATGACTTAGCTGCAAATTGCACAACAGTTACTGATGTTTGTTGATAACAATTGAAAATATACAACAACTCATAAGTTCGACCTTACCGAATACAATTACGTCCTCGAACAACTTCTCAATTCGAGACCACAGATTGCAACATCTTGTTGAACATCGCTAAGCATATTGAATTTAGAGTCCCATAAAAATGATTAGCAGCAGCTGTACCAATTCACCCAAGTACCAGCAAGTAGATAAGGGCAATGGGTTGATAGAAATTGTTCAATTACGTTTATTCAGATGGTTAACGTCACTTACAGAATTGGCTCCAATGGTCGGTTGCCACACAGCTTGCACAAGAGACTTAGTGAAATTAAGCGATTGAATATCGTTTGGGTGTGAATTTGTTTTGTTGCGGCAAATAGTTTAACAGATATTCAGATACAATTATGAGTTCGCAGTAATACTACTGTTCTTGCGATTTTCCTCGGGTCTGTTTTGTATGTTTATGGTTGCACGACCGATTTAGTTTAATTAAGCAATTAAATATTGTTAAGTCATGAATGTGTTGTTTGTGGCAAACAGTTTTGTTAATAGAAAAAAAGTATAGGATTTTTTTAAATATACATGTGTAATGTTTTTTGTCTCTGGTGATTTTCTCCGGGGGACTACATAACATATTCAATATTATGCCTGCACAACAGTTTGGGTGTGAATTTGTTGTCGTGGTCAATAGTTTGACAGAATTGTTTGTATATTTAGTAGGCTAGTAGGGTGTTTCTTATTTTCTAACCCCCTACTCTCACCGGATGTTCGTGTTCATCTCATAAGTACTTCGCTTGCCGATATTTAAACACGAGACTTTTATGCTCGTGATTCTCAGAATACACAGGATAGGATACTATTTAACGTAACGCTAACACCTAAAAATTCAAAAAGAATAAGGAAACGTAGAAATGAGGAGATAAAAAGGTCCTGTTCGGTTTCAATCGAAAACATGCGGGTAAACGATAAAGAACTTAATCCATATAAATTTACTTTTACCGTTCTGTTTTTATAGTACACATATCATATACAAATACATTCTTGCATCCTCATTTATCTCATTGACAAACATCTCGCTGCATTCATAAATAAAAGTTTATTTATTTACCTATCTGTTTCGGTTCTTCGATTACCGGGCATAGCTTCACCTTGTTTACGACGATCACCAACGTAAACTGCATTGTCTCACACACACTCTACAATCGAGCTTCCTCACATTTCCACTCCGAATTATGAGATGCATCGCGTGCACTCGTCTGCAGTGTCGGCTTAAAACTAACCCGGATTACCATAATTGTCGCAATTGGCCCTATTCGGGAGCCATGTTGAATTTTAATATCAACATCGGGTTGTGACGGTCGTCCACTCATTAGAGTAGTATTATTAGCCCCGCAAACAAAGCTAAATTGTAAACGTGCGCCTCCCGCGTCAATTGGGAGCGCAACGGGGGACGCGTGGAGACGGAAATAACACAATAATCGCTATTTCAAGGAATAGCAGGGATAGAATACGCTCGCATTAGCGAAAACTATCCGGCTCGAAGGACCATTAACGATAGTTCGTTTTAATGCTGATTTTTACCCGCAAAATTTTAACATTTTTCTTTGTCGCGTGATAGTATGTACCGTGTACGATAAATATATATGGTATGTGAATTTTCATCCGTTTCCGGAGTTCGGATACAGTTAAACCTTGATGTGTAACATAGATATAACGATAATTGTGCAATAACAAAGAAACAATAAAATGAACGATATAAGTATGGACCACAAAATCCAAGTTACCAATAGTAAAAAACATGTTCGCCTCTCTATTCGAAGGAACTAAGCCATAAATTAGAAACTTATTATAATTGAAAACGAGCGAATTATCAATCAAATATACAATGATGCATATTTAGAAGTAATAACAACGCCGACCAAACTTTAAAAATGAATGAAATGACAAATTATAAAGTATTTAACGGTAAAAGTAAAACGAAAGCACCATTCATTAACAGTTCGATAAACGAGAACCATATTCGGAGTTATTCCGGCAAATTCGCGTAGCAACCGCCTATGCCTTTTATAGGTGTAATATTGGGTGACGCATATTAGCGGTGTTATTTAATATAGTGAGTGGATTAACATTACAATCGGAGCTAACGTGCCAGCATCATGTTGACGCGGTGACGGGGACCGGTCCAAAAATAAATACATAGCAAGACTAGCGCGAGCTTCTGATTTATGTGAGGGCTAAATATTGCCTTTGAATTTACACGTCAACGTTACGCACTCTATTTCGTGTTGGATGCAACAAAGTTGCGTTAAAGTTGGTGTTAGATAATTTATCTAAGTCCATAGTAGGCATAGTTTATTCATTATTGGCTCTCATTCACTCGTAGCAGCCGTTGTCCATCACGTTCTTTTTTTATAAAGAAATGAATGTCTAGTCCAGTAAATGATCAACAAATGTTGTTTTATAAGCACAATGATTTTGTTGTGTCGATATAGTATATACTTATCTTTTAATGAAAATATTATGTATAATACGCAGAGCATTCTCATGTCATGACGTTAGATGTTGGTATTTTACCCACTGGATGGAAACGATATAGTTCAATATTATATAAAAAATACAATTTTATTCCCAAGCCAGAATATCTATATTCTTGCTTACGGAACCCTTAGGTATATTGGTAAAACGCCAATTGTATGAACTTCGAATACACAGAAATACTTTTTCCAATGACTGTGTCCTTACAACATTTTATAGGCACTGGGGTCTTGTACTCCAAACTGATTACTTCATACTAATCATCGTTCAACATTCTCAACAAGGGTGGCCTTCCCCTCCTAGAAGGTGTAAATATAAACCATGCACGCCCCATCGTTTGCTCAATAAATCGGTGGACATCAAGCGTGAGTACCTACTTCCATTCATTAGAGTAAGTAGGTGTGTATGGTAACAATCAATTTTGCCTAGTTTTAGGCGTTTTCAGCTTGATTGGTTAATTTTTTCCGCATCGCTTCAGTGGGCAGGCAGCCTAAGGGACTTAAAACACTTGCGATTTGCGAGCGAATTTTGTATGAAGGCGAACACGCAGCGAAGCGAGTTCGCCGCGACGCTCATTTGTATAGAAAACTCGTTTGCATATCGCAAGTGTAATAAGACCCTAAATGGTCAACCAAATGTGTTGATTAGTAGGTGTATACTTACATTTGATGAGTACGACGGAGTCGTGGGGCTCGCATTGCACCTGGGTGGCGTTCATGGCGAGCAAACCGCCGCCCGCCCCGCCACCCGCCACGCTCGCCTCTCTAGACACAACAAAACGCATATTAGGACCAATTGTTGTAACAATAACTTATGCTTAATGATTATTGACATAAACATCCATAGGCGACGTAAGTAAGCCTACCTATACACAGAAGTCAACTTTTTACATTATTTATTTTACAGTAGCCGGCTTCTGTGCATTTTTTCTGGGCAGAAAGGTTCTTAAGGAAGTGTAGCAGCATAAAAGGAACACATGATGATATGATGGACCAAAGATTTTATAAAGGTCGCAGGAAGTTGTTAGATGCTGGTATTGCGGGATCGTTCTACGTGGAGATCTTTGGAAGGCCTTTGTCCGGCAGTAGACGTTATTCGGCTGATAGTACGAGGCAGAAAGGTTCTCGAACAAGATAGCAGCATGTAGGGGGCTCTTGATGGCGCAAAGATTTTATGAAGGTCGTAGCAAGCTGTTCGTTGCTGGTATTGCAGGACTGTTCAACATGGAGATCGTTGGAGAGGTCTGTGTCCACTAGTAGGCCTTGGCAGACTCCTCAGATCATTTTATAGAAGCAGACTTCTGCGATTTTTTTATTACGTGCCATGTATTCATAGTAAGTGGCCTTGTGTGAAAGGGATGCATGAGGTAGTAACTAAATTGTATGATATAGAAGTCTTCAAATCTGATTGTGCCCGTCACACCTGTGATTTCAGTACATTTTATAATCCGACTCCGATTTTAGCACAATCATATCTGAAGACTACCCTACATCATAATTCATAATAAATAGTTCGAGAAGTAATGACAAAGGGTACAATTCTTCTAAAGACTATTAATTGGGTTTCGAAGGCAAAGGTCCCTTCAGCCAACATTATTGCGCACTGTCAAATTGTCAATTTATTTATTTTCTGTCAAAACCATGGTAAAATAAATTAATGACCTGCAGTTTGTACCTACTTGTAGAACCCTATACGACTATCGAAAAATAATAATTAAATGGTCTTCAAAAACTAGTACCAAACCTATTCTCTTCGTTCGTTAAATAACACGTCCGGTACAATAAAACAACTGCATCACTCGATCGCGTAGTTTTTTTTTATAACGACTTAGTTAATGGCCAGAACGATAACCGCCGCCGTATGTATATCTTTCTACAAGAACAGCAGACTAAGGTGCACAAATATCGTGAATTAGACAACCGGGTAGGGATCGATTCCTATGGAGGCCAGTCATTGCAGTACAACTAGCATCGGCGTATCATCGGATATTTTCGTTAGATTGGCGAAATCGGTAAGACCAATAATTAAATAATACCTTCCAACGATTGAAAATGCCAATAATTCAATGCATGGTACTGCCACCGTATGCATAGAATGGTGTTTTCTAGGAAAAACTATGAAGAATATAGGTATAAATGAATCACTGCATTACATACTGCAATTAAAATATTTACAAAAGCATTGCTGATAGGCAAGTGATTTGATTTCTGACCTATTATTGCATTGCACCTGCATGTTTTGTTTTGAAACTAACACGTAGACTCAACTACGGTAGGGACGCGCAAGTTCCCTCGAATGTAAACAATCATGCATGGCAAGCGATTTGGTATATTCTTTGGCAGTTGACTGTACAATCTGATATATTTTAAGACAGGCACTATATCGATACTATAACGGATAAATTATATTCTTGGAGTGAATGCATTACTTTAAGTTTATAAGAATGAGGGATTAAGGGACCATTCGTTGATTCAAGCTATCAGATAAATTAAAATCGGATCATGGACAGTTTTGAGGTAACAACAAAAATTAAAACATACCCATTGACTTCCTAATTAATAATAATTAATTAACGTTCGATTTTTAAAAAACAAAAAACTAAGCACGAGACGGGTTTGCACACGAGAAGTTCCGTACCACATTATGCAAAATACACAAAAAAGAAAATGTTATTGTATGGTCCCCAACCATAATTCATGATTTTACTGTAATTATTAGTTTTCGTAATATCGAGGTATTAATCAGTAAGTAGTCATGCGGTATATAGGCTGACAGACCTACGTGAATCACCTTATTGGTGTGTATTTATTTAAATATTTATATTTATATTTAATTAATTTTGTATCGTGTGACATTAATTCGGAAAAAATACGAAAGTATTGTAGCTTGATTCTTCTGGATGGTGGTGGTAGCTGGTATGGTAGGTACTAGGTAGTAGTATGCTGTGTACGAAGCAGTTGTAAAAACTCAAACTGCTCAATTGGCGGGAAAGTTTGATAACGTCTTGACAGGCTACTGTTTACGTTCCTTATCTTTTATTACCTAATATATCATTTCTGACGGTACAAAGGCACCGCTTTTATCAATTCCAATTAATTTTCCGTAAACAAAAGAAATATTAGTTAGGTACTTCCCTCGCAATGTCAAACCCGGAAATCGGCTTGATTTTCAACCGACTTCAAAAAAGAAGGAGGTTCTCACTTCGACTGTATGTTTGTTTTTGTGTGTATGTTACGCGATCATTCCGCATATTATGCACCTATTCACAACATTATTTTATTTTATTTTAAAGAGTATACTCCTGAGGTGTTTCCATGGTCACTGTTGCGGACAGCTAAGCGTATTTAGGCTTAAAAATAAATAAATAATATATATGTATAAGTTAGGCGAAATTAATATTAAGACGAAATAAATAATATATCCCTATTTTCCTAAATGCCCAAAAAAGCGGCAATACTATGTGTATAACACTTATTTTTCCTAAGAAACATTATTGTTAAGAGAGCTCCCATGTACTAACTAAAATCGTTAAAAGACCACGGAGTCTTAAAGTAAACAAGTATGACTCATCCTGGTAACTTTCCACTCACAGTCTAAGACAAAGGAGTCATGTTTGTTTACATTGAATGTAAAACTTAAGGATAAAAATTAGAAAATCCTGAAACTTTGTAGTAATGTTCCTCATGAACATATAAGCAAATTCTTTTAATATTATACCGGCCGCAACCTGCTGCGAGCACGGCAAACATGAAAATAACACGGCGCGCCGCGCGCACCGCGATAAGAGGGAACGGGCAGGTGTATATCTCGACCCGTGTGAGCGAGACGGACTCTGAGTCCGAACAAAGAAATAATGTACATTTCATATAATTATGATTAAATGGGAGCTCTCACATCAAAACCACATATAGATTTGTGTTCTATAAGTGAGCCTTGATATTAACTATAAGTTGAATTTAGGATGAGAGCTATATTATAAGCAAGAAATGATTAAATGTAACGGAGCGGGCGTCCCCCTAGACATGTAAACAAACCTTGAACGAATCATATAAAAGGACGCCCGTTTCCGCCATTATGTAGTACCACCTCAGTCTGCGTAGAGTAACGACTCCGTAGTCAGTTAGTAGTACAACTTTAGCCTGCGTAGAGTTACGACTCCGTGGTAGTACAATCTCAGTTAACATCGAGTCCACACTCTGTTACTCAGTGCGTAGATCAGCGATCCGCCAGTACTTCCGTTCAGTCTCTTACTCACGTGTATACCATCTTGTTAGTTAATTAGTGCGTAGTGAAAGATAAAGGACTTCATTAGTTAAGATCTAGTTTAAATTCGCGGTTTAATTTGTGTGTTAATTTTCTGTGTTAGTTTACGCTCCGATCTTTAATTGTGTTAATTTGTTTTGTGTTTAAATATATATCGTTTCGTTTACCCTTGTGTTTTCTATCATCTCATTTATTATTTCTACTTCTGAGCTATCGTAGATGTCAGTGTAAGGACCCGGCCGACGAGGCATTCCTTACAGTCACCATGTCGGAATCTGATGATGAGAGCCCAGGGAAATCGAGGGCAACCTTCAAATATCCTAATTATAAGTACTTGCAATGTTTTCATGCATTTTATAAAGTTATTCAGGTATTTGCGTTTGGTAGTCAACATCTCTGCATTATGCTGTGCTGATGATGGAAGGTACAACTCCTTACTGGTTAGGTGTTAAGGGATATTTTTAAAATTTTGTAGGTTGGATAAGCCCGCCAGTTTTTCTCGAAAATGCAATTTCTTCCCGTTGAAGTCCATTATTTTTGTGAAAAAGTGCAGTTTCTTTTACATTTCCTTTTCCTTTCCTGATTAAGGCTTAATTCGGAGTAAGAGGTTAAACGTGAAAAATCAACATTTATTAATTCTTATGCTCATAAATCTCGTAATACATTTTGGATACCTATCATATATAGACATACGTATCATACCTATATTGTACATTAGTAAAAAAAAATGCAAGGATTAACTAAACAACAATAGGATAGTCTAGTAACGATATTATCGAAAGCCTGGGATATGATAATACTTAAAATCAATAACCTGACACGCCGCTGTGAGGCATGGTAAAATTGCTTTTCATTTGCTTTAGTTTAGCTAATTTTATAATAGCACCTAATGAAATCGTCAAAAACAATTGTAACTTAATTGTTTCGATTCGAGTATGTTTTAATCGTTAGTGCCAAATAACTTATAATGACTTCAAAAACTTAAAAAAAAAAAATACTTAACCGTTAATATATCATAATAAAAAACATTACAATTAAAACAGTATTATTTTACTAACGGCAGCAATAACGTAGCCATTACTGACCAAGAGCTTAAACGCTTCCTGTATTGGTACAATTCAAAGTGCAACATAAGACGAAGCAAGTGTTAAATTGATCGTGGGAGACTTGCCTGCACTGATTGAATGTACTGTTATAAGATCGAATTACTGAATGTAACAGTTATTTATACCTACCGAATTTAGGCTTATAAAAGTTATTCATACCTGCATCTCGCTCTTTTTATGTTACATATGGTTAGGCGGTTTTTACGGCTCTCAGTTTGTCGGGATGTTTATTTTTTATTTGGATATGTACAGACTTACTTGAAAAATATATTATATTTAACATGTATTTAACGTTTTATTTCGAAACCCAGTTATGTTTTTGGAATTACATTTTTAGTGTTGGTAAATTAACACCACTTTTTTTTTATTGCTATATAAATACAAAGAAAAAGAAATAGCTGGCGCTTACCTCTCGCAAAGGATCAGCCTTGCAGTTCAGAGAGGTAACGCCGCGCCGCCAGTGTAATGGGGACCATGCCACAGGCAGATCTGCTGAAGGGGCGTTCTTATTATAATCCTATTATTTTTAATTTAGTATTAGTAGTTTATTTAGTACTTATCAACTCTTTTACCAAGAAAAATTAAATTGCGCTCATACGTGGTCCAAACGGGACTCGAACCCGGTATCTTTGGATTACCGGTCCAACGTCTTAACCTTAAGACCAAAGAGACTTTTTAGTTGGTTCCATTATCAGCAAGTAGGATCCGTTGGAGAAATCCGAGACAATCTTCAAATAAACTAATTCTAATGTATCTGGACGATCTGAACACGTTTATTAGTAAAATTAAGAATAATCGCAGAGTTCCAATTGGAATTGATTAGCATGTCTGCTAGCACCTTGGGCTAAATTCAACGTTTCTAGCGGCATATGCCCGAAATATTACAATTTTGACTAGCAATGTCTTTTATTTATATTTAAATGCCAAGTTGTCAAGTGTCTTGTGAATTTATGTTTTTATTAATTTAATCTTTATTGCACAAAGTAAATCTTATTGTACGAAATGCGGACTTATGACATGAGGCATTCTCTAACAATCAACCTTAGCGAAACAAAATCTGTAGGTGGCGCAACCAACTTACACATACATACCAACACGTAATTTGCAGGTTGACTAGCAAAATTCTATATACATCAACCATATCGCTCAAATAGCTATGCCAAGCAATAACAACTACCGAAGCATCTATTCACAATCACAACTTAACAGTTATTACAGTTAACATTGAACCCCAAATGAACAGATAAAAATAGGCAGGAAACCAGAGTTGGAAGCTATGTTTTTTAAAGGGAGTAAGCTGTATACACATGGGCCGGCAATTAAATGTTTCAAAGAACAGCTGCTTTTAACTGGTGTGGTTTATCAGTATTCTATTTTAGGGGGTGTAGTAATTGGTTAGACTTGGTAAGATTGGGTTTTAAGGGTGGTCCTGTAATGTTGTCTAAACAAGGGGAATGAGACATTATTATAACAAAATAGGACTTAATCGCACTAATATTATAAAGGCGACAGTGTGTGAGTGTGTTTATATGTATGTTTGTTACGTCTTTACGCGCAAACGGCTGGAACAATTTTGATTAATTTTGGTATGAAGGTAGCTGACACCCTGGATTAACACATAGGCTACTTTTTACCCCGGATAAATTTAGTGTTCCCGTGGGATCAGTGGTTAACACCGCGTGAGGCAGCTAGTAGAGTATAAACATGATTAAATTAGGTAGATACGGTCAACATCAAAATTACAAACAATACATATAATAATAGTAATTTGTCAGCAGCTTGATGGTTGCCGTACAAGTAGCATGACACCCATAGAACACAATTTCTACCAGCTTGACTATTTTAAGGTGTTTTCGCATCTTGAACTCATTAGGCTATGTAATTTAGAAAAAGAAGTAGGTAAGCCAAATTGATTTTGGTTTTGAACACAGTTACATTAATTTAGATTAAAGTTTGGCAGTGCCATGCATGATAATATATGTTCATGGTTTCCAAAGGATACAATGAAGCAATGCCAAAGGAAATCAGTTAGATTGGAATACCTACAATACTATCAGCCAGACAATATTGGTCATTTGCTTAGGTGGATGACATATTTACATGACAAATAATTAAATATTTACTTTAATTGATTACAGGGAACAATTTTATTGATACTTATGCAATTTATGAATCATTGAGAATGATACAACTATAAGAGAAAACAATAACAATACATATAAACAAACTTTCCTGTTTGCAAGACAATCTTTCCAAAGATGAATAGCACAATAACTATGCAAAATAGCATGTATGAGAATTGCAGCGCAAATGCGATAATAATTAAGGATGTTTTTTTTGTTAAGAAATCAACTTATTACTTGGTTTGCTTTTTGTTGTTATAGTTAGTTTTGTTAAAAAGTAAGGGTAGAATAAATGAATTAGAAATTATTCTGCGTATTATATTCAATATGAAATTAATGTCTGTGGAGGATATGCCACCAGAGTCCCATAAATGTGGACATTGCAACATGCAAATGGAAATGGATAGGCCACACATTTCGTAGAGAAGCGAATAATGCAAGCATTGCTTTCGAGTAGAGTAAGGCATTCAGGAGAACTGATAATTGCAATAGACTTCACTTTTTAATAATAATATTACTACTTAGTAGTTCCGAAAAAGACCTCCTAAATAAGACTACTATTATTACTACTGCTACTATAATATTTACTATTGTAATTTTTTTTTAGAAATAGTAATGAGTTCTTGTAGCTAATGCCGAATAAAGTTTTGAAATTTGTTTTATGAATATTCTCTTCTTAATATAAATAATATCATTTCAACAATTGGGCAGGTACTTGACTGAGATCAAATCAGCTCCCATTTATGAACTCGAAATGCTTAGACTGTATGAAATGTCAAAGAAAATAATGTGTTTTGATGTCACTATGTTTGATGTATACAGTCAGTTGGTGTCGTTCTTCTCTACTATTTGGTTATTTTAAAATTGCCTAAATGGATATTATCTCTGTATTTTAAGAAATAGCATTTAATGGCAAGCAAGCAATAATTTATAGCAACTACAGGAAAGTGCCCAATTGTCGCAATAATATCTTAAAACAACACTTTCAGTGTCACATGACAGTTTATATACTTTTTAAACTTATTATGGTTTCTAGAGTTTGTCATAAACAGAGAAATCATTTTGAAATCAAGATAAATGTGTCTAACAGCAGTGTGCCTTACCTACTTATTGTTGTTATAAACAAATATCTACATCCAATCCAATATCTCAAATGTAATAGTAAATTGCTGATTGCAGCAGTTCACCTAAAACAGAATTCATCCAAGCATAACTAGAACTAGTCAATTTTAGGGTGATTCAGTGGGCTATATTTTCATACAAAAGTGGAAAATATAGGTATTATACTTCCTGCTGAGTCACGGGTCACAGAAATGTTAAAAACGATACAAATCTATATTGTCAGAATGTTTTTTAGTTTAGAGATCAATAAGAAATATGCACTTATTTGTTTTTTGTGATATTTTAAAATATCAACAGCAAAAAGTTGACCCAATTAAGCTACCAATGACAAAAACACAAGTAAAAACAAGTAATATTGCAGCTGATCACAAGATAAAGTAGATAGAGAAGACTAATACATTTAATTACAGTACAGAATACAGATATTTACAAGAATGAAAAACTTATAATTGATTTTCACAAATGTACTCTCACAAGTTACTAGTCTTTTCAAGGTTTTTGTCAACATATATCTGTTGTCCACTGTACTTCATTATATTATCATCAGTCGCAGAGCAAATGCATGTTTTTTTTAACTAGTGTCACCATTTTAAGCAGTGTTTATAATAATTAAACTATGTTCTTATATGAATCTCTATGGTGATGTTTTTAATTATAAAATATCCAGATTGATATTGAACCGTAATCCTTACTTGTTCCTTCAAGATCCTGTGGTAGGTTATTAACATGCCATGGGGTTTTTGGTACAGAAATAATTTAACACTGGGCCGACAGTCAGCATCAAATCATTCACGCACTGAAAACTGCAGGGTATGGTTATTATAGAGAGCCTATTTCTTATTTATGGTAATGTTATTTCATGTAACCTTGTATTAAATTCAGGATACAAAGCAACATTAACATTGCTGTTGGTCTAAGCAATGAAATGTATAATACTAGCAACAAATAATGTTTACCAATTCTCCATTGTGTTGATTTAAGTGCTTTATCTATAAATTATGTTACAACTTAAGTTATCATTTAGATGTGACATAATATAAGTACATAGGTATCTACCTCGTTGCATAACGTTAAGGTTTTGTTTCAGCTATAGATAGGTTAGCCAAATCTATCATAGAATCGAAAATCCTAACAGGACAAAGAAATTTAACTAAAATAACTGGAAACAGCTTTTGAAAAGTAATTCTGTTGGTGTTATCTATTTCTGCTTAAATTGCTAACAAAAAACGCGATGTGTTGTCACACATTAGCTACCTGGTAAAAATGTAACCCAGTTTTGGCACGGAAGTTGAAAAGAAACAAAAGATTAACCTAAAATCGAAGTTTTCTGGCGTCCCGTTTAAATAACACAGTTTCGAGACAAACCTTTCAAGTGTTACATTTAATTTTAACGCCAGGTCAAGATGCGTGGCCGGCGTTTTAGGTCAACCACAGTGCGATGAACTTAGCGTAGTTCACTACTTACCGTAGAATTCTTATGCTTCCCTCTGGAATGCGTGCATTCGTTAGCTTTATGCAAGTTTCGAAAGTTCCCTTTGAGGAAACCGGCCACGACAACAATCACTGCTAACTCCAACACACGATCCAACAGTAACAACACTTATAGGTATAATCCACAATAAAAGGCACTGGTTATAAAAATGCAAACTAACGAACACCACCGATCATAATAACACTGGGGTTTCGACGAAATGTCCGCACTGGTAGCTGGTTCAGTTTGTAGAACATCGGTAAAAATAGTCACATGTCAATTTGCACTAATTTGATAATGTTTATTAATCGGGGAATTTATGAAGGAATTTCGATTGCACCGCAAAATCCAAAAACACAAGATGCGCAGCTGACTGTCAGCCTGTCGCCGCTCGCTTGGCTGGCTTGAGTTTGACTGCGGGTGTGCGGGCGGGTGGAGGGGCGGCCGGCGCTCCTACCGCGCCCCCTGCCGACTGCACCGTGCACAAGTCATTTTCATTGCGTTCATTTTATGACGTTATTTCAAAGCCGAAGCCGCGTTCTCTTGCTATCCGAATTCCGAAGCGCGAACGTGCAATAAAATTACAGGTGGATATATAAAATGTTGAGCCAGTTATCGTAATTTGTATTCATTTGGGAAATTTATTGTTTTTAAACGTTTTATTATTGAAGCTAACATTTCTATAACTTATTCGCAAAAAATACTTTACTAGTCGTGGCAGTAGGTAATTAAAATTTAATATCCAAGTAACATTCAAAAAGTACACTTACTGCAAACGCAAAATGAAAAACAAAACAGTTTTTTTTTTATTTGCTTATAAAATTATCATTGACTTATCTAAAAAGGTTGCATTATTTACAAAACAAAAGAGTTCAAGACTTATTCGGTGATCGAGGGTTATAAAATAACGAAAGATATCGAAAAATCTTCTTGACATCTTATCTTGTCAAATAACTTATTTCACAAAATAGCTATTAGAAATTACAACTTACTAAGCTATGGTAGCGCCACGCCAGCTGGTGGTTTTTGTATTTGGGCAATCCATATTGCAAGTTGTTTGCTATACCTGCGGCATTGGTAGACTTAACTATTTTTTTCTACTCCAGTACTTTTTTCTGTCATTTATATAGGTAGTTACTACAGTGCGACACAAAAGAGTAGAAAACGGATGATAAAGGAACTACAATTTTTCATACAAAATTGTTACCATATTCCATTGAGGTATTATCCATATTCAAGCACTTTACGTCAAAAATGCGAAGGAAGTGGCGCCCTCATTTATTTTCTACTCTTTTATGTTGCACTGTAACTCTAATATAAAGACATAAATTATGTAAGTCTGTAAAAGTCTATACTCAACTGCCCAAAAGAACACTGCTAAACGATGTTATAATGTCGCCAAAAAAGCATCACTTAGTACCACAGATTAAAAACAGCTGCATTCACACAATTTGCAATAAAAAAAAACTTATTGTACTAAGGCATTGCTGCCAACTTGAAAAAAAAGTTTTATCTTCGGTGCATGGATGTTTAGTATAGTGAACGTATACCTTTATGTATAAGTTCATATTTTTTTGACAGATGGACGTCAATAAAAAAAAAGTATCAGACGATTTTTTTTTAATTTTGTTGATTCCGAGCGGGGACATGTAATTATTTTCTTTGTTGTTTATTTGCATTTTATTTATGAAATGTCGTCTCGTAGAAAAAGTATTGTATGCAACGTTGTATAAGTAGGTCAAAAAACGCTCGTGGCATCTTTCTTACGATGTTCGCTACGCTCACATCGTAACCCATGCCACTCGCGTTTTTTGCCCCCTCTTATACAACGGTTGCATAAAATACCTATTATTATTAAACTTCTAAGTCTTGTCAGCGCGTGTTTAATGTCAACACGTAAATAATATGTAATTTGGATAACATAGTCAATCAATCGATACGTAATATTTATTTCTGATTTCTAGAAACTCGTCTAAGTAACCAATTAGTTTATAATCGGTTACTTATACCAACGTGACTACGTAAATACCGGATGTTCTCGACGAAAGTTCTTCGCTGAGTACCTACGTCTGGATAACTCGGTATCACGCTTCGTCAGTAAACCCAACAAGAAATCATCGAGCTTTCCTAACGTTGGTAGCAGTACGGCCGAGTGCGCAAGTACTTATACGTAACATAGGTAAGTAATTTACGTCGGGTCTGTAGTTCAGTCGCCGTCGTATTACCAACGACCGCCTTCTCCGATCACCGAAGTGGAGGAACGAGTTGCCTGGAACGCGGTATGCGCTATTGGAAACATAAACAAGCCGACCCGGCCCGATGAAAGCACGCGCCCGCAGTTGTTAGCCTTCGTGCCTTCAGAAATTCGCAAAACAGATTGCATATTTTCGAAAAAACCTTTTCGCACGGCTCACTTTCGGTCAATTTTCGAGAAAGTAATCCTTCATTGGCGATCTATCAAGCCCTGCAATTTCTCCATTTCATTATGCTGCTATAGCTCTCTGTAATTACACCCAGTTTCCCGGCAGATGAGTTAATGTTTGAAATTCTGGGTTGTTTGTTGCTTGTAGGTTTGCGGGGAAAGTGAAGTGTTAATGCGACAACTTGATAATAGAGTTTCGTTCCTTCCCCGTTTGCACTCGGAAGGGAATACCGTGAACCGCCTCTGACCTCGCTAAATGGTAATTACCCGTCTAACCTGAGCATTTTATCGTTAAGCTGATGATTAGGTGTTATGTTCTGGCTTACTGTTTTATTTCGGCTGGTTAATATTGCTCAATAGTACAGAACATCTGCTCCCGTTTTTACACAGTAACTCTATACTTTACCCCAATTCATGGAACGGAAGTTGGGTGCGGGTGCGTTTGGGCGCGTCCTTGAGAGCGAATCGTGGATTGGGACCGGAAATTTCTATTCGCTTGTTTTATTTTCGATTCCAATACTAAAGGCACGGTTAGTCAGTTATAGCCGCAGACATCTACGTATACTCGTACTTATGCGCTGTCGTCGCATATAATTATATTCGTCCACGGAGAAATACCTCTGTTTTTTGAGGAGATTGCATTTTCTTCAATAAAGTACTTATCTTCAGTTCCAAGCTTCGTCCGAGCTTGTTGTAATTCGACTTAAACACTATTTATTGCCACGTGGATATAACATTATGCCGGTCTTCGGTTATATTAATGAAGAAGGAAACATTGGTTCAAACAATGCGTGATCAAAATGAATACATTACTCGTGATATTACTGATATTACTCTCTACAAAGGTAAAGTTGCCGACTTTCCTGACTTCACCGGATACTGTCAATAAATAAACAACCAGAACCTATAATAAAGCCTCTTCTCGCTATTGACGTTTCTACGTCATTTCTACGTAAGTGCCATCTAAGTGCGCTGGATGATTACGAGTACACTGATGTGATTACCTGATTACTTACTTATTTCTAAGCGTATATTGTTAATGTAAATAGGTACAGTATAATGAAGAATGAAGAGTAATATCAATCAACACAATGGAAATAACTTGGAATTCTATCATTGAATAAAAATAAAAACTAGGTACCTATGTAAACATTCAGTAACCAATCACATCACCAGGCAAACAAAATCTCTATCATCATCAATGTATCTGTTCCTACTTATATTGCTAAAGATATATGAAATGTAAAATATCAAAACCTAGCGCAGATTTAGTGGCAGTGAAATAGGTACCCTAGTTACGTTCCTCCGTAACAATACAAACGGATATCCTTTCCATTTCGAAGCTTATACGGCTCAAGGATAAATGCCATTTGTATAAGGTACAGTTTATTAATAGGTTATGATTTAAGGGGACTGTAGATTATGTCATTGAACGTGAGATAGTTGCATAGCAAGGTATTCGAATTTCTTGGCACATAGTAACTAAGTATAATTTATAGACCATCCTCCAGTTTATAATATTTTAGTGATGTCATTATGGTAATTGAATTTTTCCTGCTATTTCACCCATAACCGCTTTTTTCCTTCCTTTGAAAGCAAATTCTTTTATAGGATAAAAATATACTCCGGTTTTGCTATCGAGCAGCCGGGTAAAAAAAAAGAGATACAAAATACACTATTTCTAAATTTTAACACTACAAAACACCTATCTAATCTACCTTTGAATAATGGACGTTAAGTTTACCCAAGTTCGTGAAACGTGCAAAGATCTCGATTCATTCGCCTGTGTTCAATGTGTCCTGTACGATTCAAGTGAGACTAAGGAATGTCACCAAGGGGAGTAGAGTAGATGTGGGTAGGTACATACCTATTTATACATTACAACTGTCGTTCGCGTGCCCAACGTGCCTGCTCAAAATATCGTTGTGCGTGCGACGTCCTGTCGACTTCCGTCGATTCAACGCTCGCGTCTGCTTGGTTACATTGTTTCACGACACACGAGTATTTTCAAGGCTACTGACGAATATATTTTCAAATGCTTTAAGATGAGACATCATTTGTCCATAGGCCTTAGAATTTATTTGAAAAGGTCGCCTGTGTTCTTCGTTCATGGAGGTTACTAGCTCCACCCATACCTACCATTCATATCATGCAGTAGTAAAAGGGTTCACCTATTTATACTTAATATACATATCTATGAAATCAACATGAATTATCATTTTCTACAAATCGCAGGACGAGTGTTAGGAATCCTTGAAGAATATTCCCGCTTCTTCATAAATAAATAAATAAATAAATAAATATTAAGGGACAAAAAAACAAAACAGAAAAGAGAACATATAAACAACTAGCATTAACCCGCGGCTTCGCTCGCGTGCCTATATAATATAATATACATCATCCTACGGGAACAATGCTCTTTTTTTCAGAATTAAAAGTAGGCTATTTGTTAAGTTAGGGTATAATCTGCAATCTGCATTTCCCTCATGCATATCCGTCCAGCCGTTTTAGCATGAAGAAGTAACAAAACATGACACAGACTTTAACTTTTCTAATATTACTGGGAAATACTTTTTATTTTATCATAGCTCCACTTTATCAAATCAAACCGAAAACTCAAGCACTCAAATCAAGCGATCTCAGCTTTTACTGTACCAAATAAAGTTCACTTCAAAATTCATAACTCGAAGTGAAGCTAAGACACCGGGATATGTGTGCATTTTATTTGTATAAAGCTTTTATAATGTCCCGAGCCTCCGCTTATCGATTTGGGATATTCGAGATTGGTTTAATGATTCTAAGCCATGTTCTAAGTTACGTCATGTTCTATTGTAAGATATTGAGGTTCTCTCCGTTGCTGACTAAAAAATGTATTATTCTGAGCCAGATAAACGTAATTCAGAATTCTGAAATGACTTATTATTGAAAAGCTTGAATGTATTTATTACGGATGCAGGTATCCCGTCCCAACGCGCCGCCCGCCTATAGGTACCGATTGACGACGATCGAGATGCCACCAAATACTATTTTTTTAATCTACTAGGATAACGCGGGTCTCTATCCATACCTCAAAAGCAAAAAAAGAACCCCCTTATAGGATCACGTGTAGCTGTCTTTCAGTCCGTCTGTTACAATCGATTTGCTGCAAAACTACTGGACCGATTAAATTGCAATTTGGCGCAAATGCTTTCAAGAATTTTCATGACCACAAATAAAATTTCAAAATCGGTGGCATTTTCGTAATAAACGTCCCAACAAACCATAAAAATCAAACCGGACTCGTCATATTTAGTCATTTCAACCCCATCGCACCCCAACAGGCGACCCGACCCGATAAACCATAAAAGCATTACCAATGGATTTTCAGACTTTGTCGCCACATTTCTCCCTTTTAGGGGTTGAATTAAAAAAACCTGAAACACGTGTTTACTCATTTATTGTTAGAAATACTCCTGTGAAGTTTCGAATAAAATAGTCTAACTAATCTTGTTTCCCCATACAAACTCTGGAACCCCATTTCACCCCTTTAGGGGGTGAGTTTTGAAAAATCCTTTCTTAGTGCACCGCTTCACCTTATAAGGAACCTACGTGCCAAATTTAAACTCTCTAGAACCAGCGGTTTAGTATTTAGACATTTCAATCCCATTTCACCCCAACAGGGGAGATGGTAACTCACGTTGGATTTTAAAATCGTTGTGGTTTTCGTAATCGGCGACCTGATAAACCATAAAAATAATACCCATGCTGATTTTCAGACTTTGTCACCACATTTCTCCCTTATAGGGATTGAATTTTCAAAAAACCTGAAACACGTGTTTACTCATTTATCGTTAGAAATACTCCCGTAAAGTTTCGAATAAAATAGTCTAACTATAATCTTCTTTCCCCATACAAACTTTGGACACCCATTTCACCCCTTTAGGGGGTAAATTTTGAAAAATCCTTTCTTAGTGCACCCCTACTACACCTTATAAGGAACCTACGTGCCAAATTTGAACTCTCCAGAACCAGCGGTTTAGTATTTAGACATTTCAACCCCATTTCACCCCAACAGGGGAGATGGTAACTCACGTCCGCCACGTTTTATTTTAAAATCGTTGCGGTTTTTGTAATCAGCGACCCGATAAACCATAAAAACAATACCCATGCTGATTTTCAGACTTTGTCACCACATTTCTCCCTTTTAGGGGTTGAATTTTCAAAAAACGTGAAATACGTGTTTACTCATTTATCGTTAGGAATACTCCTGTGAAGTTTCGAATAAAATAGTCTAACTAATCTTGTTTCCCCATACAAACTTTGGAACCCCATTTCACCCCTTTAGGGGGTGAGTTTTGAAAAATCCTTTCTTAGCGGATGCCTACGTCATAACATCTACCTGCATGCCAAATTTTAGCCCGATCCGTCCAGTGGTTTGGGCTGTGCGTTGATAGATCACTATGTCAGTCAGTCAGTCACCTTTGAGTTTTATATATATAGATGTAAGATGTAAGTAATAAATTCATCTTCTAGGTTCATCTACGTGCTCTTTCATCAAAGGAGTGAAGTTAGCAATGGCGAAGAGCTGATATACTTAGGAGCATGGGAGATTAGGTAAGAAAATTTAACTATCCTTCTGTAGCGTCCTTTTCAAAGTAGTTATGTCTTATGTGCGCAAGGATATGAAGAGTCTTACAAATACAAATACAAGTACTCTTTATTGCACACCTCATAAAATATACAGGAGAAATACAATGCAAGAAATTACAATTAGAGGTAAACAACAGGCGGTCTTATCGCTAAAGAGCGATCTCTTCCAGACAACCTTTGGGTAGTAGAGAACTTGAAAAAATAAGATTTTGTTATTAGGCGGTGCAAAAATCGGAAATTAATAATAATAATATAAACATAAAAAACAAATAAATAAATACATAAATATAATAAAAAATAAATACATAAATACATACATACATTCAGCCAACAGATATTAGGACCATTTGAATAAAATACGAATTATGAAAGGGATAGATAATGTTCTTTCAGTTGAGTTTTGAAAGAAACAAGAGATTTAGCGCGCCTTAAGCTCACAGGCAAGGAGTTCCACAAACAGACAGCTTTAAAAGTACCTAAACGAATTATTATAAAATTTTGAGACGGAAGAAGGTACGGCAAGGAGCAAATTTCCTTCATTGAAGACTCTTTTTATTATTTGAATTTTAACTGTGTGGGGTAAGGTTGCGATCATTGCACCGGCTCTTTCATTGGACCGCGTTGGTTTCTCGGAAACGAACAAATTTAAAAATCCACGATGGCGTTTAAATGCTACCTATTTGTACCAGTAAACCCCCCTGCTCCAGCCAGTTCGCCCGTGGCCTTCGTCAGGGAAGTACATCGGAGTGTTTCGCGCGCTCCTGATGGTAAATTACGGCGCTTTTTTATATCATGTAAGTACAGTTTTTAAAGATGTTTAATATGGGTTTTTTATTAATTGTGTACTTTATTTATCTGTCTATCCAATTTTCTAATCAATATGGTTCGATCAATAACGGTTTTTTTTCTAAAAATGGTTTAGTGTTTGCACAGCAAATTGCCATGATTGGACCGGAGATAGGATCTTTGATTGGACTGGTCCAATCATAGAAACTTTTAAAATTGAAATTTTAATTGGTGTATTTTGTTTTAGCATGGCAAAACGTGGCGAATATTATGCATGGAACGAAGAAAGCATGAGACTTGCATTAGATGATTTACGTAACCAAGAAGTTGGTCTGAACAGTTGTGAAAACTATTCGAAGAATTTAAGTTTAGGTAAGAAGATTGTGTTATTTTGTTTTTAACATTACTAAGTTTTGAAATTGTACTTACCTTTTAATAAAACCGCTCCGATAATAAATCATTGGTTTGATTATAAAATTTTATTTTATTTGTTTGAATTCCAATGGGTGCGTTGAATGGACCGCTACAAAAAATTCCCCAAGTCCAATTATAGCAACTAACTGGTCCAATCAAGGAAACAGTGGTTCAAACAAAGCAACCTTTGCGAAACCGGTTTTTATTGTTTTATTAATATATGGTAATTTAAAAAAATCTACATTTGCACCGACATGTTCTTTTATACAAGACTTATCAAACTGACTATTCCACACTCCCCTAATTATAATATTTCAGCTGATATGGCCATCCCAAGTTAAGTGGTCCAATAATCGCAACCTTACCCTACCTGTTGTACGTATGGTTCTTTACCACTTCGTTGTAAAATGGAGACGCGCATATACTATATTTTTTCTGCGCACTTACATAAGTTTTTTATGTGAGCATTGTCCTGAGTTTTTCGACAAAGTTATCAGATTGACCGATACGTCGAGGGCCAGCGGCGCTTTTTTGATCTTATGAAGAGTTTCAAAAAGTGAAGCACTTGAAGGGGTTAAAATTAAACGTGAGCCGTCCTTACATACTTCCAATTGTTGTTATGGTCATTAAAAGGAGAAAGAGCGGAAGTGTCGATAAAACCTAACATGAATCATTCTTGCCTAAAAATGCCTATGCGCTCTTGACTTGAAGAGGGAACCGCAGGCTTAGCTTATGATCGGGGCAGCACGTCTAGCGTAACTTTGATACGCGACTCATGTCGCGCGAGATAGCATCATCCGTCACTATCTCATAGTACTGTACAGATAGAGACAGGTAGTAGGTATATCCCGCGCGAGAAAGAGTCGCGTGTCAAAGTAAAGTTATGCTAGCCGTACAGGGCTAGATTAATATTCGATGCCCAAAGATTGTTCAAAAAGCGTCATTAGTTTTCGCTTCTTCGCCTTTGGTATAAATTTGACCGGAGCTGGAAGATGTTTCCCAGGGGGTAGATTTTAATCTAATGCTGTCCTATTTAGAAACGAAGACTGAAAGCGTTTCGTACGAATCAGTGACAGTGATAATATCAGTAAAAAGTGCCCTGAAAGAAACAAGATATTGGTAAATTTATACTTGAATTTTTTAGATATATGCGTAATTTGTCCTACTTCAATATACGCAGTTTCAAAGCCAAAACAGTCTGTGACACACCATCGTGACTTGGTATAGGAAGGAGACAATGAATCGTAAACACCTGCACTATTTTGCAGTTCTGAATGGATTCCGTTGTACAAAGATGCTGCAACACTTATACGTGGGCGCTGTAGGCCAAAGGAATCAGTTAGAGTAGTTACAATAAGGTAATTGACTGTCAAAGTAAGTTATACACTAAACACTTAAACAGATATGGATTTAACTAATGTTGCTACACACCTCCATCTACCACAGACTAAAATACTAAGGGTTTCTCTTTTTGTCTTCGCAAATACCCCCTGTATTTAAAAATAACCTGCGTTGTTTTTTATTGGCTGTTTGTGTTAAAACTTACAACTTACGCCAGCTTGACTTAAGTTTTTGTTTTTTCTAGTTTGAAGGTAATAAAGTTTTCAATTCACGGTCTCTAATCAAATACATCCTCTACTATGACGCAACAGTTGCTAGTCTTTTTTTTATTTTCCGCAGCCCTTATTAAACTGTCAGATAACCATGGTTCTTAAAATGCGAGAAAAATTCATTGAAGTGCTAGGGTTGACACTGGTTGTACGTCATTTCAAACGATTTTAGCTCGCATTTAACTATCCCTGCAGAAAACACCAAATACTAATTCACAGATACTTATTTATTAACAAGATGCAGCAAGAACCGTGACTTGACCAAAGTGCAATGACCTGCACTTCTTTATCTCTTAGTATTATCTAACTCGTTTAAGATCTATTGAAAAACGAGCAAACGCTAGTTATATCATAAATTACAATAACCGATTAAGCCCATAGTAATTGGGCAGTTTAAATTACAAACCATTGCATAATACTGCACTGATCCAAATGAGCGTAAGCGCCTTCATATTTATTATTATGTTGGACTTTTCGATTTCATAGGAACCGCCTAAGATATCGGACCTTTAAAATTACCTATACCTAATCTTTATTAATAACGGTTTATCGTCATTCGATTAAAATAACAAAATTATGGAACTTAAATTATATAGTTACGGTAAATACTGTTAGTTAACTGTGTAGTTTTAATTTATTAGTTAAAAGAAAAGCCTATTTACAAAGCGAACCTAATACCGTCTTGTATACCTACTTAGTATGTTAGTTTCCATTTTAACAATTGTTTAAAATGTGTGTTTCCAGTACGTATAAAAGAAAAAAAAACTCTAATTTACTTATTAATATCATTGACAGGTGTTAGCGGCATACATAATTTTGGGTACAATTTTTATAAAATACTAATATTAGTAACTTTCAAAGGTCAGTTCTAAATCTAAAGTCAGTTCAAAACTAAATGTAGGCAACGCACGAAAACGATGAAGCATAACACACTTATCAGCCACGATTGGGCTCTTCAGGGGCTAGGACCAAGCTTTCTTGAGCAAGCTTTGAATATTCATTTCCCAGTTTTATCTTCTGATCGGAGTCCTTCAACATCTTATTACACCGCTGGTCATTTCATAATCAATAGCTCAGCCAAAAGCCAATCCTTTGCTGGACAACGGTTTCTCCCATGAATCACCACGTTGAACGGTTCTGTGATACCCGCATCCAACTTTACCTTAATCTATCAAATTATTCGCATGTCTTGTCTCTGTTCAATAACTGATAATGCTATAATGATTGTACAAAATGCATACCATAGCAGAAACGACGTTCTATTTTTAAATCGTTCCATTTTATCATGTAACGTCCAATAAACTCTCACGGAACAAAAGCCGATCGAAATAAAAACTCACTCGTCGAGGTACGTTGACCTCCGCCCCTGGTCGCGTTTGATAAGCCGGTTAATGGGCCGTGCCATAGCCAACAATACTGCCATTGATACACGCTACTATATAAATTTTGTGCCATTGATACGCCATTCATCTGTTAAATACCCTTTTAATTGGTTGACTGGTTCCGTCATACCTACCTGTAATACCTATCATATACTCAGGGTTATTGTAATATTAGTATGACAAAATCCAGTTTATAAGTAGTTTTAGAAATAGATACATTAAACTCTTTTTCGAGTTCTTCATTACTGAGCGTCATCCGTCCTTATTTCCTGAAACGCTTTGACGGAGTCTTTGGCGAGCTGTTTTCCTGCCAGTCTATCTTCGGCTTTTCTTAGGGCAGTGGTTACTGGTTAAACAGTAAATCACATATTGATCTGGTCAGACCAGCGGGTAAGTAGGTGACATCCCAAAAAATCTAGTGACACACTACATACATGATAGAGTAGAGGCAGGCCCAAGCTCAGATGGTTGGACGGTGTCGAATAGGACACCAATGTCTTGGTAGTGATAAATTGGAGAAGGAAAGCCGCAAATAGATCGTACTGGAGAATTTTGGTTGACCAGGCTATGGCCCACCCTCGGTTGTAATTCCTCAGATGATGACTGCACACAAGACTACCTAACCCACTAATAAAGCAGTACAAAAATGAAACGCTCTGTTTAGTCGATAGTTAATCATGTTTGCTAATTTGGCTATGTAAAAGTAATAAGAATGTGAAGTAACGTTTCTGCGTGTCACGCTCATTTAGATGTTTGCATGCAATTACGAAACAGCATTGTTTCAAGCTCAACAAATTACGAGTTTAGAAATCCTGCCAGCACTCCCATGACAGTCGTGCGAATTATAATCCGTCTCATTAGGTACAAAGAAAATGTCCGCTTTCTTTCTCTACATACAAAGAAGCGGCGATTGAAAGTTCACGATGTACAATGACCGACAAAGATGACACTGGCTTATCCACCATCGCTGACTCACTGGCGATACAATCCTCTTAATTATAATAATTTTCGTAGTAACCCATCGGCCGAGTGAAAGTATTCTGGTTCCAATGATCACACGCTTAGCCATAGGCAAGTTCAATGCTTTGATTAAGAGGTGTTATTAAAAATTTGTAATATTTGTAATAGCTTTTGCTTTCTTTCGGTGGATAGCGGAGGCGGTTGTGGGCCGATGTTATAATTCATATAATCGCGCGGGAATCGAATTGCCTTCTAGTTTTGATGTACTATGGGCTGCACAAATTCATTGTACAAGGGAAACTTAAATTCCGCTCTTAAGAATCAAACCAAGTATATTCAAAAAACAAACTAGGTAGTTAGGTATTAGAAGTAGCTGGACCGGGATTTTTAGGCGATGATCATTAATATCATTCAATTTACGGGTTCTACTCTTTACCTACCACCTTGCCATATCGCAACTGCACATCACTCACATAATTATCATTTATTCTTAGGTTTCACTTATTGTTGACTAGCTTTTGCCCGCGACTACGTCCGCGTGGAACTTGGAAGTATGGAAGCAACTTCGTACAACACGATAGATATCCACCTAATCACCTTAATTAATAAAAGGGATTATTAAAAGCGCCTAAGCAAATGTAAGAGCATTTGTGCTTTTGGTCTAATCATTACATTTCCTACAGGGTCATCAATGTCATCATGAATTACTTACTCACTTTTCAATCTTTTTAGGAATAATTTCCAGGATGCAAACTATTCTATGTCCTTCCTCGGATCTTTAACTATCTCCATGCCATATTTCATCAAAATCGATTCAGCGGTTTAAGCGTGAAGAGGTAACAGACAGACAGACACACTTTCGCATTTATAATACAAGCTGTGCCCCGCGGTGTTACCCGCTCATCCCACAGGAACACTAAATTTATTCATGATGAAAAGTATCCTATGTCCTTTCCCGGGTCTATAAGTATCTCCATACCAAATTTCATCTAAGTCGGTTTAGCGGTTTAAGCGTGAAGAGATAACAGACAGACAGACACACTTTCGCATTTATAATATTAGTATGGATTAGTACGGATAGTATGGATTCTTAGATTTGACTTAGGTACTAAGGCACGTACCTTCACAGAAATGTCACAAATGAGATGTTTGCAAGTATGGAGTGAGATTTGATTTCAGTCAAGTATTAAGGATATACGGATTCTTATTTCTAATTTACCTGCGCTTAAATTTACCTAATATTATAGATTAAGAGATATGTACGTTTAATGTTAGATTACAAGTTTATTATTCTCGGAAACATTTGTGGAGAATTGCACGTCTAATCGTGAATGTAATGTCGACAATTATAGGCCAACAACAGGGTGTTTTTCAACTCACGTCATACTGCGGATTTTTAGTAGTACTAACAACTTACTGACAACGACAAATTATTGGTAACTGACGTTGAACTTTATTATTATTAGGCCGAGAATGGCAGCTCGAGGCTTTTGCCAATAACAGTTATGCAGAGGCGCGTTTTAATTCTGCTTGATGCCAAGTTTTGAAAAAAGCAAGAATATTAATTTATATAAGTAAACAAAACAAAACGGCCAATAGGTAAACAAATCAGAATGCTGTTACATACAACGTAATGAATCAATTATATAAAAAATAAACGAGACAAACGGGAAACTAAAGATGAATACTATTATTTTTCATAAGCGTTGAACTTTCAACGGTGAATGTCACTGATGTAAACAAAGAGGAAACAGGACTAAATATTCCGAAAGTTTCAAGATTTGTATAATAAAGCGAAAGCTGTCCGCACTGATGATTGATGAAAGACAAGTTTTTTTTTCAATATTATTTAGTTTTTTTTTTGTATTTATTTGAAATTGCGTGATATTCTACGTACTTATGTTTTTATTATTGTAGTAAAACTTATGAAATGAAATAATTTATTTGCATAAACATGGTTGTAACATTGTGTTTGTCTTAACATAATTAGTATGAGTATCACATGTTTAGCCAACATGGCATGCAAAAATTAACAGCTTAAATAGTATGAATGTCGAATTTATATTTATATCCAGGAAAATCATCTCTAAATTATGTCTATTCCTTAAAATTAAAAAAATCTGTCAACGTATAGAAACATTTGTCTATTAACCATTTTCTTAATTTAATTACAAAAATTTTGTCAGGCAGCAATCTTATTTCGTAAGGTATCTTATTGTAGACTCGAATATTACTCATTATGTAACAATTTTTTTTAAATAATGAAGTTCTACATGGTGGCATTAGCAGCTTATGTTCGTCCCTTGCTCTTAATTTATTATTAAATTGCGGTTTTTTAAAGTGATGATGCAATTTTCGAACGAGACATGCTAATTCTAATACATATAAGCCAACCAACGTGAGTAATCCAAGTCTTTGAAATAAAGGTCTACAAGAATCCCTAGGGTGTACTCCACACACTGCTCTAAGACATCTTTTCTGTGTACTGAAAACTTTGCTTGCTTCTGTGCAGTTACCCCATAATCATATTCCATATCTTAACACCGAAGCAACGTAACCATGGTAAGCAAGCAATGCTGTTTTCTCTCCTGACACTAACCTTAGCTGTTTTAACGCATAAACGAATCTATCAAGTTTGTCACAGATTGACTTAACATGTTGTTTCCATGAACAATGTTGATCCACGGTTATGCCCAAAAATTTGGTATCGCTAACTTCTTCAATTATTTGATTCTGACAGAGTAATTCTAAGCTTAATGGTTGTGTTTTATAATTTCTAAATTGTATGTAACATGTTTTTGTTGTATTCGTCTGCAGATTATTTCTGCTTAACCATGAATCTATTACATTTATTACAGAATTATAATAAATGTAATAGATAGAGAGAACTTAGATTAATTAGAATTATATATGTACATTCAACACAATATTGTTTGTTAAGAATGAATAAATGAAATGAAATGAAATTTATTACGCAAGAAGAACGAAGGATTGAGCAGCATTCCGGTAAAAAATGTTTTGAATTTGGTTAATGACAAATCCTTGACAAATCGCTACTGACGTTTAATAATACAAATATATGCCGTATGCACATTATTGCCATATGAAAGCTGTTTGTATCGCCACTATCCCGGGCCGGACCGACACTTTTCTGCTATAAAATCACACACTTATCTTGTTTAGAAATGACTACGCACCCTTGGTAAAACAAAGCCACATCTGCAAAATGTGTACTTTACAGGAGAGCAGTTTAAAAATTCTGCAAGTGATTTTTGCTGATAACATTTTTGCGTTTCGTCGAATTGTCATATACTTTTGCATATAGGTTTATATTAATGTAATCAATTAAATGTGTTATGTCCCATTTAATTTAACGCATTATTTTTCAAAATAATGTAACGGATGTGCATTATACGGCTATTTATTACCAAGCATCAGCCGACGTATCAGCAGATCCGTCATTATTTTACAAAAGTCTACGTGACGCATGTGCACATACGTCTTTGTTTTATGAATAACCCTTGAAAGTATGAGGTCGTATATGTGTAAAATATTATATTTCTATTAAATCTGAAAGATTTAGGTATCTGTAAATGAATATTATTTCAAGTGAACTTATTTTACCGAATTATTTACTTAAATAACTAGGCAGTAATCAGTAAAAATACTGTGGTTTGCTACTAGAACACAGTAAGTGCAAGAAAATAAAACAATGTTATTAATTTTAATACATATTAACTTATTATTGGCATGATAAGGTATCATCACTTACATAATATTTTCCATAAAATATGTAAACCACAAAAAAAAAAAGCGTTAAAAACTGAAACTAGTAAGTAACAACTCGTTCATACTAAACACTATATAAATTTTATTTATGAAATACCCGTACTTGTATTATAAAACTTAATAAACTAATAGATAAGAATATTAAATTTTTTGATAGTAGTATATACAACTGCTACTTAATGATAAGCCTTAAAACATGAGCATTGACCTGAGCTTGGTTTTACGAAACACACGAGTGTTTTAAGACCTAATAATTAATATATAAGTGATAAACTGTTGTCATCATAGGCCTTAAAATTTGTATCAGATGATTATTTTACTATGCAGCTTTTTTGTGGCAGTGTTAAGATTAAGAATGACTATAAAGTCCGATGCGGGAGTGACAGTGATGAAGATTGACATTTCAATAAAGGGTCGTTAGATGATCGAGCTGGTGAAACAACCCTCCTCTCATTATGGTGTCTCCTCTCGCGTTATGCGGCTAAAACCTGAAACCAGCTTTGATTTCTCAGTCTTACAGTCTTCGGCTAAAGACTTTCTCCACTTGCTATGCTCGTCGGCTAGAGTTTCCCAGTCTGCTGGGCTGATACCAAATGCCGGCATTGCTCGCTTAGTGCAGTGCTTGAAAAGCAACATGGGCCTCCCCACATTTCAGGGTACATATATACACATCCATACGGTGCACATGCTTCCCCAGCCACCGCAATCTACGCTGTTTAAGCATTGCAGTAATGCTGGAAAACTGCGCGACTTACAACACTCATTCGTGACCCTGTCTCGCCAAGTGATGTTTAGCCCGACTGCTACTAAGGCACCGCAAGTGGAAAATATTCAGGCATACGACGTACTGGTTTCAGTTCCACACAAAACTATACTCAGAACACAAGTTTGATACACAAACACGATTGATTGTCAGATAGTGACTAGTCTAGACTCCTGCACTGAGCTTCCCAAACATTGTAACCGCTTTACCAAGCCGGCTCCCGATATCCACATTCAGCGACAGATTGCTTGACAAGTGGGATTTCTAGATAAGGGAACTGATCAACAACATCAAGGGACACGACACTATCCAACAAAATAGTTGGTTTCTGGTGAAACCCTTGCGCCAGAACAACTGTCTTCTTAGCATTAATGGCCATGGAGAAGAGAGAACAAGGGTGTGCAAACTTATCGAAAAGAATCTGTAACTCTTGGGAAATTTTTGGCAACGAATGCGGCATCATCGGAAAATAACAGTGAATCTATGTATACGTTTACGACGAGACCTCAACAGGGAAAAATCAAAAAGTTTCCCTTCTGCTCTTGTGTGTAAAGTGTATCCCCTAAACTAAAGTTCCCAAATGCAACCTTCAGAAGCAGGGCAAAAGATGTCGAAAAGTATCGGTGGCATACTTCGGCCGCAGTCCCCTCCGCATGTCGAACAAAGTAGAAATCCGGCTGTCGTGATCATTAACAACAGCACCGTGCGTGGAAAGATTTAACTAGGTTAAAAGTTTTGGTGGACATCTGTCGAGAGCAGGGCCTTCCTTCTTATCTTTTTCTGCTTTTACTATTACAAGCACATTATATGCTAGCAAGTAAGTAGTAACAGGTTATTTTTTCGCTGATAGGGTCGGATAGAGCAGATTCTTCTAAGTTCGCTTTGTCGAAGATTTTCTCGTGTGTCAACATTTCGAGATTCCTTTAGAAACTTCAAATAACGAAAAGAGTAATCACTTCTCTAAAAATGGCATCATACAAATAAGTAGATTTTATTAGTAGGTAAAGTTCGTACAGTTCATATAGGTAATAAAAATAAAAATACGATAAATTTAATGGTTTAAATTGGTCGGAATTACAGGTAAGGCATTTAGTTATTACATATTAATAAAACGTTAGATTTTTTTTACAATAACATGCTTTTTTATACCTTCAAACTTTTTGATAACGACGCATCTTAAACTACGACCTTAAATAACGCAACATGTTACGATGCGACTATGAATAGTTTGTACAACAACGACGCAAATGAATATACGACCATAATTAAAAAAAAAAACAATTAAATCACCTTAAACTCTTCTTATAAGATTATGGCAATATTGCCTATCATGTTTGTTAAAAAAATATTATTTAGTTAAAAATCGATAAATAACGTCGAATGTGATCATGCGACTGGCTATTTAATCTCAATAATTAGAACTCAAACAGTCGTATGTGCACATATGATTGTTTATTACAAGATAATTTTCTTGACCTGTAAAAAGTACTTATCATTACCGGTTTCGTTTTCCGCATCCATTCTCGCCGATTTAGATCCAAAACGTAACGCATGATCACAGTCCGGTAACACCGACGCATCTGACTTTACGACAACGCGCGCGCCGATATGCACTCACAGGAACGACGTCAAAAAAGGACGCATACGCATTTGTACCATTATTTTATGTCGCCTCTTCCCTTGCGTCGTTTTCCGCTTAAAATATCTCAGAAACGAAAAAAGTTAATATTATAAAAAAAATCTACCGCGTAGAACGCATAATTCTAAGGATATTTGCGTAATAAAACCACTTTTGACGCAAAGTCACATGTTGCATTATTTTACCAAGGGTGCGACTATTAAAACCATTCTGTTAATATTTACCTACGTGGTATTTTAACCTAACCGTCTATCTTTTCTGTGTGGGATTTATTATTAAGGGTTTGTTTCAACTATTGAAACTTGCTCCTATCATTAGCTTGATGTGCATTTAAGTACATTTCAAAAGAACTCATAGAAACTTTACTACACGTAATCTCCATAAGTAATTTCCATCGGCACTCGTACAAAGGACGGTCTAAAAGGATTCTCGCCTTTCAAGTTTATGTCTTTAACCTCCAGAGCTCAAGAGATAAATGCATTTTGAAATAGGAAAAAAACGCCTTGCCCAACGGGAGAAAGTAATAGAAAATTGAGATGAGATGAGCGAGTGGGAGTTAACGAATGAGTAAACCATTTTAGAAAACGAATGCGCCCATAAATCTTCGCCACCAAAATACATGGGAACTTTATTAGAACAATCGGTAATCAGTGTGTAACATAACTTTCGTATTACGCAACATCGCTTCATCGAATCGCGTATCTTTGACAAATCGTCGTCCGCACCCTGTTTGCGACAATGCTGGTTTTCTTGAACCTCATCATCATATAATAAGTCAATCAATCAACGAGATTATTCTATTACGGCATCTTGCATTCAAATTAGCGAAGCGTGACTGGGGCCCGCGTCAGCAAATACAACAATGCACGGTTCCTGGCGGCACTTTCACCAGAGCTGCCTCGTGCCTGGGCCCCGAGGCCTGGCCCGGCTTGCCTCACATCGGTGACGATATATCACAGTTCCATGAAATTATATACTCGTAGTTCCATAGTATCTTCAGTCGGTCAGTCTTTTGTAGATGATTTGTGGACCTTTGATTTAATTATGGACCGTCCGGTCCTAGTTACTGCTTATAATGTATCTACAATGTTTCTCTATTTGTTATTATTGGTATTAGGACTTTACAAGAATGTGCGAGTTTTTATAAGGTTTATCCATCTTGTTGAGAGAAGGAACATGCGTTATAGAATAGAGCGCGTAGTGCAATAAACATGCCTTAGAATGTGCAGGCATTATCTGAAAGAGATTGTCCAAAGGTGTGAAACTAAAATTGGCACTAATTCTTCTACGTGAAATATCGCAAATGTTTCTGAGCTATTGTTAGGTGTTTATTTAGCATTTCTATATATAACAAAATAATTAAGCACGATGAGCATCAAAAGTAGCTGACAACTTTACTCCGGCTTATGTCAATGCATACTTACTAAAATTGTCATCTACTTTTGATGTTAACTGTACATTGCTCTTAAATTTATGACTGTCGAAATGTCTAAACCCTCTATAGTTTATTTCATATTACTTACTTCCGAAATAAGTCTTCGTTATTCATCGCACAATTTCAACAAGGTTGCACCTACAAAGCGCGGCGGCGTGTGATCTCAGGAGTAACTGTTTCATACACCTAAACACCGCGTCGGACCAAAATTGGGGTACGTCATAACGAAGGCTTTTGACTAACCGGTCCCACTTACTGTTACCGAGTTGGCATAAGCTTACGTGAACGATATAACATACACACAAGTAATAAGTGCCCACGCACTCGTGTGTGGTACATTCTTTCGTGTTTTGCTTGTAAATGTACCCACATTTAGTATGCCTTGGGCGAGACGTAGACGCCCCGTTAACCTTGTTATCTTCGTTGCGAGCATGCTTGGAGACATCACCGTTACACGATGTGCAATGCGACATACAATAGGGAATGTGAGTCTAAGGTAGGATTCCTAATTATTTCAGTTATGTTACCCGTTCATAAACATTTAATTAACTCACAATATATCCTAACAATATAAATGCTGAAGTCTACTTCAAAAAAACGAGACTACAAACATAGGTATATTTTGAAATTTTCAGCAAAACTATTGATACTATCAAATTCTTTAAACTTCGTGGACATAAATGTAATATGACAACTATTTATACTCAAACGAATTATTTAAAGACCAATATTGCAAAATGCATGCATGCATTTTCATACCTGCGCGATTTTTGTCTATGGAGCGGTTTTAACGTTCAGTAGACACGTCTCACTTTGACTCCCATTTCTGAAATTCTTAATGTCCTAATCACATTGGTCAATATCCTAATTGATTGTGGTCTTCAACCTTGACTAGTCTTACGCACTCTTTATTGTCACATAACGGACGAGACTACAACTGCCAAAAAAAATACAAACTGCACTCTTAGGTATTTCGTTTCTGTCATCACAGACACATGATAAATGTCTATCGTATCCTCCGTCTAGACTAAAGAAATTATACTCAAAGTTGTTCAATTGAAATCAATCCATCTGAATAAACCGTTCGTTTTCTCATGTTCATATCATATTGACCTGTCGACGCCCCGTTGGATTTAAATTCGATCGATCATTGCATTCAACAGCATCGATTTATTTTGTGGCACCAACGCGTATAGTTACTGGTGTGCTGCAGTTATTCAATGGGTACAGAAATCTTAAACGACGCTCAGACGAGTGTACAAGCCTTTGTTCAGATCGGGTCAAGGGAACTGCGATGCCGAACCAAAAATATAAATTGGCACGGACCGCTGATATGGAAAGAGCTTTTGATTTCCTAACTGTACATATACACCAGCACAGATTGTTTTGGCCCAGTTTGACATAGTGCACATTTTATTTAACGATGACAATAAATGATATTACTAAGGTTTATAAAAATACACTAGAATTTATGCAAAACCACTAATAAAGAAGTGCTTTGAAGTCTCTGTAGAATCATCAGGCCATGGTGTGGATGTTGACGATTTCCCAAAAAACATCAGCACTACAATCGATTCCTGCAAGGTCCGTCCTATCTCAATGAATTATGTACTTTTTTATATATATTACTGAACTTTGTGATATACAAAGCATCTTTATCTGTGTTCCTGGTCGTGTCCTCATGATCATGACAGATGATTGTGGTAATCATAAGTGATTTACAGCCGTAGTATATATATATTCGCCTCCATTGGATTGGGTTCATTGCTTGCCTTCATCATCTTCACCATATCAACCAAAAATTTGCAAAAATCTTTAAAGGACTGATTTCCTTTATTAGTCCATAGACTTCTCGAGCTTGTTGGTTTTTACAATTCAATTGATTTAATGCAGTTCGTGGTGTACATCATTACATTACATGGTGTATGTTTGTTCACACTCACTACACTTGTCACTTATTATTATTACCTTTTGTATCGGGAACTACTGCACTGCCACTTTAACATATACCCATTTAATCAACGGATTGACAGACCTTATACAGGTATTTTCTACGTAATACCAACAATAGCGAGATTCAGCTTATTCAGCGAATGTAACACCGCCATCTAGCAGAAAATGGGTCCCTTAACAAAACGCCTATGTTAAACAATATTCATGGTGTAGGTTAAGTAGGTATGTATGTATTAGTAAATAAGTTAAGCTAGGGCCATATTTTTATAGATCTGCACGTTCTCAGTCCCAGTGGCCGAGATTCCTCGCGATGAATACCAATAGCCGAACGAATAAGGAGAGTAACTGTCGCATACAAATATATTAGCAGTGCCTGCATCGCGCGCTCTAGTTTCTTATATGTGCATGCTAATCAGTAATCAATAGAAGAAACCTAATGCGTGCTCCATACTTGCTAGACATGTGTGATAAATAGGTGGAAAGATGGTTTGCGTCTTGTAGTTTAATTTTATGCGAATGTTCCGTATTCTTGTTTTTTGATTCACAAACTGACTGGCGATTGACCTCAGTATCACCTGATGGTAAGTTATTACGAGGTCGAGGATGTAGCTCGCTGGTTCAGTAATACCTAGCCTAATTCACTCTTTACTCTTGAGACACTAATTATAATTTTCTATCAGTGATACACATTCCATAGTTGGGGGAATTCAATAGTTCCCTATATATAGTTATACTTCAAATGAGCTACGAGCCCCCAGCGGAGCTAAATAGTTTAAGAACTGGTGCGCACTAGTGTGCGGGGCTCTGCCTTCCACATTTGGCGACGCGCATGCGTGTCTCGGGGGCGTCTCTACTACACCCCACGATCAATTACATTAGCATATTTTTACAGAAACAACCAATTAAATACACCCTTCAGGCGGCCTTCTCTAAGAATAAAAGAGAGAATCTTCGGTAGTGTTTTATACCGTGTTAAGGCTGTCTGTCCACAGATTCGGAGCGGAGCGGAGAAGTGTAAAATAGTCCAATGACGTTCCTGAGATATTTATTTATTTAGTTACACAGCATAACAGTAAATAAACCAAGGCACTGTGAACTACAAAATTACAATACAAAAAGAAAAACTTAAATCTAATTTGATTTAGGCGACGTAAGATATGAATGCACTACTTTTGGGCTTCACAAAGACGCAGCCTACCGGTCTAGCACAACTATAGGGCTACCCGTCACTGTCTCACATTACAGCACAGAAAGAGACAGGTAATATATCTCGTGCGAGAAATAGTCGCGAATGACAGTGTGCTAAAGGTGCTGATTTGTTAATTTTCTACGCTCCACTTCTGTGGACAGGCAACCTTAAAAACCTAAAATCAAAAAAATATATACTGATCCTCGCCTTAGGTGTGGCGCATGCTTTACGATCAGCCCATCTCTTTTCACTCTACGTTTTCACCATTTCTATCGTTTATAAATTTCAAGCTTCAACATATCCACGCCAGGTCAACGACCTTACTATATTTCATTTTATAGTCTCCGTAATCGATTGACCAATAATAATTCATATGTGAAAATGTACACGTCGGCGAATCAGCGGAGTCAATAACAGATCAATGTAAGTTAGAAATTTTATGGACCATATCGCTGTGTAATCGCTTCGGCAAATAAAAATGTACGTATAATTGACGCCTTACTTTTACAATTTTATTATATCATCAATTTAAGTGAATTTGATTCGTGGTCATTCACCTGTGGATCGAAATATGCGCTAGAGAGTCAGCTAATGAATTGGTACAAAAGATTCGAAGAGATTCGTACAAAACACAGCTGTATTAATTAGGCGGAATAGCGAGCTCGTATCAGAGACCAAGACTCCTTTTGGGTCGCTGCGCCAGTAGAGTTAGAGTAAGTACGAGTTAATAAATTTTGTTAGATTTTATGTTGATATTTACCTACATAATATAATATATACGAGTATTATCTATGGCTATTGTTTTTGTAAGTCAAGAATCTTGTACTGTACATCTAAAACTAAGTAACAAAATACCTACTAAAAACAAAACTTGTATCTCAGTGTCAATGTACTTACTAGATACGCGGTTGAAGAGTAGTGATAAAAGTTTTGTAAGTTTTGGGTGTCACTAGGTGATATAGTCTAATGATACTATATCTATGGTCTAATGCGAAACTAAGATCAAAATGATGTCAATTTTGTACAAGTCACATACAATATACTTGTAACAGTAAGGACGTTTTTCACTAGTTCCAGTTTGACAAGATTTGATGTTAGGTTCCGTATAGACTACAGTCTGACCAAAAAGAGTAGAAATTAAAAAGTGGCAATACTGTAGTGTCATCCCTTTCTAATCAATCTGAGAAAACGGGGACGACACTACAGTATTGCTACTTTAATTTCTACTCTTTTTGGTCCCAAAAGTGAAGCGGAGCTGAGATACAAATTTCAACTTAATGTTTACAATGAAGCGAAAAATTGAAAAATTCAACGGCTCAGGCAGGATTCGAACCTGCGTCTCCAACGGTTCCGGGCCAACACGGGCGTCCTACCAACTGGACCACCGAATCTGATGCCAGAGCCATTGAATTTTTCAACCAGTTGCTTCTACATGCCTTAGGGTGGCATCGTACGTTAGCAGACGTTACTGCTTTAACCCCTCGTATGCGGCAACCAATTCAGAATTTGACACCTCGGTGCGGCCGCGTTACGTCATTGTATGCTGCCCGCTAGAACGTATCCGTGCTTAGGCAGTTCATGAACTGGCACGGATACGCGTCTAAGCATACGAGGGGTTAGTAAAAAATATTAGATATCAACTTAGGTGATTGATCTACCTATATTCCGCACGTCTCCGTTTTGTTTCGCTTCACTGGAAACGCACCCTAAAGCTGCCTGTCCATAGAAGCGGAGATGCGTAAAATGTACCAATCACATTCCTCACATTTAAATGCACTTATTTTGGCCTTCATAAAGACGTTCATTAATTCCGCAGGCAGCCATAGAATTAATTGTAGTACTTTGCTGAGCATAGATCAGACAAACAAAAGCATTTATTGTACATAAACCTTGTTAACTATGGAAACTTAAGTAAAAGTTCTACGTAGCACAACCATTAGCTTTATATCAATTGAATGGAAATGCCTTTTCTCTTTCATTATCACCAATTAACAGAAAACGAATTTATGAAGTTAACACGACACTATCGCTTTCTCACATGCTTAGAAATCGTATAGGGACATTGTTGGGAGTGCGCTTACCGTGGCAGAGAGTATGAGGCCTCTTACAGACTGAACACACATACATACATATAGGTACAACACTAGACCGCGTAAACCGAATGGTACCAGTACGTCTAGCAAAACTGTGACACGAATACTATCTGTCACTTTCATTGCAATACCGTGCGAGCAAGACGAGTGGTGCGGCAACTGATATGTTAGCCCTGCAGGCAAGCTGTGAACTAGGCACTCACCGCTGTTCGTGATACTAAACATGTGGTGCCGCTGCGTAGCTGAGGGGCAGCTGCTTGGTGCGACCTTTCAAAGATGAGGGCAAGTGGCAAGTGGCAATGGGCGAGCCATGTAACCCAGACAGTGGATGGCCGTTGTGATAGCGTAGGCCTGAAGTGACGACCGTGTATAGGAAAGCAAAGCGTGGAGCTGCCATCGACTGGGTCGATGTTCTCGTGAGGGTAGTGTGGGAAGTCCGCGCAGGATAGCATTTTGTGATGAGCATAGAGAGCTACTTATAGAGGAGGCAAATCCCAAATAGCAAACAAACTGCAGAAGCGCTTATACAGCTCTCAAAGCTGAACAAAGGCGTTATAGGCGCTTCTGCTGCTTTTTTTGCTACATGGAATGTTCAGCGGTGGAACTCTGTGGCTGATAGGTAGATTCAAAGACAGTGCCACTCTATTACTCTATGCTCTATGTCGTGTATGCGATGCGGTATGTTAATACTAGTTGCCCACTTTCCAGGTCTTGTAATATTGAACCATCTCGACATCGAAAGTCGCAAACAATGGGGTAAAATAATATGCATACGGACAGTGATGTTCTTGCCGATGTATTACCACAGTAGTATGGCTAGAGAGAGTCCGCGGCTTGTCGTAAAATGGTTTGTCGATAAAAGGTAGACTAGTGGCTATGTGAGCTGTAGACCTCGAGATATTTTTTGGACATTGTTGAAATCTGTATTTTTTTACGTTTTAACCCCATTAACAACTAAATGTGATCTACCAGAGTAAAGAGTTCGTGGTATTTAAAACCTTAATATTCTGTGTGATTCTGTTATTTTGGTAAAGCAAATGGTTGTATTGATTTTTTGATTAAAGATAACGTATAATTATTGGTAACGGAAATTACTTAGATAGCAGTCATAAATTGTTATGCGGCACCATCTTCTAACTTTGTAAATGTGTTGTGTAAGTATATCTAAATTAAGCTGTAGGTACACTTACTTTTTAACAAGCAGGTCAAGATGCAGGGAAAATGTTGTTTACTGATTTTCTTTTACCGGAAATGGATTTACATAAGCAATTAAATTTTAATTGCCTGCAGTTTCTAATGCCAATTTGAATGAAATCGTTTGACTGTTGATAATACTATTGAATGGGCAATTATACTTAAACTGTAAGAATTATCAAATGATCTGTTCGTTAATATTAACAGCGAAGCCGTTAATGATGAAATGTTTTACCATTTTATTGCTTTGAAAGTTACGAAACCAAATTAGTAAGTATGAATTTGAGTCTCCGGGCCGATATAGGCGACCAGCATTTTGAACTGCAACACAGTTGCAAAATGGCTGTTCGAGAGCAATTCTGATGCAGTTGGTGTAACTGCATCCCTTTTTTATGAACTACTAGCTTTTGCCCGCGACTACGTCCGCGTGGAACTTGATAAAAGGGATTACTAAAAGTGCCTAAGCAAATGTAAGAGCAATTGTGCTTTTGGTCTAATAATTACTATTCTTACAGGGTCACATCCCAACAGAAATGTTCACTCACTTTTCAATCTTTTTAGGGATAATTTCCAGGATGAAAACTATCCTATGTCCTTCCTCAGATCTTAAACTATCTCCATGCCAAAGGAGAATGGGCAGACTGGGACCACCCTCCAATAGCAATAAGATATATATCGTTGGAAAGGTATTTTCAATTGGAACAACAATTGTTATGGCAGCTTTGTTGTTACAACTGTCCATTCGGAGTTATAAGACTAATAAGTCTGAAAAAAAAAAAACATAAAAATAATATTCATCATCGTTATCAGCCAAAAGACGTCCACTGCTGGACATAGGCCTCCCCCAGAGAACGCCACCATGACCGGTCCTGCGCCTCCCACATCCAGCGGACTCCAGCGACCTTTACCAGATCATCAGTCCACCTTGTGGGGGGCCTACCCACGCTGCGTCGTCCGGTGCGTGGTCGCCACTCAAGAACTCGATGGCCCCAGCGGCCGTCGGTTTTACGAGCGATGTGCCCTGCCCATTGCCACTTAAGTTTTGGTATCCTTCGGGCTATGTCGGTTACCCTGGTTCTTCTACGGATCTATTCATTTCTGATTCGATCTCGCAAAGAAACTCCGAGCATAGCCCTCTCCATTGCTCTCTGAGTGACTTTGAGCCTTCTTATAAGGCTCATCGTGAGCGACCACGTTTCAGTTCCGTATGTCATCACTGGCAACACACACTGTTCAAAGACTTTTGCCTTAAGAGACACTGCGGGATATTGGACGAAAAGATAGTACGTAGCCTCCCAAACGCTGCCCAGCCAAGTCGGATTCGACGATTGACCTCTTCCTCGAAGTTGGACCTACCTAACTGGACAGTTTGTCCAAGGTATACATAGTTGTCCACAACTTCGAGCGTAGAGTCTCCAATTTTTACCGGTCGTGGTTGAACATGGGCATTAAACATGATTTTTGTTTTGTCCATGTTCATCCTTAGACCAACTCGCTCAGAGGCTCTACCGAGATCTTCAAGCATCGTACTTAGGTCCTCCGCGGTCTCAGCCATGACTACTATGTCATCGGCGAATCGTAGGTGAGTGATGTATTCGCCGTTGATGTTGATGCCTAGCCCTACCCAGTCCAGAGTCTTGAAAACATCTTCCAGTGCAGCGGTAAACAGTTTAGGAGAGATCACATCTCCTTGCCTGACTCCGCGCTGCAGTGGTATGGGTAAAAAATAATATTATACTAAGTATTAAAGTTTAATAAACAAGCGGAGTAAAATATCAGCAAGTGAAAACAAGTGAAACAAACGAAAACTCACGCACAAAACCAACGAACGACTTACGACGAGACCTTAGCAAGTGACGTAGTGAGTGTTGTGTGCAACCCGATATTTGACAATGTGCGTGAAAATGAGGGTAGACGTTCATCGTCGCCAGTGAATGAACGTTTTCTTAGTGTAACAATGTATATACGAGACCAAAGTACTTACATGAGTTTGAAAATACTTAGTACCTAAGTATAATATTTTTTTTCAGACTTATTCGTCTTATAACTCCGAACGGACAGTTGTAACAACAAAGCTGCCATAACAATTGTTGTTCCAATTGAAAATACCTTTCCAACGATATATATCTTATTGCTATTGGAGGTTGGTCCCAGGTTCCATATATTTTTGCCCATTCTCCTTTCATCAAAATCGGTTCAGCGGTTTAAGCGTGAAGAGGTAACAGACAGACAGACAGACAGACAGACAGACAGACAGACAGACAGACAGACAGACAGACAGACACACTTTCGCATTTATAATATTAGTATGGACTAGCGACGCGCCCCGGCTTCGCACGGGTGCAATGCTGGTAAATTATGAATGTATTATACATGTAATCCTTCCTCTTGAATCACTCTATCTATGAAAAAAAACGCATCAAAATCCGTTGCGAAGTTTAAAGATCTAAGCATACATAGGGACAGACAGACAAACAGCAGGACGCGACTATGTTTTATACTCCTTAGTGATAGTGGTACTTGTTGACAAGTTGTAAAAACAACGAAATTGATACTTGAACGCCATAAAGTATAATAGTTTATTACGGAACTAGATAATAACAAAACTTGCGCCACAATTTATATAGTGCATCTATCGTGACGTAAATGGACAGTTTAGATCACTTTATTGTAAAAGCCGTGGAGTGAATTGAAAATAATGACTCTAGTCACGGCATTCTCGACAATCTTTGAGTATTTTAATCACTAAAACGAGTGTAGGAAATTAGTACGTGTTGATACTTTATTTCAGAGTCAGACCAAGTAACATGCCTCTTTATAATTTTTTACGTCATCCTAGGCCGTAAGTGGGACTTTCTGCCCGCGGGGAGAAAATCTCGCTTCCTCACCATCTCAACATCCAGATCGCATATTTATGGCCCTCACCTTCGGTTCCGGCCACAAACATCTGCTATCTAAGGGCCTTCACGAATCACCGCCCAAGGTTTGTAATGTACTATTTTCAACCAACGTTAAGACAGAGGAGGTTCGTAATTTCGTTGAATTTTTTAAAATGTTTGTCACCTTTCAACTCCGTCATTTATGAAATGAACTGAATTAGTTTTTTATTCGATTTGTTGTTCGAGAGTAGGCATCTTCAAATCGGTTCAATAATTTTTTTGGTGAACATCTGATGCCGAGATCCATGAGGAATCGAAAGAACTCCTTAAATGTTACAGGCGCGTCTATTGCTATTTCGGTGTTTTTAGGGTTTCGTAGTCAACTAGGAACCCTTATAGTTTCGCCATGTCCGTCTGTCCGTCTGTCTGTCTGTCCGTCCGTCCGTCCGCGGCTTAGCTCCGTGATCATTAGTACTAGAAAGCTGAAATTTGGTATGAGTATGTGTATGTATAATGCCGACAGAACAGTAAAATAAAAATTAAAAAAAAAAAAAAACTGGGACCTCTCGAACACCTTAAGCGGGGGTGATTTTTTTTTTCTTTTCAACACTGGTGTGTGGGGTGTCGATGAATAGGTTTTAGAAAAATAATAGAGGTCACTTAATATTATTTTTTGATAAAGTCAGCAGATTTGTAAATATTCGCTCCGAAAACGAAAATCTCTAACTTTTCAACCACAGGTCAAATAAGTTCGGAAAAAATCATATAAATGAGGCCTTATAAGTACTTTCAATGAAAACTATATTGAACAAAATCGGTCGAGACGTTTTTGAGTTATCGCCAAATTTCATATTTTTTCTTTAAAAGGACGTAAGTTGACTTCCAGAAGGTAATAAGTGATTACAGTTTCTAGGGCGTTTACGACCTTTTTATAGAGCTTAAAATCTTTCTTAACTTAAACCTCAGGCTTAAAACAGCAGTTAATTGTGAAAGATGAAAAAACTACGGAACCCTACACTGAGCGTGGCCCGACATGCTCTTGGCCGGTTTTTTTATAGTTACTGGTTCTCGGAAATATAATTCCTGCTCACTGAAGTCAGTTTTTTTATTGGAAGAATGTATTAGGTTACTACAGTAAGGGTCGGTAAAGGCTTAAGTTCTAAGACATTGATTTCACCAATATATTCTGGGTATAAAAAAAAATCGAAAGAGGTAAGAAAGCGTTTTCTTAAGATACTCGTATTATTAGAATCAAGTCTCAATGTTGGACATTTAATTTATATAAGAAGGTAGATTGTAGATTTATCAGTATGCCACTATTATGTATTTAATGGGGGTACGTATTACAATGCCGAAGTTCAAAATACCGAATTTCATAAGACCTATGGATGGAAGGCCGAAAATTAAAATGTCGAATGTTTATTTGACCGAAAGTTTAAAATCCCGAAAGAACGTTTGACCGAAAGGATGAAATCCCGAAGACTGTAATCCCGAAGACTGTAATCCCGAAGACTGTAATCCCGAAGATTGTAATCCCGAAGACTGTAATCCCGAAGACTGTAATCCCGACGGCTAGAATTCCTACAGTTTGCCGAACGATTAAAATAGTACAACAAAAGGAGCGTTTTTTAGGGATATAAAAAAAAAAAACTAACCTAACCTAACCCGGCCGAGTCGGATCTGCTTTGAAAGGTGATTGATTCACTTCAACCTATTCTCAAACTTTAAATGATTCACCTTTCAGAGCAGACCCGACTCGGCCGGGTTAGGTTAGGTTAGTTTTTTTTTTTATATCCCTAAAAAACGCTCCTTTTGTTGTAGTTATGATCATATTTTTAAAAGAAATAAAATATTTTTTCATTGGCATTTTACTGCCAATGGTTGACTTTCGGGATTATAAAATTTCGAGATTCAAAACTTTCGGGATTATAAAATTTCGAGATTTTAAACTTTCGGTATTATAAAATTCGAGATTTTGAACTTTCGATCTTTTCAAAATAGGTCTTTTGAGCATCGGTATATCGAATATCGGCTTTTCGTACTTTCGGTATTTTGATTTTCGGTATTTTGACCATCGGTATTTCAACTGTAGGTATTATGAACTTTCGGGATTGTAATACGTACCCATTTAATGGGCATACCAACATGACCGAGGCAATAACTTTCACTAGTCCAAATAGTTAGAGATCAGCTGGCCAAAAAAGTTTGCAAATCTTTTCTTTTTGTGTTCTATATGTATAGTGGAGTCACGCCATGGCTATATACTATTTGGCATAGCTTTGAAGCAAGGTCAGAAACCGGACGGTATTACAATGCATTACTTTCGTACTCGATGGATGAAAGCGAACGCGGCCTCCTGTTTTGGCGACAACTTTCTGTATAGGCTACTTATCAGTACGAACCACTTTTTTGTCCTTTCCAAAGTAGCAAGTAGATATCTCGATATAGCATCAATCACCCGAAAATGGACAGGTCCACTTTCCACCATGACATAAGCGGCGGTAACCATTGTTACTCAATTATAGGGAGTGTACAACAAATCTGAGAAATAAAAGGGTCTTTTTAAAGCGTGGGGGTTTTTGTACGCACAATGGTGAGATAAGGGCAATTCTTATACATAATTAGCTTTCTACGGATTCGCTCAGGAATTTTAACTGGCTAACGTGGGTTCGACTAACGTGGGCTCGATTTTTTGTCTCTAATTTGGTAGACGGCTTACTGAGTGCCACAAATCGTGCTTATCTAGCCACGGCGTGGACTGCTCGACTCCACCTTCCGCGATAATAAATAATAAGCCCAAATTATTCAGCCAGTAGCTAAAAAAGTATTCTCAGCCGCGTACTCGCGTCGGTTGTCTTTTGTAATGTTTCTTTATAGTTTGGGTAAATAAATTGGCGAGTAACTATCCGTGCGAATGGCTCCAATAGAATTCTTCACTTTCCATCCTCTGTTGAGTAGAGTTTAGTGACCGAAAGAGCTAAGAGTCTCCGTTTCAGGTTGACACAAAATTCTTTCGTACACTGAAAAAATTCAAAAGCTCAACTAGTTATAACTACTTGAGAAATAGCCAAATTGTGATTTTGCTTATTTTGGTTACTAATAGCCCTCAGATTGTCAGTCCTATTTAATGTAACTTGCAACTAACATTTTAACAGCTACTTAACAAATCATTTTTTTTTCAGTGTCCGGATGATTCGATGATGCTTCCCGGCTGTTCTTGCCTAGTTTACGAGTGCAACCTTGCATTTCTAAACCGATTCTCATGAAATTTTGTGAGTAAGTTCGATATGCAGATATATTTTGTTCATCGATTCAGTTATTCGACATTTTTCAGTGGTGGTTGAAAATATAAAAATTTACAAATCTCATGCATCAAACAATTGCGAGGGGCTGTGGTTTAAATATAGGTACCTATATCCTGTTTTTTAAGACTTAGAATATTTTGTGATGGAATACCGTTTAAAAATCTTCTGATCCACATTATTTCGACTGCCGGTTAAATCGTGGTACTAAAGCTTACACAAGGTACTTAAGTAAAAGCACGCCGCAATAGAAAGCATGTAGGTAACATGTAGAATAATAAAAATGAGTAATGGAACACGACATATTTCATTACATTGTTGTCGGTTCCTGCCTAATGCACGCTAGCCAAGATCTATTGATGTGTGGGTAGGTTGGAAAAGATCGATCGTTAGTAGAAAAGATATATAGTAAAATAAAATGATATTTTCTTCGGTTTTCGCCACTGCCACACATTTAAATAACACAATTTAAACGAATTATATCCCGTATATTAATTATTTGAGCCTCCTTGACGTTTCGGTAACTTTCCTGTTAACATTGGCAGAGGTTTACTGCGAAAAACACATTTTTTCTCTGACAAAGTTACATTTGTGCAAACCCAATTTATAAACATGAATTTAAAAAAATATAACTTTGACAGAGAAAAATTGTGTTTTTCTACCTGACGGTAACTGGAAAGTTACCGACACGTCAGGGAGGCTGTAATCTGGGGCCAGGATAGCGACCCTGCCACGACGATAGTTTAAATTGTTTTATTTAAATATAGTAACACGGCGAAATATATTCGTTCTTACTTCTGTAAATTAGTAGGTAAACAAAGACTAACCTCAAAGAAGAATTTTTTTGTCAAAAACTGTTATTTTCTCATAAATTAGCCTGAGTCTCTGATCTGAGCTCTGAGATATCACACTGCCTATTTTTTTAATCGAATTATCAAATTGCTTTACTTTAGAGAAAACAGCTGGTTTTAGCGTTGTCGATTTAGAGGTTAGAATTGGAATCTTGTTTCCTAAATATGACCAGTAAGAACGTAGATTTTATGCATTTTTGTGGGTGTAAATAACAATTTTACGACGATTTCGTAGGTCAAATCATCAATTAGATTCGCAAGCGTAACCTTGGAGCGAATTGGTAGTAACTGCGTTTTCTCACGATTCTTCAATGAAGCTAACATTAATTACCTTGGATAAATAAATCCACTAATACTTCTTTACATTTCGCGGCATTTGAATCACTGAGTACAATTCGGAGGCTATTAGATAAAATTGGACTGTTGTTTTTAATTCGGGACAACGCACGCGTCGTCACAATACTTTTAGCCTTGACACAATAACATTTATATCTGGCGAAGCAATTAATTTAACCGAGGACCGCGAACTGGAAGCTGTACAAGATACCATCACGATGAATGACATCAAATTGCTCTCTGACAATAGATCGTTCTGTCTCCACTCCAGTCAATGATTAATTACCCGTTAAGAGGCCTTATTCCTTCTAAAATGTATTATTTTCATAGTATGACAAATATATTGATAATTTTAATCAACTTTTTGAAGTGATTAATGTGAATAATACTTCTCCTTGAGTTCTACAAAGTAACATTTCTATTTCTAACATCGTTATTTCATGCATTTATTGCGTGCGGTCGAACAAAACAGTTTTCTGTCTGAATTTCGTCAAGTTCAAGTAGTTTTTAAAAACTAAATTATCACAATGGCCCTGTTCTAAGTAGTACCATTAACAATATGTTAAGAAACATGTTTGATCATAGAGCAAAATGACTACACTAAAACAATCATCATTTTTGAACGGATAAGGAGTCTTAAGCCCGCTTAATTCAAATTCGTCAACGAATGCGCTCCATAAAACAAATCAATAAATTGTTTCGATAAGTAATTAAAGAATGTTAATGTTTAAGTCTTAATCGTAGTGGTTTAATGTAATAAAAACAGGTTGGCCTTAAACGGGCTATAAGCTGAAAGGTCAGCGAAACATTGCTGTCCCAGTTTGCGGATTGGAAAAATAGCTCACGTGGGTGCTACGAGATAAAGTAAAGATGGTGGATAAATGCGTGTTTGGAATAACAATGCCGCAACTGAATGTACTGTTCCACCATGCTCCGCTAAAAGATCGTATCTTTATTCAAATTGCATAGTAAGATACGACGTTTTAATATAGTACGGTAGTGTTTATAGGCGCATATGTGACGTGAATCTTCTAAGCGTGAAGAATGGTTAATTTTGGTCGTTTTGCAAGTTTGGTGCTTGTGGGAGCAGAACATGCCCAAGCAGTCAAGGTCGAGGTCGCAAGTGAGTTATTGTCATTGAGGAGTCACTTGGTTGCGTAAACTTTTTATGAATCGAGAATCCTTCCTTCTTTTCCTTAATTTATATTTCGAAGCTGTAAAATTTTCATAAACTATGGGTAATTGGGTACCACGGTTGGTATTAATATGGGTATATTGACTCCTACAATACAAAATGCTTTATTGCAGAAAAAAGTTTACAAATTGGATACAGGAACAGTAATTTTAATAACGGTAGACAACAGGCGGTCTTATCGCTAAAGAGCGATCTCTTCCAGACAACCTTTAGGTAGAGTGGAGTTGACTAGTATAAATCACACAATGAGTAGGTGATGCAGAAGGGGAAGGGAGAACAAAATAATTCCAAAATGACCCCTGGAATTACTTTTCGTTGAATGTTTAATTTCGTCGAAAAAACATTTCGTGGAAAGCGTTTTTCTTTGCAACCGTAAACTATTTGAGATTGTTATACAACAAACCTAACCTAACTTAACCAATAGAATGATATTTGCAAGAATTATGGAAGAATTTATATTCATACAGAGGAATAAAAATTCTGCTAAATGATTTTTCGGCGAAATGAAACATTCGGAGAAATAAGTTTCTAGGAGTCAAAGGGCTCCTATTAATGTCTCATCTTTTACACGGCAGAGTAAGTAGAACAAGCGTAAGTAAATTAAATATGTGCCCGTATTTTTTTTGTGTATTTATTTTTGTATATCAGCCTCGTACATACATAAGCACTTAACAGAAATACCTATCCTTTGATAAGTTTTTAATAACTGCCTATTAACCACCTAAATTCAATAGTATCGGCTGTGTAGTGTTACTTCTTATTTAATATGGACCAATACTTTGTTCCTGGTTCTTGTATGTAGTATAGATTCAGTTTCCATTTCTAGATTACGAATTAAATATATCAACAGACCATTGTCAAGGTTCGCGAATCTTTACGGGCAAACAAATTACTGCGGAAGTGATATATAAAACTAAATAAGGTGTCGAGGGTCTTATAACAATGCGATAAGATGCATTGTTGTTTGATGGATATGCTTTTTGTCATTGTTGGTAAGATCTGGAGTGATTTGGCTATGTATGTGCAAGGCCTGACCTTACACTGAACATCAACTGTGACGACTATAAAATATCATCTAATCCACATTATACCTGTTAAGCCCTATATTTCCTGAATTATAAGAAGGAGTAACCCATAAAAATTACCTACAATACAATACAAGTACTCTTTATTGCACACCTCACAAATCAAACAGAAGAGATACAAACAACGGTCTTATCGCTAAAGAGCGATCTCTATCAGACAACCTTTGGGTAGTGGAGAAATTGAAAATTGATTGTGTTACTAGTCTGTGCAAAAGAGGAAAAAATAATAATACGTACACGAAATACAAATAAGTACATAAAATACATAAATATAATATACATATAATGTATACATACATACACCTAAATTCAGCCACAAAGATACTCGTAAAAGGACCAGTTCTTTCAGATAAGCTTTACCTACTTAATGCCTATTTCATAATCCGGAAAATTGGCGTTTAAATTACCTAGACGCTTTTCAAGAGCAAAACAGTTAGCATTTCATATTAGGATGCATTACGTAAAGCGCTAAACGATAGTCAGCGTAAGTCAAGTATTGCCAATAAATATTAATATTTATATACAAATTGACTACGCAAATACTGATGCAAAACTGTACGCGCACGCGATAACAACTCGAGTCAACATCATAGCTCCAATATGACATGCTAAGGTTGACACTCAACAGAAATTATGTATTATTTTTAATACCGCTTTAATCCCATGATATCTAATATTATAATTATTTTTTAGATTAAATACGTAGTATACTTACATATAATTTTATATACGTATATATAATTTAATATAGAAAGCTCCCGTGAATCATATTAAAATACACATGAAACGGGTTTACTCACATCGTAAAAGTCGAATATCGCTCGACTTGTTTCGAATTGGTACGTAGTTACATATTTCATTTGTTTACTAAAAAAAAGAGGGAAAGGTTTCACAAAAAAAATTACAAAAATACACAACAATACAATATTTACTTCATATTTTACGGAGCTATACCTACAAGCATTTAACTACTAGCATAGAGGCATTCTACCTTCGTCCTCCGGGTAGGCAAGCACTTGTGACTCCTCTGGTGTTGCAGGTGTTTATGGGCGACGGTAATCGCTTTCCATCAGGCGATACGTTTGCTCGTTTGCCCCCTATGACATAAAAAAAAAAACTAGAAGGCTTGAAAAGTTACTGAGTACTATCATCTGAACAAGATGTTTAGCTATATCTAAAACACCGATTGAAGGCGAAATATAAAACCAATTACAATTCCGCCAATTAGAAGGCTGTTTGAAAAGTTACTGAATACACTATCATCTGAACATGATCTTTAGCTATATCTAAAAACCGTTTGAAGGCGAAATATAAACCCATTACGATTCCACCCGCGATTCAGGTCAATAAAATACGTAAAAACATAAATCTTCTCTCACGAAATTCGCTAAATCCGCGGCTTACTTGCAAAATTGGATGGTACACATGCAGTCATGGAATGTTAAGCAGTATAAATCCGAAGTTAGAAATTCGAGGTTCGTATAGGCTCTAGTGTAAATTTTAACGCAAAAAATGCATCGAACACGTTTTTTGACAAATGTTACTTACACGGGAAATAAACGTGGATAAAACGTTTTGTTGCGTTGGAAGCATACATTTGGGGCTCTTGACAGATCTTGTGCTTACGTAATAAACTGTATTTGAATGAACGGAATGCCATAGAACTACGATACAAACTTCAAATTTCGACACCCTCCAAACAATGTAATGTAAAGGTAGGTACGACAACATTTTATATTAACTTTAAATTAATTTAAAAAAACCAGCACTGATTTGAATTACGAGTATAATGTAAATTACGAGATGAACGAAGATGACCGCATCGAGGTTCCTGAAGAAGAACTTACGGGTTCGAAACATGTGCTGTTCTTGACACATAAGTTATCACGAGAAAGCCGTATGTAACTTTCAATCTATATATATATTACGCGAGGCCGATTTTTGTACATCCCATCAGATCTACAGTTATGGTCCGATTTTGATAAATGATATGTCATTAGATTCGTCCCATGCTGGAGATGTGCATAAAACTCTTGGATTTTGAATTTTTTCCCGAAAAAGTACTGAAAAATGGATTTGAAAAAACTACTGTGCGCTAACCACGTGACATTGACCACGTGACCTGTGATCCCTATTTTGACTTAAGATGACCAAATAATAATAAGCATGATTTGCTCACAAACCTGTAGTAAGTTGTTCAGTATGATGAAATATTATTTTTGAGTCGGCAACATAATATCCGCAACACTTAAAACATGTACGAATATGCAAAAATAATTTTACAGTTTGTTGACAATGAATGACAGTAATCATATTCTGACAACTTTTAATGTATTTTTTATTGGGGGCTATAATGTCAATGATCTAAATTGCCAGGTTGTTTTTCTTTTTAAAATGTTGATATGGAAACTTTTTTCGCATGTTAAAAATGTGGAGGAAAAAGCCGGTTAAGTGCGAGTTGGACTGGTGCTCGCAAGACCAGAAAAACTGACCGTCATTCAAGAATAGATTATTTTTATAAGCGAGTTTTACAATAAATCAAAGCAGAAAAAATGTAGTAAGTACAACTAAACGTCATTCAAATAAGTAAATTTATGATAGATTATTTTAAATATGATTATATAAGTCCATCAAAAAAGAAACCAAAGCAAATAGCATGAGTTATGGTAAATTAAATAGTATTTTACTAGAAAAAACTAAGTCCTTCCGCTTGAATGTCGACGGGATGGGAAATGTGGTCGAGTTGAGAATATGGACGAGTTGACAATGTAGCTAAGTTGGGAATTTATCTACATTGGTAATATGGATGAGTTGGTAAAATGGACGAGTTGGAAATGAGGTCGAGTTGAGAATATGGACGACTTGACAAAGTAGCTTAGTTGGGAATGTATCTACATTGGCAATATGGATGAGTTGGTAAAATGGACGAGTTGGAAATGTGGTCGAGTTGAGAATATGGACGAGTTGGCAATGAAGACGACTTGGTAATACGGACAAGTTGGTGATATGGAAGATTTGGCAATAAAGACGAGCTGATAATAAGGACAAGTTGGTATTGTAGACGAGTTGGGTGTATCGTCGAGTTGGGAATATGGACGAGTTGGAAATGTGGATGAGTTGGCAATGTGGATGAGTTGGTAAAATTGACAAGTTGGGAACATGGAAAAGTGGGCAGTTTTTTTTTATGTCATAGGGTGAAAACGAGCAAACGAATCGCCTGATGGAAACCGATTACCGTCGCCCATAGACACCTGCACACCTGTGGACGAGTTCGCATTATGGACGAGTTGGCAATGAAGACGAGTTGGTAATACGGACAAGTTGGTAATATGGACGAGTTGTCAATGTGAATGAGTTGGGAATATGGAAGAGTTGGGAATGTGGATGAGTTGGCAAAATGAACAAGTTGGGAACACGGACGAGTGGGCAATGAAGACGACTTGGTAATACGGACGAGTTGAGAATATGGACGAGTTGGGAATGTGGATGAGTTGGCAAAATGAACAAGTTGGGAATATGGACGAGTTGGCAATAAAGACGGGCTGATAATAAGGACGAGTTTCTATAGACGAGTTGGGTGTATCGTCGAGTTGGGAATATGGACGAGTTGGAAATGTGGACGACTTGGAATTGTGGACGAGTTGGGCCTATGGACAAGTTGGAAATGTGGACCAGTTGTATTTGTGGACGAGTTAGCAATATGGACGAGTTGGCATTGTTGATGAGTTGGAAATGAATGCGAGTTGGCAATGTAGATGAGTTGGGTGTATGGACGAGTTGGTAATGTGGACGACTTGGCATTGTGGACGAGGTGGGAATACGGATGAGTTGGAAATGTGGACGAGTTGGCATTGTGGACGAGTTGAGAATATGGACGACTTGACAAAGTAGCTTAGTTGGGAATGTATCTACATTGGCAATATGGATGAGTTGGTAAAATGGACGAGTTGGAAATGTGGTCGAGTTGAGAATATGGACGAGTTGGCAATGAAGACGACTTGGTAATACGGACAAGTTGGTGATATGGAAGATTTGGCAATAAAGACGAGCTGATAATAAGGACAAGTTGGTATTGTAGACGAGTTGGGTGTATCGTCGAGTTGGGAATATGGACGAGTTGGAAATGTGGATGAGTTGGCAATGTGGATGAGTTGGTAAAATTGACAAGTTGGGAACATGGAAAAGTGGGCAGTTTTTTTTTATGTCATAGGGTGAAAACGAGCAAACGAATCGCCTGATGGAAACCGATTACCGTCGCCCATAGACACCTGCACACCTGTGGACGAGTTCGCATTATGGACGAGTTGGCAATGAAGACGAGTTGGTAATACGGACAAGTTGGTAATATGGACGAGTTGTCAATGTGAATGAGTTGGGAATATGGAAGAGTTGGGAATGTGGATGAGTTGGCAAAATGAACAAGTTGGGAACACGGACGAGTGGGCAATGAAGACGACTTGGTAATACGGACGAGTTGAGAATATGGACGAGTTGGGAATGTGGATGAGTTGGCAAAATGAACAAGTTGGGAATATGGACGAGTTGGCAATAAAGACGGGCTGATAATAAGGACGAGTTTCTATAGACGAGTTGGGTGTATCGTCGAGTTGGGAATATGGACGAGTTGGAAATGTGGACGACTTGGAATTGTGGACGAGTTGGGCCTATGGACAAGTTGGAAATGTGGACCAGTTGTATTTGTGGACGAGTTAGCAATATGGACGAGTTGGCATTGTTGATGAGTTGGAAATGAATGCGAGTTGGCAATGTAGATGAGTTGGGTGTATGGACGAGTTGGTAATGTGGACGACTTGGCATTGTGGACGAGGTGGGAATACGGATGAGTTGGAAATGTGGACGAGTTGGCATTGTGGACGAGCTATTATAAATGAATACATAAACAGTTACGCACTACATGATTTCCTTTTTAAAACCTGCGTAGTGAGTGCCCAAATCTGTCGTTTCGATTCATGTGCTTTTTCTGGAAATTGATAGAAATCGATCAAATCGATAAATTCTTCTTTCCTGAAGAAAGAACAACAAATTAAAATTCTACCAATCTTCGGTCCTATGAAAATATGTCAATATTTTTTTCAAGATATGGGATTATTTTTATGAATTAAATTTTTCCATAAAAAATAATATACATTTTATTTGTGGAACAGATCAGCAGATCACATGTCATTAATGCACAAGTTATTTTTACAAAAGAGTTGAAAAAGTTGTCACGATGAAACTGGCAGTTGGCTATCAGGCCTAGCTCTAGCCTGGCATGTTTCAACGTTTTTAAAACATTATTTTAACGTGTTTTTTTACAGTATTTATTCTTCGTTCGCCAAAAACTTCTTTTCGATAAAGTAGTTATTTTCTGTAACACTACCGGATTTCCATATTCTAGCGGCGGTTCGACGCCGCAACGGGCCTCTAGTATTATTTTATTAGTCATGTTTCGAAAATTTCGATGTATCAATTGGAAATAAGAGTTAATTCTTGATTTTAAGACCATTTAAAAAATACTCTGTGTTGTAATACACATATATACGCAGCGCCAACCCTATCCAAGTGAGAGGTGCACTGTTGTATCGTTTGTACTTTGAACAGCATCTGATGCAATGCAATTCACCTGCACTGAGCGACTTTACTCCCTTGGGCCGCATTTTTCTGCGCGCATTATCAACTTGGCAATCACATAATAAGTTCGTGTATTTATTTCTTACTTTTTCGTACTGGTTTTTAAGAGGTAGTTAAATTGACATAAGCAATGCTCACTATTTGAGTATTTTATATCCAACTTGAAAAAAAGTAGGTTGAGTTTCTCAGTTCGTTGGGAACCTTTCTTATGTATGTCCAACATAATTTCGGCCGTCTTCGGGTGCGATTACTGTACGTCTAGCATAACTGTACAAGTGTACACGCAACTCTTTTGTCGCGCGACAAAAGCTAGCTGTCGCTTTCCTATCAGTACCGTGCGAGCAAGACAGGTAACGCTGAGACGCGTGACAAGCGAACTCGCGGCAAGATTTGCTGGACTGATTTGGGAAAGTCTAGAGACCATGACCAGAGACCCTCTGGCAGAACTACCGGAATAAGATTGACTGATTTTCGTTATAATAATGTTTGTTAATAAGTAATTATTTATGAAGGAAACATTGATAACACAAATCTCATCTTTAATTTCTTCTTCAGATTATCTCTAGGTTTCTACACTGCCGTGCAATACTTAAACAACAGTAAGTGCAAAAAGTGAGTTTCGAGAAAAACGCAAAAAACCCTTTCAAACCGGTTTTTTTTGGTGTTCTCGATGATTATTTACAAATACTTGAATATCAAAATATAGCACGGAATACATGAAATACGAATACGTGAACATTTTTTTTATTTTAGCAATAATTGAATAAATTATTGCTATTTTAATTTTTTTCATAGTTTTACTGTACTCTCGAAAAGAACTAAAAACACAATAAATGCAGAATAAAGTGCAGTAAAAAAGCGCATTACTGCAATCCACCCTCGTACACTAATAGCTACTTGAATTAATTGCAGACTAAAGTACAGTATTCATAACAATTTACTGCAATTTACTTAGTATTTATATTGATAAATTGAGTTATTCGAGATACCAATACGTCGTGGTACAAATAAGGTATGTTTATAAATAATACACATATTTGGCCAAAAAATTTTTTCCAAAGTATCACTTCCCAAACTGTTTCATTTCCCAACTCACGATTTTCTCTGAAACCATATTTTTTTCGGATCTTTCATAAAACAAATCTAACCTAACCTACTGTATTCTATAAGAGCATAAAAAAATACACTGAGTTTTTTTTTTGCTTTAAGAGAAAATCGTGAGTTGGGAAATGAAACAGTTTGGCAAATAAATCAGTTTGGAAAAATATTTCGGCGAAAAGGCAGGATACCCAATTTGTGACTATGTTACATACAAATTCAAGAAAAATGAAATTTTTATCTTCTCGTCTACATGCTGTAGCCTTACCACGAGGAACATTTCAGTGTCAACGACGTGACACTGAAATGTTCGGGTAAGGCTACTGAATAAAAATGCTAGTAATAAAAACATTCACAGACATCTAAGTATATGTAACTTACACATCTTCACTCTGTCTTCAAACGCAAAATCAATGGTGTGCAATAAAGAGTATTTGTATTTGTATTGTATTTGTCAAATCTTCTTCTTCACCTGAGCCTGCAGTAACAGGTATTTTTCCAAAACAGGAGTCTATTTAAATTGACTTGGAATTATTTTTTTACTAAATTTGGACATCAGTTTCCATAGCTTTTTAAAGAGATTAAATTTCTTGATTAAATTTAGGCACAGGTTTCATTGGTGCATCAGGGTTTTTTTTTTTGATTTCAGACATGTTAATTTGTCGTATTCTGGCGACTCGAAATAAACAACATCTGCCCCCTCTCTACCATGGCTTCGACAATGTCTTTTAAATAGACTCGATTTCCGCGGTTATCAATCATTCAACTTCTGTAGAGAAATGTGCGATTTGAAATCATATAAATCGAATTTATTCAAATTTTACCTGTACTTTTCCTGGGGTTACAAGCTCGAAAAACTCCAAAAACGAACACGTTTCGCATTTTTTGAAGTAAATTTTGCTCGACATTGTGGTGGAAGGAGTCATCAGACATGAAAGTGTGGCTTGGCTCAAAGTATTTTAGAACCATTTTATGTTTGAAGAGCAAAATTCAACCTAATCTACAGTAAATTGCTGTCATGTTTGCAGTAAACACATTTAAAAATAGCCAAACGACAGTTTAAGTCACAGTAAGTGAGCTTAGTACTGTACTTTAGGTTGTATTTTGCTCTCTTGTTTACGACTGTTCGACCACTTAAATTATAGTAAGGAAATACTGTTACTGCATTTTAATTAGTAATTATGCTGAAAAATCATTAAAATACCAAACACAGTACAAATATTTTAGAACATTTATATTGTACTGTATTTTAAACAGTTTTTGGCGTAAGTATTAACTTCTGTTTACATGTTAATTTACGATTAACAGGAGACCTTTACTGTATTTTAATCAGTGAAGTCTAAAAATTCACAGCCGGCAACTCAATTACGGCATTTTAGTTAGTTTTACCTCAATAATTTACTAAACTCTTCTGATTTACTGTTCATGGGGGCTTCGATTTATATATGTTCCCATTGTCATAGTCACACGTGGACTATATACATGTGTGCGTCTTGACACGGTGATCTACGATCAAGAAAAAACAAAAAATCGCAAAAGTAGCACTTACTGTTGTTTAAGTATTGCACGGCAGTACACTGATAAAAAAAGATTTGTTTGCCCAATTGTTAGCTGTTAGTTACATAAATCGAAAGACTGACAAACTGAGGGCTACTTAGTAACCAAAATAAGTTTTGTATAATTAGCATAATTTTGGTTAACTAAGCAAAATTTGGCTATTTCTCAAGAAGTTAAACTAGTTGAGCTACTTATTTTTTTCCGTGTTGAATATTCGTTGTTAAGAGATAACTATTCTTAAAGTTTTCACGTAAGCTAAGCAGCAGGAAACAACTAGTTAAATTAAGAAGTGAATACATCAGATGATTCGTTTACGATAAGGCCTTGCCGGTGATTGTAGTATCTTTTCATGCCATTTTTTAGTTACATAATCGCTTGGTTGAGTGTGACCGTGACGTTCTAGAACCAAAATAGTTTCATCTCGATTGCCTATGTAATTATAATTAATACGCTTTCTATTCATTGTTAGCAAATTGATATAACGTCTGTGTAATAAGAAAAAGCTACATTCCTTAGTTAAAAGGCTGCGGAGAATTGGACGTTGAACTTAGTGTAGGATTTGACTCAAATAAAATTAAACTAGTGCGGAATTAAAGAATTTGCACGCATAGTTATTTCATAAAATATTTCATGAATTTACTTTTAAATAATCTGTAATGACCAGTCATTTTCACGGACTGTACAGTCGAGTTCATTTACATCTACACACTTACGAGAACAAAAATATCTGAACACGACCCTATTGTTAGGAGCATAAAATCGTGTTCAGATATTTTTGCTCTCGTAAGTGTGTAGATGTAAATGAACTCGACTGTTACGACACCGTGAGATTCCTACAGTAATAATTTTAATATAAGTAGACATAATTATAAACCTGTGATCTTGTTAGAAATAAATGCTCTATTGTGTCTAATATAATAATGTTTAATATCATATTGACATTTATATTTACGTATTATTTTCATAAAGTAAATATAGACATTCATATAATATTTATATTAATATATGATTTTTTTACATCTTCAACCCTCATAACTCCGCCATTTTGAAAATTTTCGAAAAACTGATTCGACAAAAAAATAACTATATACTCAAATAATTGTTGAAACTGCTCACAAAATTTCACGAGAATTGGTTTAGAGATGCGGCCTATAAGCGAGAATAGCCAGAAATTCGAACATCCAAACATCTGGACATGCGGAGGAATTTATGTCTAAGCTGAAACGGAGACGCTTCGCTCGCTCGGTCAATAACTATTTGGATGGAAAATGAAATTGATTTGCTAAAAGTGCATGTTAGTATTTTGTTCTAAAATCTTTCATGATTGTGAAAGTGTGGCATATTTGTGAATTTTTTGCCGCTACTTTACGTATAAACTAAAACACTTCGTGAGACATAATGCAGCAGTATAGGTATATTGCAGCATAATATTTTCCCAGTCAATTCCTCTCGTCAATGGGCCGATGGTTGCAGCGCATATCTCGGCCATTATGTTTGTAAATCACAAATGGGGCGGTGACGTTTTGTTGTGGGAAAGTCGTCGACGTCGAGCAAACGTTCTACTATGCTTACGTCAAAAAGTCGTATCTTACTATGAAATCCATATAAAGTTACGGCCTTTGTAGCAAAACTGCGTTATTCTCTCCAACCAAACACTAATCAGTGCACTTTACTATCCTTTTCGCGCTTTTAAAATATGAACTCAACAGCAAAGGACGGTGTGAGGAGCGTGGACTGTTCTTGAAACTGAATTTAAACTGGACTTGGAGGTCTTCGATAGTAGAGGGAAGCTCCTAATAAAATAATAACACTTGAAGATAGTTCACATAATGCTGTGTGACGTGTTGCTTGATCGGAGGCGGCCGTGAGAATGATATCAATTAATCGAGCGGCCATATTAGTATGATCGCTGGATTAAACTTATTGATGGCCAATGGGTAAGAAGGGCGTGGCTCAATTCTTACGTGTGATATGATGAGGTGTGTTAATGTAACCTGAACAGCATTATCTCTTTATTTCAGTAAATACACATTGATATTACATAATGTACATTGGTAGAACATATTTTGATTAAAAAGTTATCATACAAGATTCTTATTGGAAATCCTATTGTTTACAATATTAAACCTATTCGATGAAGCTTTCTATGTGTTTCATTATATATTTATTGGTGGTTTTACATGTTAATTAACCAAAGCTTCATATCTTATCCTATACACAATAGTGAGAGCAATTAACCTTATATATTAAGTAAAGTAAAACGAAAAGAAATAAGTCTTTGTATATAATGATTTTCTTATTATCTAAGCTGATTACTTAATATTACGTGATTGAGCTAACTTATAATTATTACATAAAATCCTAACCTACATGCGACAGTCCCCCCTTCGTACGAAAGTACAATATTTATGTGGAGCAAATGTAGATAAGTCGATTCGTAGGTCGTCGGATTATGCCTGAGTTAGTTTGGACGTCGGCCACCCTTACATGGCCGTCAGGGCCGGGAAAGGTTTTTGCTATAATGCCTCTAGGCCACGTCCCTCTCGGCATAGTATTGTCAGCTACTATAACGACGTCTCCTATAGCAGGATTCTTGAATTTGCTGTAAGTACTGGCTCGCGGACATAGCAGCGGTCTATACTCGGCGATCCATTTCTTCCAGAATATGTCGGCTAGAGCTTGGGCGGTCTTCCATGACTTTAGGGACGTATCGTCCTTGAAGGTGCCCCATGGGCTACTAGCGTTGGATCTCAGCAATAAAAAATGGTTCGGGGTGAGGGAAGGTTCGCTCATATCGGTATTGATTGGAGTGAGAGGGCGCGAATTGACTATGTTTTCGGCCTCTAATATGAGCGTATGTAGGACCTCTTCGTGTGGGGCCTTCTCTCTGAGTGTGATTTTCAGAGCGGCTTTTATGGCGCCTACCATTCTTTCCCACGAACCTCCCGCGGCGGGATTACCGGGCGGAATTTTCTTCCATGTAATGTCTCGGATGGCGGGATGATCTTTCACGGATTCGGGTAGCGATTTCTTTGCTTCTTTTATTTCTCGTTCCGAGCCCACAAAATTGGTTCCGTTGTCCGAGTAGATGATTGTTGGGGCTCCGCGACGTGCTATCATGCGTCTGAGGGCTAGTATAGTGGAGCTCGCCGAGAGTGATGCGGCTAACTCGAGATGGACGGCTCTGGTCGTAAGGCAAGTAAAGAGCACGCCCCATCTTTTCTCTCTTCTACGCCCGATAGCAATCTGCATCGGCCCGAACAAATCTATGGCGGTAGCGGTAAACGGAGGCTGATATGCGAGTAGTCTTTCTACAGGTAGGTCGCCTACAGGGGCCTTGAGGGTGGCTCCTTTATAGGTCCGACACCATTGACATTTATTGCATATATATCTCATAGTCCCTCGTAGACCGACTATAAAATACCGCTGTTTAATCTCGTTCATCACGGTCATGTGATTGCCATGATTGTACTTTTCATGGTAATGTTGTATGAGTAGTTTCGTGAAGCTCTCTTTAGCGTGTAAAATTGGGATATCCACTTTGCCTCGGTCTACTCTCGAGTCGAGTACCATGACGTCCGCCTTGTTCATTTTTACAGCTATCTTATGGATAGGCGATCGTCGCGGCAGTGGATTATCGTTTCTTGACAATTTTACTTCCTCTTCGAAACTTGCGTATTGACTCCACTTGATTAGGAGTAATTCCGCAATTTTTACATGTCCATTATTCATCTCTATTTCGGGTTTTCTCAATAGCAATCGGGTTTTAAATACTTCAGCCGCAACTATAACGCAAGCAGTAGCCCTAACTAATCGAATAAAACTCGAAAATCGTTCTATCGGAGGTAAATAATCGAATTTATCGCATGTACGGATTGATAACGTAATCGCGTTATTACGTTCTTCGCCTGAGGGCGGTTGAGGTGAAGGTGACGGTTTTTCGCGCGGCCACTCCGATTTATCTTTTGTAATGAATTCGGGTCCGAAAAACCAGCGGTGGGTGTTATCGAAATTCGCGGGCGCGCCCTTTGTAGCGTCGTCGGCTACGTTTAGCGCGCTGGGCACCCATCGCCAGTCCGCTGGCGAAGTGCTACTTTCGATTTCAGCTAATCGGTGAGCCACGAAGCTCTTAAATGTACGCGGATCTGCTTTTATCCATGCTAGCACTGTTCGCGAGTCGGACCAAAAATACCTATTCTCAATTACGTAATCGGATTCTGCGACGACAGATTCCGCTAATCGAGTGCCTAACACACAGCTCTGAAGCTCTAATCTCGGAATAGACACTACTTTAAGCGGCGCTGCTCGGGCCTTGGATGCGATTAAAGTCGATTTAATTGACCCTGACTCGTCCCTGCCCACAAAATACACGGCCGTAGCGTAAACCTTCTCGCTGGCGTCACAAAATATGTGGATATCGCCCTTACGGTCGCGTGCGGGAACGTGTCGGGGGATCTCGAGATTGCGTAACTTTTGTAAGTTATCTATAAACGACATCCATGGCGCTTTACAGCTATCCTTTATTTGATCGTCCCATCCGATACCGGTACGCCATACCTCTTGCATTACCGTTTTACCTAACACGGAAATGGGGCTTGCATAGCCGATTGGGTCATATACAGACATAGCGCTACTAGTGACCTGCCGCTTAGTCGGCAAAGTCGAACCGTTGAGAACTTCCTCTGGTGTGTTTCTCAAATTTACGTTAAAGCCTAACGTGTCTCGCCTATGGTTCCATATAAGCCCTAACGTACGTTCGGTATCAGATTTACCTATCACCGTACTATCCTCTATTTTTGGCTGTACGTCGCTTATGACGTTTGGGTTGTTAGAGGCGAAGCTTCGCAATTCGAACGAGGCTTGCATGTTCAAGTGATACAGGTCGTTAACTATCTGCTTAACCTTATTTTCGTCCTGATCTAAGGCTACCAACATGTCGTCCATGTATGTGTTTCTGATAGTTATATCGGCGGCGATAGGATAAACGTTTTTTTGTTCTAACGCGTTTTTGTTTTTGACGTATAAGGCTGTGGTTGGACTCGCAGCGGATCCGAATATCAACCGTTTCATACGATATTCTTGTGGATCTTCTGTCCTGCTCTCTCCTCTCCACAAAAAACGTAAACTATCCCTGTCCTGCTCTAACACGCCTACTTGTAAAAACATTTCTTTTACGTCGGCAATAACCGCGGTTTTGCCCTCGCGAAATCGAAGCAGGACTCCGAACAATGACTTTAACAGGTCAGGCCCTGTTAATAATGACTGATTAAGGCTAGTATTATAGGCTGTAGCCTTTGCGTCAAATACTAGACGTAATTTTAATTTTTGCGCGTGTCTCGTCGCAAAATGCGGCAAATACCACGTACGCGGCGCTTCTGGCGGGGGACGAGAGTTAACTATTTCCGCATAACCTTTATTAATCAAATTTTCAATTTGTGCGGTATATTCTGCCTTAAAACTTTCGTCCCCGTCCAGTTTGCGTTCTAAGCTATATAGCCTGCGTAGCGCTTGTGCGCGGTTGTTGGGCAAAACCTCGTTATCAGATCGCCACAACAATCCCGTTTCGTACCTATTTTCTCCCGGGATTTTCCTACACGTAGCCTCTAATATGTCTAAAGCACGTTGGTCCGGGTCCGCCCGGGGCAATTTTTTCTCTACCCCTAACGACTCGATACTGAAGTGCTGTTTCATACAGCTTAAAATTTCATCTTCGGTAGTGGCAGGACGAACGTGGTTTATACGAGCTACTTTATTCCCCGGTCTATCCTGGGACCCAAAAAGGATCCAACCTAGGTTGGTATAGCCCGCAGCTATTGATGAGGTGGGGCCCGTAAGGAGCTGTCGCGACACGATTAAACCCCAATTATCTTGCCCAATTAAAATTGTGGGCGTCCCGCGCTCATATACTAATTGGTCCGTTATGTCTTTTAAATGGTCGCATTTTTCCACTAACTCGCGAGAAACCTCTTGCGAAGGCAGATTCAATTTATCGATTGTATACGCCGAAATTTTTTCTAGATTTCTTGTACATAAACCGCGAATCGATAAATTAATCCTACAGGACTCGTGGTCTGTTATCTGACCTCCAATGCCTTGGATCGCGAGAGGTTTGCCCGAACCTCTGGGGGCTACCTTATCGGCCGTGCCTCGTTCTATTAGAGTCATGGTCGAGCCTGAGTCTAGGAACGCTAGTGCCTCGGCACTACCTAACGGGCCTGAAATTTCTACGGGGACCACCATAAGATACGTATTAGCGCGCTGAATTTGATTAATACTGCTAACACTTGCGCGGACAGATTGCGCTTCGCTCGTAAGCCCGTGAAGCAACTTATGGTGACCTGCTTCGCATTCGTTTTTACCGCATGCGACGTATTTGCACTTAATAGGGCGCCTATGATTAGGTTCTAAACACCTATAGCACAGCTTAAGGCTTCGGGCCGATTCCCACCGGTCTGCAATAGACTTTTTTAAAAAATCCGGGCAAACGGCTAACTTGTGATTCCCTTTGCAAAGTACGCAATCCTTTTTATTATTATTAAAATTATTCTGCGACTGCGGGGGCGGTCGAGATTGCGTGGGTTTCACCGTTTGCGCGGGTTTTTTTTTATGCGTTTGCGGGCGCGAATTTACGGTAGCCACGGTAGCGGCGCGGTTCGATTCCCGGTATGAGTCGTCGTCCGAATCAGAGTCGCTTGCGTAGTCTCGATAGCTACTTTGGTATGGTCGTCCGCGGCTCGCACCACCGTGCATTCGTTGTTGTGGCTGCCTCGACTCGGCATGGTTCATATTAACCACATGAACGTTTGCACGGGACTTTGAATGTCTGTGGTGTGATCGCTTCGTGGCCATACTGACAGTCATTTAAAAAGTTAGCCATCGCGACTAATTCGGGCGTCCCCTGATTGGCCTGTTTATACTTTGCCCATTCATACCTAATTATTACGTTTAATTTATCAGTTATTTTACTCACTAACTCGGGCGCGTGTAACGATATTACTGCTGTCTTCGGCTAACCTGGGCATGCGCTTAACGTTATGGATCTCGGTCAAAACTATTTCTTCGGGATCCCCGAAATGCCTTTCTAAAGACTCCATGATTTCGTAAGGATCGGTTACTGTGTACATGATGGCCTTGACCGCTATCCGCGCCTCGCCGCGTAAGGCGCGCCTAATTCTACCTACGTTATTTACGCTACTGAAATGAGGCGCGCTATCTTCAAATTCGGCCCTAAACGCTATCCATTCCGAGATATTTCCATCGAAATGCGGCAATTCCGGAATTTGCCTATGTATGGGAGGGCCTTGCAATGCCCGATCGGCGTGTCGTACTTGCCCTAATTCTACCCTATTGCCGTTATATGCCGGGTTCAAACTTCTGTTTTCTACAACGGGTGGTCGATTGTCGTAATGAGATGCTACCCAACCCGAGACTCTCTCAGCGGCCCGACCCACCGCGGACGCACTGTCGGATTGCGCTTCAATACGCGCAACCTCCAGTCTAATATTTGCTTCCGCGGCTGCCTTCTGAGCTAGTTCGAGTTCGGCTTTACGCACCTGCAATTCGGCCATTAAAACAGAAATTTGACTGCTACTTTCCCTATTGGCATTAACTAACGTATTGTCCGAATTCCTATCACCGGGCCTGTCTATATCTCCCCTACCGACTTCTAACGCGTGGTCGCGGGCGGAATGGGGCACAGGAGCCGGGTTTATCGCGGGTGAATTGGCTACGCTCGATCGCGGGGCGGGGGCCGAGGGGGGATCGCTCGCGGGCGTCATTGTGTTCGCGTTTTTATTGCTACTGCTTGCGTTATTAGATGGGCCAGTCCCGTAGCTCCAAGTATTTGTAGGATTAGTGGACGTCTCGCCTGACTCCGGAGTCTGGTCTCGTGATTTTTGAGAACGCGTAACTCTCTTTTCCGGAAGAGACATCGCACGGGGGGACTGTCGTTTAACCTAACACACACACTGAATTTAAAACAATAACAAAAAACACTGAATTTACCTAATACCTAACACCTATTCATTAGCGAGGCTAAGTGCGACACTAATGAGCCCTAATATCCCTACGGCGTAAATCCCTCGATGCACAGATCCGTTACGGTTTGTTCACACCGCTGGGTTACCCCCGTACGGAAGCTGTGTTATGCGTCACACGTGAACGCTTTAGACGCGGTACAAGGAGAACTTAATCAATCCGAGACCGATTGATGCGGAAGCAAGGGGAAATTAATCAACCCGAGATCCGATTGATGGCAGAACAAGGGGAACTTAATCAACCCGAGTTCTGTGATGCACGTCGTGGTGCGGACTATTGTCCGATTGATGGCAGAACGTGGGTTCTGTGATGCACGACGTGATGCGGATACGAGGGGAAAATTAATTCGACCCAAGATCCGATTGATGCCAGAGCAAGGGGAAACTTAATTCAACCCTGTCTGTGATGCCCGGCGTAGGGACGTAGGGTTTAATCCACTACACGTCCCTATGATGATTCTCTTGCGCGCCTCCTGACACTGGAACGACGGTCCAATTCCTTCCGTCTTGATCCGGTGCTCGAAGGTCCAATTCCTTCCTTCGATGATCGCTGATTCTTGATATCCGGCTTTCGAAGTACCAATTGTGAGGAGCGTGGACTGTTCTTGAAACTGAATTTAAACTGGACTTGGAGGTCTTCGATAGTAGAGGGAAGCTCCTAATAAAATAATAACACTTGAAGATAGTTCACATAATGCTGTGTGACGTGTTGCTTGATCGGAGGCGGCCGTGAGAATGATATCAATTAATCGAGCGGCCATATTAGTATGATCGCTGGATTAAACTTATTGATGGCCAATGGGTAAGAAGGGCGTGGCTCAATTCTTACGTGTGATATGATGAGGTGTGTTAATGTAACCTGAACAGCATTATCTCTTTATTTCAGTAAATACACATTGATATTACATAATGTACATTGGTAGAACATATTTTGATTAAAAAGTTATCATACAAGATTCTTATTGGAAATCCTATTGTTTACAATATTAAACCTATTCGATGAAGCTTTCTATGTGTTTCATTATATATTTATTGGTGGTTTTACATGTTAATTAACCAAAGCTTCATATCTTATCCTATACACAATAGTGATAGCAATTAACCTTATATATTAAGTAAAGTAAAACGAAAAGAAATAAGTCTTTGTATATAATGATTTTCTTATTATCTAAGCTGATTACTTAATATTACGTGATTGAGCTAACTTATAATTATTACATAAAATCCTAACCTACATGCGACAGACGGCGTTAGAAAGGATTAGGTCGTGAGTAGCGGGTACTAAGTACAGTCAGCACCAAAAGTTGCCAGCGTGCTGGTGCTCAAAATGATATAGACACGGCCTATTATCAGGAGAGTTGTACAGATCATTTGCATGACTACTTTTGCTGTTGACTGTACCTAGACCACATAATCATAATGCACGTGCATCGCTCAGGGCATGAGGGTAAACAAAGCGTTTGAGAATGGGAACATAAGCGGCCCCGGTTAAGTGAAACAATGGTTTTTGCTTACACCATTGCGGTTTGTATTTTTAGAGCATGAAGGGATACAGGTTTGAAAGTGTGATGCCAGTTAACAAGTAGGTACACACAAAAATACCCCCGATAATCTCACAAATTACCACGACCTTATAAAACTATTTGAGGTTCATATTTAGACTTTCAGCGTAATTATGCTATACTGTAACGGATTCGAAACGACATTAGACTTGAAACTAATGGATTTCCGGTTAGGTAGGAAGTTAGCAATATCGTTATACGTACTACACATTTAGTCGAAAGGCTGGAAAGAGCCTTGTTGGTTTCGGGCCCACCAAATCACCGGGCCCTATGGCGAAAAGCTACTATATGTGCATTGTAACGTCATAAATTCACACCGGTGCTTATATTGATTTTGATTATTCTTAATATAAACATTAGAATCGCTGATGGCGACAAGATGTCTGGAGCACAGCGTGGTCACTTTAAGAAAAACCGCTTATTTAACATAATGGGATATAATGAAGCGTTAAGTATACGATTATCTATGCAAATTTGAAACAGGAAATGACTTCCAACAGGTTTTAAGTAGTAAATAATCTCTCTAACGTGTTTTTAAGTAAGTTAATTAGGCAGGGTCACGGTCGTTTTCTGTCGCGTCGCACTGATCGTGAGAATCGCACTCTACTGGTGCCAAGTGTTCCCAAGCGCTCAATAAATATTGTTACATCGTGAACAAACACTTTTGACGAATAATGACACGTTTAATTCACTTTGTGGACATTTAAAGGTCGAGAAAACTCTCGAGAGGTTAAGTTATACCCCAACTTAAAGCGAAATGTTTATTATGTGCTTTATGTAGGTATTTCGTCATGAATGCACTATGTTTTGGAAATATGTAACTAGTGACTGTTGCTGTAGATCACAGTAGAACGAGATTTGTATTTTTAGGGTTCCGTACCTCAAAAGGAAAAAACGGAACCCTTATAGGATCACTTTGTTGTCCGTCTGTCCGTCTGTCAAGACCCTTTTTCTCAGGAACGCGTAGAGGTATGAAGCTGAAATTTATATCAATTACTCAGGTCTACTGTCCCTTGAAGCTGTGAAAAAATCAAACTTCTAAGCGAACGCAATCAAAAGATACAGCCGTTTATGCCGCAAATTTTCGACACTTGCAAGGGAATCAAAACCTACAGGGTGCTTCCCGTGAACTCAGAATCTTGAAATTTGGTACGAAGCAACGTCTTATAGCATAGATAAAGGAATAATTACGAAAACCATATTTTTTTTTTTTAATACCTAACTTTGCACCTAATTTATATGGGGCGCTATACATACCAGGTGCAAACTTAACTTAATAACCACTTAGGGATGGAAAGTGTTTGTACGGAACCCTCGGTGCGCGAGTCCGACTCGCACTTGGCCGGTTTTTTTTTAGATATGGCCGTTTTATTTTACGTTTACCTTACGCCAGTTTGAAAACTTTCGACAAACGCATTAAAAAAAAAACATGTTAGTAATTATCGAACCTGCTCATAAAAGGAGCAGTGGACATCTGGATATTCGAATTAATTTTTGCTCAAGCTGAAACTCGCTTGGTTTAATATATTTTTCAAGGTTTTCTAAGTATGCGTCTATTTTAAGATCATGGAACCAGACAATATTACATCACGTAAAACATGAACCGCGGAAACAAAAAAATCTCATAAAACTAAACGTCTGTATGTCACGCAAGTCGCAGGAACGCACACCTTAATAGTCTTCGTATTTCACAAGGTAATTTCGAGACGCATGCTGTTCCCATTCCAATATAGTATCGCAATTGCTATTAGCACACATCGATTTGTTCCTCTAAGTTCAGAGGTCGGCGTTTCGGTCAGGTTCATTGCATGCTATTACAAAGATACCTATCTAATTTCTATTATGGCCACTTGTCTGTCATTCTTTAGCCGTAAACATAATGGTTACATGTCATTAGACACAACTTTGGCGTTCTACTTCAAATAAATATACGTGACATTCCAATGCACTTTGTACACACCTATCATCCATTGAAATTGAAAAATGTCAATTGTTAAAGTGAATGCAATTGTAAAATATCACATTGATTTCAATTGTCTTAATAGGTGAGAGTGAGGTCAAAGGACGTCGAAAGTATCATTAAAAGCAAGTAGAACCTGCGGATTCTCAGAGCTACACGTGGATATGTTCATTCACGACGCGGTTATTCCGATGCATACTGATCATTACGGCGAGATAAGATTATAGGACATAACGACGGTATGCCTCTTGGGTGGTCTGTACCGCGCCAATATACCATGTAACCAGAGCTCTCTGACCCACCCGTCTCCCCCTGGCAGTACTGTCATCAGCACTTTCAGAAGACACTCGATATTAATGTGGAGGTCTTAATTTCTGGTTGCATCGCACAATGTGATGCCGGCATGCGACTCCAAACTGTCTCAGCGAAAGTGTGCGAACGTTCGGACGTCAATGGCGAAATTTCTTGTAATTCATCAGTATATTTTTGCAATGTAATCATAATCAACCAGTGGGTGGGCACTATCTCCTTAATTCCTGTCATACGTTTTCAAAAGCGTGTCTACATTTTACCGCTTTTATGATTGACCTGAATGTAATCAAGTGAATGTTTTCTAATCGGTTAAACGGTTTTCTGATTTGGGGTATCTGATTATTGAATTGGGACAAGTGTTGTACTATACGTCTATAAACATTGAGAATCTGATAGGAAGGCTGTGTTTGTATTATTGTAGTATTTCGATTCAGTTATATTCCTTGTTCTCGGCCAAGGACCCAGCAGGTTCCTGACGAAGTATTAAATGCACGCAGAAGTTTATTTGTTTTCGGCTTGCATAAGGTTAGTCGAGCGAGACAAGTGCGCTATTGGGAAAATCGCGTCTACGGTATCGAAATACACATCCAAAAGTACAAATGTCATAATACTAACGCCATCTTAGAACCACGCGGCTATAGTTGCTCGGCAAATACAAGATTACTTATACTCCGCGCGGCGAACGATGATTCCTATGACACCTGTCATCTCAGTAAATTTTATAACCTATAATCGGCATCAAGGGTCTGACACGCTTTGATAGATAAAGATAGCCTTATTGCGATTCCTAAAAGAAGAAATAGAAAAGAGTGCCATGTTTTGTCTTTATCAGCGACCGAGCATTTTTTCATGGTACACTTCAAAATCGAAGCAAAACAATCAGGTAGTATCAAAAGCGGTATAGAAATAGAAGATTTTGTGTATTAAATAACTGATATTACCAGATAATTGACATATTAACGGATGTGGAGTGTTTGTGTGTAGCCTCAAAAATGGTGGGATGTTCAGTGCTTGGTTAGAAAAGCAACAGTTAACGAAAATAAGCGGATTTTACATTTCATGCGTAAGTACAAGTTTCTTTGTGTTTTGATCACCTATTTCTTTCTCAAATCTCACAAGAATCAAGTTACAAAGTTAAATCATTAGTTATATCATGAAAAAACATGATAAAATAGGAAAAAACTGTAAATTATTTTCAAAATAACTCTGAGCATTTTGACATGTCAATATTGCAAATCGGTCAAATTGCGTAGCATAAATCTACGATAGAAGCAAGCTAACATAGACGTCTAAATAAATCAGTCGGTTTATAATCCAATTTGGGGATGCCTAGATATAAAATAAAAATTACCCCCATATTTGGGGAATCTATAGCAAATTGATATTTTCAGTTTTCCGATTCCGACAGAGAAAGAACCGTGTTAAAAATGAATAGCTAGGCCTAAGAAAAATTAGATTTTTTAGCAACTAGTATTGGTGATATCCTATCTACTTATGTCGTTTACAATTTAACTATTTAATTTTGCTTTGTTACAGAATGTCCCAATAAGGCGGTGCGCCCATGAACGTGGACTGTCACGATGGATTAAAAGTATCCTGAGTAGAATAGAAGAAAAAGAAGAAAGAAGAAGTTTCATCCTATTTTTTTAGTACTGGCCAGAAAAATTCTACAGTATTCCAGAGCAAATCAAAAATTTTGTTTAGAAACAATTGTTGTAAATACCTATTATTTAAAGTTTAATTTAAACTAATTTCATTACCTACTTTTATTATCAGAGAACCCAAGTATATTATTTTTATTTGATTATACGGACTAGTTTTGAAAATACTTAATATAAAGGTGAAAGCAGCGTCGTCTAAGACTCAAATCAATCAGCACTCAAATGACGACACCTTGTGGAAAATTGACATTCGTAGCCTATAAAAGAACAGCGCTACAATTTTTATACCAAATCCGCCTTAGTAATAGTCCGACTTATGATTTACTGCGCTGTGACCAATTACCTTTCGCCTATGGTCTTTTAAAATGAGGAACAAATAGATTTTTAATCGTTAATTGGAATATTTTCAAAAATATAAAAAGGGAATACATAATTTTTTTATCCTTTATTTGATGTTATTGGAAAATGAGTAAAACAAATTAAATGTTGTGAATTCGAGTACTTACTTGGAACGTTTCTCTTTAACCACTTTTTATGGGGTTTTTTTTTTTGCGACCATGGCAACCCGACATTTTGACGTCATTATATGTCTTTCTCTTACGCCTGGTCGCTCTGTGGCAAATCTATAACTACTATACTATATCTATGATCGGCATGTACTGAGATGACAAGTGTCATACGAATCATCGTTCGCCGCGCGGGGTATAGTTTTAGTACTTTTCGACATTTCGATATGGTAGTCGCGCTATGCTCGACTTGTCCCGACTGACCTTACTAATCGAAATAAACCGCAGCGAAATTGAATGAATTGCATATACTTCGTTTTAGGTTTTGGATGATTAAACAGAACTAACTATGACCCAAAGTTGAACTTAAATTAGTCATAACATCATTTTCTCGAATCAACGCAGAGCACAAATTACTTAAGCCCCCATATCTTTGTCCCAAATAAAAGTTCATTGTTATTACAACACAGATAATGTAATTTTTATGTCTAGGACGACAATCGCGTAGGAAACGGGTCATTAAGGTGGCCTTTATCTTTACGTTCAGGTGCGAGGCAAACAAAAAACGCAACAGGTAATGGAAGATAATCACCTAATTATTGTTGAAAACACATTTATTTAAGTAAAGGAAGAAGGAACAATTAGTCGAAAGAATCGGAGTCATTAACGTTGCACTACGCGTGTTTATTGATAAGGAAATAGTATGCATGTTTTAGTTGTAGGTTTATTTCGATTTCAACCAATGTCAGGATTTTGTGTTCTGTTACAGTGGGTGGGCACTACTTATCTCCTGAGATCCGTGTTCGTTTATCTAATATTTCGATAAAATGTAAAAACTCCTTTACAACAGCCAACTTTTTAGAATGACTTGTATTTTCCTCATTTGTGTTCTCTATATCTATTTTCTTCTCTATGTTCACCATAGCCTTTACATTTGGGTTAAATTAAACTGTATTCAAAGTTCTCTTTTCAATAATATCTTTGGAATCAATGTTCTATCCATTGTTGACGGTAATGCCAACGTCGAAGGGCCGAAACCAGGTTATCATGCGCTCATTATCCCCGCTGTTTTGGTTATTATCCGCTTATATCTTATCAGTACTTACCTGTTTGCGAGTTTTGAGACCTGTCCTAGCTTGCGAAACTAATTGATAGTCTGGGAGATCGACGTTAATTTACCCATGTCATTCAATACGTAATCCCAACGGCACTATTTCTTTACAATTACATTAAGGTCAAATAAGCTGCTTAAAACTTTGGTCTGATTGTAATTGATTCTAAGTATGAAATATATTGCAATTAACACACAAAGATCTTGAGGCTTTCCTGTTCAAGCGAATCGTTGCTTATTTATTAATACGATCAGGTACCAAAACGAGATTTTTTTACAATTAAATCAGTGCATTTGGCTGTTTGATTTTCGAGAGATACGTTTAGAAAAATATGCATGGTTGTGATTTATGATACTTGCATGTGAGTTTATTGGAATTAATTTCGTGTACTCAACGACTTAGCGCAACTTACGTTCGATTCTCCGACTATTCCACAGTTCTTCTTAAACAATGGACGTCTTTCCAGCCTATGGGCAAGTTTCCATATTATCTACCACCACCTACTTACTAAATTTGCGATATTTTAAACCGAATGAGAATGCCACTAGCTTCTCAGTAGAATGAAAAGAACATTGTAGCACATTGAAAATATGGTTTAGTTTTGTTAAATTCAATCCGCATGACAAAATATTACCATGTTAAATAATATAGTGGCTGTAATACAGATGTTTTATTATCAAAACTTCGCAATAATAATGTTTTCTCATAGCTCATGCAATGCTAGTACCACCTACCTCATATTGTTAATGTTTTAAGGTAGTTCGTTAAGTATCTAATGTAGAACCACTCAACTTGTAAGTAGTGACCGGCCCCATATTCTTGATAATTAATCAGTTTTTAATCTATTAACATCACAGTTATAATGGAAAGTTTTCTGCAAGACTTTCGTTTGTTTTGTACGTCAGAGCAACATCACAACATCAGCCTATGCTTCAAGTGTTTTCATATAAACAAATGCCACAGATTTTTTGTGATTATTTATTTACATCACCGGATCTAGCGTATCTTGCTGCGGCTGCGGTTGTCGCGCTACTCAGCGTCACCTGTTTTGCTTGCACGGTATAAAAAGGAAAGTGACAGGTAGTATTTGTCGCGCGACAAAGTGTCGCGTGTCATAGTGCTGAATGAATTATCTTTAACGAAGACCTTTGTACTAGTGAACGTCTACGTCCCGACTATTAGTAATAAAAATTACTCTCAAAGGAGGGGAAATGGCGTTGGATTGCCCATTGCGGCAAGAAGGCCTCACCAATAGATTCTCAATTAATCTCTCATCGAGCAAAGGTTGACTAAAGATAGAGGGTTGCGTGGCAAGAAGCTGCTCTAGGAAAGAAATGCACAAAATTGTCGCTATTGCCACGAATCGGAAGTAAAAGCTGTAATGGTACTCCCCGTTCCTCGAGCAGTTAAAGGATGCAAGAAAGCATAGAGAATCGTGAGAAGTCTTTGGATGTGGATAGCACAAGTAAAAACAAGATAGTCTGTCAAAGGTGACGCCGCCGGGGGGAGAGTAAGAGCGGAGAGAGCCACTGGACTTGAAGCCAACTCACTTTATTAATCACTTAATGTTTCCAAGTCCATCCTTGAGCCGCAATTCTTACGGCTGCGTTCAAGGTTACTCTTACCGGCCGGTTGAGGCAAACCTAAGGCTCCGATCCCACATTCCCTGTCAGGACCCACCCAGAGCACTCAGGTACATGTCTACTCCTAATCAGCTCGCCCTGTTATCTGATTGCACTGGTAATAACAGCGGGCAATGGGGTCGTCACCCTACCTATTATAATATAGTCCTCAACACCGCATATTTGCTTAATCTTTGTATATGGCATTCTGCGTATAGTAGTATTCTTTGTCTTTATTGATGCAATATGATATCGTTGATACATAAATACATTGCATATTTGTAGCAACTTGATTCATTGGCAGCGATGCCCCTTTCTTTGGATGCTGATATTTAAAAACATCGATTGTAAACAAAGTGCATCGTCATCTTAATCTTGCTCAATGCTCACTGCCATATAATAAAATTCTATGTTCTAATTATAATCATGACTATAACGAATCAAGCTCTTTTGTATTCAAAACCACTAGTGTAAAGTTAAACTCGTACTCGAGGTGTGTGGCCGAACCTTCGCAAACAGGTTTCCGTGCTCTCGGAACTATAAAAAAGCATTCAAAATTCTTGTAGCGCACATCTTTGTGGTCGAAAGTGCTACAAAAACATACTAAACATTAGACGTTTTAGTTCTATGGTTGAGTTTAACGACGGACTCTAACGAACCACACTCAACAGCACTTTTTCTCAAATAGCTCAATACAAATCTCACTTTCTGATGCGTGAGATACGATCAGAGATTTGGCCGCGCTAATCTAAAAGTCTTGCATGGTTGATGATCTAATGGACATGTAGCCTTTTGGTTTGGGAGTGGAGTTGCGTGGTTCGTGGCGCAAGCGACACTAGCAACGACATAATCTGCAACGACATTTATTATGTTACACGTAGCATAAACAGATATTCTCGTACAGATAAGATGTAAGTACGACGTACCGAACCGAATGTGAGGAGTCATACTTTATTAGTAACTTTTTACAATGTTCGGATGGCGCCTTGTCACAGTATTTTAAGAAATTAGTCAAACTTTAATTTTGTTGTTGTTATTGATATGTTTCTTAACGAAATAATAATTTACTTTATACTTTTACTAAAATATTACTAACGTATTCTGAAGATGACTTCTGTTTTGTTGTTTTTGTATAGGTACTTAAAGTCCGTTTAGTTAATTATTTCCTTCACATGATTGAGTAAAATTTCTCAAATCTTGGGTGCCTATATATTGTATATAGTATCGGTATTATTTCATTGATGAATATTTTTAGTATTATGGATGCTTCAAGTTTATGGTATATTGGGCCACACGCCAAACTTGCCTGAAAATACATGATTGATTGAGTAATAAATAATTTAGAAATATTGTTTTTTTTTGGTCGCTTCTAGTAATATGCTAGAACTGAATGTAAACACCAAGTTTCTCGTCGACAATTCACTATAAACGCAGTAATCCTTCATTCCCTTTCCCACAGCCGTTCAAAGTGGCCACAGCTCAAGAGTGACAGGCTATTCTGTAAGATCCTCGTCGATACATCAACTGCGAATGGCGAGGGCACTCGGTCTCTGCTCGATCCTTACCTACAATAGTTGCGTGAAGAATGCTCCGGCGCAGATAGGGTTGCCAGATAATTATGTTATAAGTGATTGAGGACTCTAAAAAGGAGGATTTTGTCAAAAAAATCGCTTTCAAATTCAATTAAGAATTCAACCACATATTCGTTAATTTGTTTGAATCACAAAATAATTTAGGAATGAACTCTTATAAATAAAAGTGAATAATGACATATTTTATTAAACAGTGTACGATAGTCCAGAGAAGAGGACATACATACGTATAAATGCGTCGTTTCGAGACCATAACATCGACGAGGTAGTCGCGAAACATCGTATAATTACCAACGCAAGCTAATGAAGTTAATATTTCTATGCGATACATCAGGTTATTGTTGTGATAAAAAGGATGTCATCCAGGAATATACCATCTGGCAACCCTATACGTAGTCTTATATAAGGATAAGGGTACCCCATGGCATTGCCGGGTCCGAGGCGAGAGTGGCAGCGTGGGCGGATCCCAACCATCGATATGTGTATCGTTAGAAACGTGTCGTGACTAGTTGTCCTTCAGCTAACCAGAATTCTCAGCCGTTATTTACTTTCCATTCATCCATTTCATTCATATCTGTGGTTTTGGACTGCTATTATACGCGTTATCTCTGATCACGAATGTAGAAGCTATTGAATCGTAAAAAATAACTGGTATTTGTAAGGCTTTGTATTGATTTATGAGCTTACTCATTATTGCCATGATTCAATGCAAAGTAATTATTGAACCACGACTGATTATGGTGATGGTATTCTTATAAAAAGCGTTCTTGATTTCTTGTTAGAATCAGCAGTGGGAAAAATTCCATCATCACATTTCAACGTGCTTTAGTCATTGATTGTAGTCCTTTGGCTTTTCCAACAACAAATAATATCTTTCTATCTATCTAGTAGCATTGTGTCCAAAGTGTTATAGAGCACGCCATAGTCAATTTGACTTGTTTTTCAAGAGCAATAATGTATGTGCTCAAAAGTCTTGCTAACGGTAGTTTGATTTAAACACCATACCGCACTGGTTTATTTTTAATTCTGAAAATAATCTAATGTTAAAAAGATGTTGTGTATGTTGGGGAACCAGAATTGCGGTTTACACTCACGTGAAATTGTCAGGAACGACCCGACACGTTTTACAGATCTGTATGAGTTCGAAACATGTCAGGCCCTTCCTGACAATTTCACATGAGTGTAAACCGCTTATAATACAATAATCGTCTACATAATCGTCCTCCGGGTAGGCAAGCACTTGTGACTCCTCTGGTGTTGCAGGTGTTTATGGGTGATGGTAATCGCTTTCCATCAGGCGATACGTTTGCTCGTTTGCCCCCTATGACATAAAAAAAAAAAAAAAAAAAAAACATAGCTCAAAGAGTTTACAGACTTAGATTCTGTCAGGAGACAATTTATGAAAATATCCAGGTCATAATCAGATTTAGGTTCGAATCTTTCCTGTTGACATTAGCGAATTTAAGGATTCCAGGGCCTAATCTATATAATAAAATCGAAAATGCCAGAACGGGATAACGCACTAGGAAGGAAGCGAGATGGCGCCTTACAAAACTCGACGTCCTTTTAGATCACGTTTCTCCAATACGACGCACGTTACCGCAGAAACAACGATTCAAATCTATTGTCTAAATATGAGAATAGAATAAGAGCGTAAAAATTACCGTTTTCGCTACGTATTTCCTTCACAATCGGCTAAAGAAATGTCCATAAAATTCTTCATTTCGCGACCGTCGGCCATTTCCGGCAATACTCGGTTTCTTTTCGCTATGACTTAAGTTTAAGTAGCCAAAAATTTTTGGCGTCATGTTGGTACGCCGTTATGTCCAAGTTTTTTACTCGAAATGTAATGACTACGCACTTTGCTTGACGTATGTTGTTTCCTCTGTCAAACTAAATGTCATCAGCAAGGAGCCAAATTTTTTTGACGACATGTTGGTTCGTAAATAAAAATATACAGATATACTTACATAAATACTTAGACATAATAAATAAATATATGGTAAAGTAATAAATAAAACAAAAACAGTATGAGCCACAAAGTTAAAGGAGCGCTTATTATTGCAGTGTACTAAGGGAGAGACAAATAGTGTTTTTTGACGAGGGTTTTAAATGTTGCAAGAGATTGGGCACGCCTTATATCCAGAGGAAGCGAATTCCACAATAAAGTAGCCCGGAATGTGAAAGAACCATTATAAAATTTAGAAGATGAAGGGGGAACAGTAAGAACCAAGTTTTGTGCAGAGCGAACAGAACGCAAATAACTGAAGCGCTCCTTGAGGTAGTGGGGAGTTGTGGGGTTAAATAGTACATTATAAAGAAGAGACAGAATATGGGAGTGACGACGAGAACTGATTGAGAGCTACTTGAGCTGAGACCCGAAGTCGGATACATGGTCATACTTGCGTAACCCAAATATGAACCGAATAATAGATGTTTTGGATACGCTCAAGCTTATTAAGCTGCTCCTCCGTGAGGTCAAGGTAAGCTATGTCAGCATAGTCCAATATAAGAAGAAGTAGAGTTTGAGAGAGTGCAATTTTGGTGGCAATAGGCAGAAAATTACTGAGCCTAAAGACATAATAGAGACATAATATTGATAATTACAATTTTTTAAGACCCGAAACCCGACTTGGTTGGGTTAACTTTAGGCTTTTTTTTTTTTATGACCTGAAACTTGAGCATTAAATACAAAGAAAACCTGAAACTTGACTTGGCTAGATCCGACTTGGTTGGGTTAGGTTAAGGTTATTTTTTTTTTATGACCAGAATCCCGACTTGGCTAGATCCGACTTCGTTGGGTTAGGTTTTTTTTTTATGACCTGAAACCCGACTTAGCTAGATCTGACTTGGTTGGGTTAGGTTTAGGTTATTTTTTTTATGACCTGAAACCCGACTTGGCCAGAACCGACTTGCAATGATGAACCGACTTGACTATGCGTTTTGCAATGTATGCGTTTATAAAGTATGGTTACATTGTTTTATGAGTAATCAATGTATGACCATGACAAAGTATGCTTAAATCATTTTATGCGCATCAACTGTATGCCCATTACACAGTATGTTCCTAAACATTATGATTAAAAACGTTATGCGCATAAATATATGTCTTTTTACAGTTATGCGTAATGATGAGTATGACGAATACACGTATGCGTATCAAAAGTACGCCTTTCAATTTTATGCAACCCGACCCCTACCCCAAAATTACATATTCAAGTGTTTCAAATAGGAAGTAAATTTGATTTACGCGAGCGAAGCCGCGGGCACGTCTAGTTTTCTGATAAAACTCATATGAGAATAAAGAACGTTCCCTCTTCTATAATCTGATTTAATAGCAATATAACCTGGATTTATACAAGCTCTTAATTTTTAGACCTACGGAGGGAGTTTTGTTTATTGAACTGTTTATGACCCAACCATAACTTCCGTAAAGACAGAAATATATCGTAAACTAGAGGATCAAATTGATGCAAAGGTTTCTAAATACAACACAGATAACGAAGTACTTAGATATATACTTGTACATACGTGTAATATTGGGACGATACCGTTACAAACGTCGAATTTAACCTCTTTACAATTTTCACACTATTAAATGTGGTTAAATTTGACCGTTTATTCTATTTCTATTGTATCGTCAACGGTTTGTGGCACACGCAAAACTCATCAGGTAGGCAGCGGCGCGGTGCTCTTGACCCCGCTGAGCGCTGACTCACAGTCGTCCGCGCATGTGGGAAACGTTAAACCGACATTCCGAATTTGAATTTTGAATCACTATTTAACAGAAAAATAACTGACTTCAACTAAAACAAATTTTATTTCCGGTGACTGATTCGTATTTGGAAATCCTGAATTTTGAAAAACTAAAACAAATTTTTTTTCTGGTGACTGATTCGTATTTGGAAATCCTGAATTTTGAAAAACCTCAAAAGAAGAAATCACAATGCGCCAAAAAAAAATTCAAAGTTACTCGTTGCCTAATTTGAATTTAGGGTTCCAGATTCTGAACGTTGACGAAACGGAAATTTTATTTTAAGCAATTTTTGTATTTCGAATTATCATTAAATTCTGAAATAATGAAAATATACCTAATTTAAAAGTTATAACTTATAAGAAGACTAACAATAGGTAATAATAATTAGAGCCTGGTCCTAATAGGTGCGCTTGTCCAGTACAGTCGTTTGTACGCCTCTACTCCGTTAACAATAGAGTCGTGTTCACATATTTTAGATATATATTGTGTTTTTCCGGTAGGTTCCTCACCTTCAATGTCGTTGATGCACTCTGGGTGGCTTGGTGAACGAATACCCGTAAAATTGAAAAGTTCCCACAGGCAACGCATAAAATATGTATAGGCGCTCATACGAGGACATTTTTGTCCATTCTTTACTTTTATTATCATTGCGTGTTCAAAGGTGATTCAGTATCGTAAGAGCCATCAGAATGATGCACTAACAAGGCGAACATTTGTTTTAGTTAGATCAATAAATTATAAACGTAACAAAAGAAAGTTGAAAACGAAAGGTGTCCAATTTATATGCCCTTAAATCAATTTTATTACTACTGCTCATTGACTCGACCGCTCTCTTCTCCCTTAAATGACTATTGAGTCGTATGCCACTATTTTTTATTACGCCATTGATCATAAATTCACTTTCACTATATCTATTTAGATTAAAGCAGTTCTAACTATATAATTTATTGGAATTTTATTGATAGCTGCAGTTTAATTATTTATTCATTTAATTTACTTAAATTAATAAAGAGTTTGTTTATTGGGTATTCTGTGGAAAGGAAGTCTCAACTTTGACATCTGGCCGGTTTTTTACGGGTGTCATAATGAATTATAAAATGTACGAAGACGACAGATGTCAAAGTGGAGACTCTCCTATTGTGTGATATGCCTTCACGTCGATATTGGCGAAATACATCTTGCCAAGCTTGCTTGTGAAAGCCATACAGAAAAAAAAGTTGAGACTTATTCAGATGGTTAGTGAAAATGCACCTATTATATACCTACTTATAGGTACCTATTTTATGAAACTTATGATATTATGAATATGGTACCACAGAGCGGGTCTGATGATGGAGACATAAATGATCTTCAGCTAACTTACATACGAGTAGGTTCATCGAGTTTGGAATCGTTATACTCTGTCAGCGAACGATTTAATATTGTCAAACAAAACGGAGAAGCAGTGCAAACAGTGGCGTGGCGCCAAACTTCTGCGAGAATAAGCCGAAGTATCTTTGGCAAACTTTTGCTTCTAGAACAATAAGGACAATATATGATCCAAAACGTCGAGTTAATTAAATAAACACTTTTTGAACGCGTTCAAGTTTCGTTTTGTTATTAACAGTAAGGACAATTTGCTCATAAACCGTAAAACTAGCAAGCCAGCGAGAATCGCCTTCCAAGTTATGAAAATTGTCATTCTAATACGACAACAACATTTACGTACGTATCTAAAATAATAACACAGTACCTACGACATAGGTGTTGGCGTTTGGACCTCTTTAGTATGCGCGACGCGTCTATCACGATCACGAGTTAAAGCTCGGCTTATCTTTTGTCCAAAACCCCGAGGCCCCTAAGACCCACAAGTCAAGACTTGTTTCCTTTCAGTTAATGAGTTGACGTGAACTTCATCCGTCATTCCGTTTGCACACGAGTACTAATATTATAAATGCAAAAGTGAGTCTGTCTTTTACCTCTTCACTGTTAAACCGGTAAACTGATTTAGAAGAAGATTAATATGAAGCCTGTTTGAGCTCGGAGAAGGACATAGGATAGCTTTTATTCCTAGAAATCATCCCTTAAGGGGGTGAAAAGAGAGGTGAAAGTTTGTATGTGGAATCATTAACCGCTGAACCAATTTAGATGAAATTTGATGTGGAGATAGTTTAAGTGCCGGCCGGGGTAGGACATAATGGTAGTTTTTATTACGAAAATCATCTCTTAAGGGGGAGAAAAGGAGGATGGAATATAATTATAAGTATGGAAGTGCGATGATCTGTGGGATAAGATGAGAAGAAATATTTATGGTTATACTAATTAATTGTTTTAATCCTTTATGAAGATCAACTAATTTTATTCTACAACTGATTATTCAGATGAAGTTGCGGGCAGAAGCCGTGAGATATAAATGCTATTTATACTACCAAGATTCATTCATAATTTGCTTCCAAATCAGCCGTCACATTGTCAACATTCAACTTTATTGTAAATAAATAAAGATATTTTAGGAGACACTAAAGCTGAGGAAACGTAGCACAAATATTTGTTTTAAGCGCCCTTTGAAGATGGTAACATTTATTTATAAACTTCATTCATTGTGGAACTAAGTAAACAATGTAACTGCACGCATTTTAGAAGATATCAACCACACTAAAATCCATTTTTAATTTGGTAGCCTAATCTGGCAGCCAATTAAAGAGTATACAAGTATAAATAAATACATTTAAATGACGTGCTTGAGGTGTCGTCAATTATTTTAAATTATTATTGTAGCGCGACAGCCAAATCCCACCTACTCCATTATTAGTTTATAAGAATAGTTGACCCTAAGACCAACTAGATGGCGCTAGTAGCGTCAGTATTAACCAAATTTCACTCCTTTTCCGTAGTCTTAAAATTACGAAACATGGTGCTTCGTGTTGTTTAGATTTTTAGTAAAGCGTTAAGTATTTGTAATTCTATACTAGTGCATGACTGATGTTTTCATATGTATAGTTCACTCATGTGCGAATAGATGTCGTTAGTAGTTTTGATATTCATAACCAAATCTAGTTTCCTGAAACCTGTAAAATTGTAGAACATCTTGTAACCTACTACTAAAATTATGTTGAATGTATCCCAATCGTAAAGGATGTATAATGTGTTCATGTTAGTGCAATGATGTGATTAAGCAATTACCTAATAGATGTCGCTGTGGACACCATGTAAATGTACATCGCGCTGTTAAGATTTTTCCTGAGTTAATGACCCTATGTCTTTAATATCGTTTATTCGAGAAATCTTAGGTAGGCGTTAAGACTGCGCACGCTTAGTGTACCTCACTGGACCTTGGCGGACCGTCTTAACAAATCTTCCAAAACTCCTTGGTGCTCGGCAGTTGGCCTCTCAGGACGCTGTTCGGCCCTAGGACGTCACGTTAGTACCTAAGCCACTCCACTGTACTTGATTAGTGATTCCCAATATACTTCTACGTCTCTCTGTCTCACTGTGTTTTCCTTCATCATCTCGTGGAAGAATCCTCCCTTACATCTGGCGCACAACGTGAGGGCCGTGCCGTGAGAAGTTTATATGCCAGTGGTCACGCGACGACAAGCTAAACTTATAATGAGAGAAGGAGACATCATTGTTAACATGACAGAGGACCAGTTGCAGCAGTTATTGGGAGCTATCGCGACTGCGGCGATATCTGCTCCAGCTCCACTCCAACCTGGTTCCTTCAACAAGGCTACGTTTGCTTACCACGGCGAACGAGAACCAACCTACGTGCGGACATTTTTGACGGCGGCTTCGTGCTTCAAACGCGTCGGAAAAATTACTGACGATGACGCACTGAAGAGCTTATCACTGATCCTGAAGGACGCTCAGCAAACTCTCCTTGCATCGGAAATTGAGTTGTCCTCACACGCAGAGAAATTATTTCCGGAGCCCAGCAGAACTGGTATGAATTCGGACGCGCCCGACGCCATCCGGAACCCGTTCACGCTCAACGGCGGCTTCGCCCCCAAGTCTAATGAGAAGCGCAGCGGCTGCAACTTCGCGCCGCCCAGCGCGTATGATCCCTTCGCCTTGCGCACCGACAAGCCTGCGCCTAGCACGTCCGCCTCCATCCACGACGACAACTGGGCAACCGACTGGTCGACACCCGACCCGAACGAGACGTGGCCCTCGTCGAACACGCCGGCTTCAAAGAGGGAGACGTCACCGAAGCCAGTCAAGTGCGCGAAGAGCCTCGTGCACAAGACACGAGCCCAGCAGAAAGCCAGACAGAATAGCAGGAAGACGGCGGCGGTGAGCGCCGAGCCCCCAGCCGTATCCGAAAAGCAGCAATGGACGTGGACGACCAGAATAAAAGGCCCAGCGATAATCACCTAGATTGTCCTGTCACCTTGCCGGGTCGTCTGCGGTCCCAGAAGGGGACACTGTAGCGCGACAGCCAAATCCCACCTACTCCATTATTAGTTTATAAGAATAGTTGACCCTAAGACCAACTAGATGGCGCTAGTAGCGTCAGTATTAACCAAATTTCACTCCTTTTCCGTAGTCTTAAAATTACGAAACATGGTGCTTCGTGTTGTTTAGATTTTTAGTAAAGCGTTAAGTATTTGTAATTCTATACTAGTGCATGACTGATGTTTTCATATGTATAGTTCACTCATGTGCGAATAGATGTCGTTAGTAGTTTTGATATTCATAACCAAATCTAGTTTCCTGAAACCTGTAAAATTGTAGAACATCTTGTAACCTACTACTAAAATTATGTTGAATGTATCCCAATCGTAAAGGATGTATAATGTGTTCATGTTAGTGCAATGATGTGATTAAGCAATTACCTAATAGATGTCGCTGTGGACACCATGTAAATGTACATCGCGCTGTTAAGATTTTTCCTGAGTTAATGACCCTATGTCTTTAATATCGTTTATTCGAGAAATCTTAGGTAGGCGTTAAGACTGCGCACGCTTTGTGTACCTCACAGGACCTTGGCGGACCGTCTTAACAAATCTTCCAAAACTCCTTGGTGCTCGGCAGTTGGCCTCTCAGGACGCTGTTCGGCCCTAGGACGTCACGTTAGTACCTAAGCCACTCCGCTGTACTTGATTAGTGATTCCCAATATACTTCTACGTCTCTCTGTCTCACTGTGTTTTCCTTCATCATCTCGTGGAAGAATCATCCCTTACATTATTATTTAAATTATTTCCTTAGGATACCTGTGATAGGCTGTGTGTGATTAAAAGAATACAAAAATATTTAAAATGAAGAAATTTTCATCACCATTTTATTAACATGTTTTGATCGAAGTCAGGTTTCATTTATCTCCCCGAAGTAATTTTTTCTCGGTCCAGATTTATTTATTTCAATTTTCTTGCATAAAACAAAAGTCAATACAAATGGCGGACTACATGCCAAAACGGCATAGGGCCAAATAGAGACAAGTACTAATAATAGGGGTGTAGACTGAAGGAAGCTTTTAGTTACCTAGTTTAACTTTATACTGTACGGACGAATCGAGCCAAACCCTATGCATGTTTCGCGTGCCATTCACGTTGCACGCTTCACGCTCTATCTTAACGTTTTGGGCAATTCACTGCCCCAGTTCTGACAATGATGCGTTCATAAGTCACTCTGTCGGTGTTTTTAGCGTTATGTCACTTCATTACTGTTTGCTATGTGGAAATCGTCTTATGTCAACATTTGGGTATGTCCAGTGAAGAAATTCTTTCCCAACTCTCCCTGGTTCTAGGGCTGCAACAGGTGTAGTTTTTGGCAAATGCGGAAGCGAATTAAATGGTCCCATATGATTTACCATCGTCATTAAAGTATTTATGCGGCAGTAGGAGATATACAAGCGGCCTAATTTGGCCTGCAATTTAGTTACGCAAATGCTAATCAAATTTAAAAGCCTATTAGAATCTTACTGTTAATTTTGATTTTCATAGATAGTCATACGATTCAATTCGGCAGTTAATTTGTTGATCGCTTGTGGAAATGGATTAGTTTACCTTCCAAGGGGATATAAATTAAGTTATCGGCGAATGAAGCGTTAAAGTTTTAAATAACTAATGCTCTTGGCTGCCGCAATGCAATGAATTTGAATTTGAATGCGCTCTGGTGGTCTACATCAGTAATACATCTGCTCTGAAATTATAGCCGTTCAATGTATAAAACCGCATTGAAATTGGTTCAGTAGTTTTTCAGTAAACTGGTAGGCCGCAAATAGGCCGCCGTTCCATTTCATCATCCATGGGTTACCTCGATTACCTCGGTTCGACAACAATTTAGTGTAATTGTAGATTATTACAGTGGACATATTGATCCCACCAAAACATTTCATGTAAAATTGACGGCCAAGACTCACATTCTCATAACGCTTTAGCTGTAAAAAAGTTATCAGATCCCAGGAAAAGCCAAGCCCCTAAGCCCCGACTTTACTAACCCCACCACCTTGGTTTAAAAAGTATGGCATCAACTGGCTTCAAGCCCCTAAACCCGGAGTTTACTAAACCTACACCTTTGTTTCAAAAGAATGGCTTGGCCGTTTCATAGAGTACCGTAAATAAGTCCAACGGACCGTCTGGCCCATATGGTATCAAGAAATTAAGTTTATGTCTTTGATAATATATACTTATAAACTTAATTCCTTACCATAGGGGCCGGACAGTCCGCTAGAGTTATTAACGGTACTCTATGAATCGGCCAAGCCATACTTTTGAAACAAAGGTGTAGGTTTAGTAAACTCCGGGTTTAGGGGCTTGAAGCCAGTTGATGCCATACTTTTTAAACCAAGGTGGTGGGGTTAGTAAAGTCGGGGCTTAGGGGCTTGGCTTTTCCTGGGATCTGATAACTTTTTTACAGCTAAAGCGTTATGAGAATGTGAGTCTTGGCCGTCAATTTTACATGAAATGTTTTGGTGGGATCTCATTTCTTTTTGAAAGGTGCCCTAGTTTTTTATTTTTTTTGGGCTGTAGGGTTTCTTGGGCGTCAATTCAAGTAGACAATTGTGTATTTAAGAAATACTTAAGTTTAGCCCCATATAATATATACACTTTTATCCCCTATTATGGGAAACCCATACAAACTTCCATCCCCTTATTTAAAGGGTGGGGGGGTGATTTTTTATCAAGTCCTACAATATGTATTTGATTTATAACAATGAGTCCCTATAGGTTTAAATTTTCAGACCTCTAGTATCAAAATTTGCGGAAATTTCATACAAACTTCCATCCCCTAGTTTAAGGGGTTGGGGGGTAAAAGTTCCAAGTTTTAGAATTATTTTGTTGTTTGTGTACTAATACTAGCTTACATACCAAATTTCAGCTTTCTAGGTCATCGGGAAGTACCCCAGAGGTTTTGATACGTCAGTGAGTGAGTGGCAAAATCGGCGTATTTTAGGTACCTATAAAACCTAAAGTATACAAGCTAGATCAATTAAATTTAGTACATTTTATACGTTTGCTAACTGCATCTTAACCTGAGAATTTGGGCGCTCTTGTGTTAACTGGGACGAAACTATGAGGGTTTGAATATGAGACGAAACGGTTCGAGAAAAGGTAGGTAGTGCCCCCTTCTTTTTTGTTCGTCTTGGCGGGGGCACTACCGTGCCCCCAGATTACCTATGTATCAGTGGCGTAGCGTCAATCAAAAACTTTCCCTTACTTTTCTTCAGAAGCAATAGAGAATGGTTTCAATCGTTCTGAAGTGGGCCAGCTGGTAGGAATCGGGTTGTATGGATGCCACGGTATTGCTGTGAAGGTGTAATTAACTTTTATTGAAAAAAAAAGAAAATAAAAAAGCGTCGCGGATGCAGTTGCGCGTGCGACATCCCTGGCTCGCTGCGCCGGCGCCGAGGAAGCGTATTAAACTATTTTCGGACCGCGCCGGTAATTAATGCACCGAAATATGCACTTTCGGTCGGCTAACGGTATTAAGGCAGTTTTTGATGTATGGCGAACCGAGCCTGAGGCAGTACAGTGGAATAACTCAAGCCCGTTTTTCACCACGTGATTAAAGAATGGAGCCAACGCCTTCTCTGCAAAACTTTATTAAAGGGCTGGATAAATTTATTACTGTAAAGTGAAGTGTTAATTTGCCAGCTTCTTGGAAACCGTAACTAGATGAAATACTGATGCAATAAACGTTTCAGACTGTTATAATTATGATAGGTACATTACATTGTCGATGACATAGCTTAGATAGTTGACAGAGACCAAAGAGTATAGTGAACTGGGGACTGGGAACTTGGGTATCCTGCCTTTTCGCCGAACAATTTTTCGTGGAATGTTTCATTTCGCCGAATTTTCACTTCGCAGAATTTGTATTCTTCTGTAGTCGTAAAATTTTCATAAGTAATTGTTTTAAATATCATCCTATAGATCAGGTTAGGTTGGTTTTATAACAATCCTAAATAGTTTGCTTGAGTAGCGATCGCGTATCGGACGATGCAGCGTGGCAAGGCCCCTAATAAGATTGCCCGTCGATCGGGTCAAAATAGTAGCAAATCGTTGGATATAGTCGTTGTATAGATATCCTTAGGAAGGCTTTGTATGACTGTCGTTTTCTTCCGGCTGACATGACGCAACAACGTGGGAAGAAGTTGGGCGAGGGCGGACGACTGGTCGATGTGGAGATCCTTGGGCCTTTGTCCCAGCAGTGTCCACTGTCACAAACTTTCGCTGCCATTTTCAAACTAAAAGGCCGTTAAAGGCTCATACGACATTTTTGAATTAATAGTACAACGCGATACAGAATTCTCTATTAAACCCTGTCTAGCTTCCAGCTATGTCTTTGAAAACATCTTAGACAGCAGCCAAACAAACGCAGTTAAATTAAATTAAATTCAAATTTAAATAATTATTTCAGACATCAAAGGCCCATAGATGAATTATACCTCACAATATAACATACAACTATACTATTATACAATTCTAGATTTGTATTATTTAATAGGTTTTCTATGGAGAGGGGTCATGATTTTAGAAATGATCTTAATAGCGTGATGCAGGATCGTCTTTTGTTTTGTATGGGCGAGCGGCGTCGTGCCAGTTTGGCGCGATCTGTTTTCATAGTTTCCTTTCGTGATCGCATCACGCCAAAACCGCTGGACAAATTTTAACCAATTTCGGTACAGGTATACCTAGCTGGACATCCAAAGATGACTATAGGATACTTTTTACCCGACCACGGTATAAAAACAATTACGCCTAAGGAGTTGGTGCCCTGGAAGAAGGTATATTCCCTTCTAGTATTAAATATGACAACAAAATAAACTAGGTTAGATTATTACTGCGATGTGTTGGCGTTGTTTGTGGTATCAGGTATCCGCCCGCGGAAGCGCCGGAACATGACAGCTTTCGGCCAAAATGTTCTTTGGTGAAGGTCGCTATAGATCGTCAGTTGGAACACTTGGAACTCTCACCACCACCACATACGAATTGAATTGACGTTGTGGTGAGACTACAACATCGCGGCCCTCAGAATAAGTCTGGTTTTTACTCGTACATAATTATCGATCTCCAAAAAAACTACCGTTAAAGCTGTTAAAAGTAGGTACAGTAGCTTTATTGTAGTTGTTGTGAATGCATAGCACATCACTAATAGCATGGTGCAACACTACTCGTGTTAGTTACCGGCTCCTTAGATACTATTTGTTGATTGTCAAATATAATAATAAATTGATGAAGATATAATTTTAATACCGTTTATTCTTTCTTACGCCGCTCCACCCAACAATTGGTAGCAGAGCGTGGTTAGTTGAATTACATGTAATCGGCAATAATCTAACTCCGTGCGTCATGAGCGCATCGGCGGCAAATGTTTCGTCGTCATCGTCGTATCATCGCATAGAAGCCCTAACTAAAGAAAATTACGATACTTGGTGTCTTCAAGCGCAAGCAGTGCTTATTAAAAATGGCCTGTGGGGATACGCGAGTGGGGAGATATCTGAGCCGACTGAAACAACCAACGAAGCGGAAAAGAAAGATTTTCTTCACAAAGATTTGTTAGCACGTTCGGAACTGCTACTACTTATCTCGCCTTCAGAATTGAAACAAGTCAAAGGCACCAAGACATCGTTCGAGCTTTGGAACAAACTAAAAGGTATATATCAAAGTACGGGTCCTGCAAGAAAGGCTACATTGCTGAAGCATCTGATACTGAAGAAACAAGTAAATGGTGATGTCCGTGAACACCTAAACGACTTTATGGACACTGTCGATAAATTAGCAGACATGGGCATAACACTACATCCAGATTTACTAAGCATCATGATGCTGTACAGCTTACCTGCTTCATTCGAAAACTTCATAATCGCGGTAGAATCGAGGGATACCTTACCAAAGCCCGAAGAGCTAAAAATTAAAATCCTAGAAGAAAGTGAAGCCAGACAAAACCAAGACAGACAAAATGAGAGAAGAGAGGGTGCGTTTTACTCAAAGAAGAAAATAAAATACTGTCAGAAATGCAAGAAAAAGGGGCATAATGCCGAAGAATGTTGGAGTAAGAAAAATAAAAGTCAGTCATTTCACAAAAGGGATGAGAAGAACTTCAACATAACACCTACTTGCTTGTCGGTCACCTCTGCAGACACATGGTGCCTGGACAGCGGCTGTACCTCACATATGTGTGCACAGGAAGACTACTTCGAGACCATCAACTCCGATACCGGATCTTTGAGATTAGCGTCTGAAAACCACACAGCGAAAGTAGAGGGAAAAGGCAAAGTACGTATAAACGTCAACAACGACACAATTAATCTCCATGATACTTTGTATGTACCTACATTGGCAACAAACCTTATGTCAGTGGCTAAAATTACTGAAAAAGGAAACAGCGTATTATTCATAAAAGATAAAGCTTTTATCAAGGATCAAAAAGGAGAAATAACTCTGACAGCTGTAAAAGAAAACGGCCTGTACTACACAAAGGGAGAAAAAGCAAATATAGCCCGAAGTGTCAACAACATTGAAATGTGGCACCGAAAACTTGGACACCTCAACGAAAACGACTTGAAGTTAGCTGCAAATAAGAAACTAATCAAAGGATTAGAATTAGGAGGAGGAAAATTACCTGACTGCGAAGTGTGCATCAAAGGGAAGATGGCCAGACTGCCATTTTCATCCGTAGATGGACCTCAGTCTACACAAGCACTTGAAATTGTGCACAGTGATGTCTGTGGGCCTGTCAACATTGAAACGCTAGCGGGATCAAAATATTTCCTAACATTCCTGGATGACTTCACAAAATATTGCTGCGTGTACTTCATCACACATAAAAGCGAAGTGTTCGAGAAATTCAAGGAATACAAAAGCAAAGTAGAAAAGTTTCACAATAAGCCGATAAAAAGTCTACAGTCGGACAATGGAACTGAGTACTGCAATCGAGAGTTTGATGATTACCTAAAACGACATGGCATTAAAAGAAGACTCACTGCTCCATACACGCCACAGCAGAACGGCCAAAGTGAACGTAAAAATAGATCACTACTCGACAGAGCCCGATGCCTAATGATTGAAGGGAACGTACCTCAGAAACTGTGGGCAGAAGCAGTATACACAGCAAATTACCTGATCAATCGAAGCCCAGCTAAAGCCCTGAAAGGTTGTACACCATATGAAAAGTGGACCGGCCGAACTCCATTTGGGAATCACCTGCATGTTTTTGTTAGCAAGGCTTTTGTCCTGAACAAACATAGAAAAGGAAAGTTTTCACCAAAATCCACAGAAGGAGTTTTCATGGGATACGCGCAACTAGCAAAGGGATTTCGTATTTATATTCCTGAAAAAGAAAATATAGTAATTAGCAGAGACGTGAAAGTTATTGATAAAATGTACTATAAAGTAGATGATGATCGTACCGAAGAAAACTACAATAGCCTCTTCGACGAATCGGAACGGCTGAGACCTGAAAAAGAAAATAAGGTTAATAAAAACACAGAAATAAACAGGGGTGAGAAACAAAGAAAGAAGAAGAAGAAAAACTTACCTGTAATTGAAGTTGAATTCTCTTCAAAACCTGCCGAAAGATTGGTAACAACACCGCCTGAGCCAGAATCCGAAGAACATGAAGTTGAGAGCATCGTTAATGTAGAACCTGAAATTAGAGAAGGTACAAGTCATGAGCCAATAAACATGAGAATTCCTGTAAATGAAGAGCCCAGACCTCGTCGAGAACAAAAAGCTCCGATTTGGCAACAAGATTATGTGCTGGATCAGTCTTCAACTTCTGAAGAATATCAAGAGCCATTGAGTGAAGAAGAAACTGATGAGCTGACATTTTTGTGCGAAACAGAGGTCAGAAATGAAGAATGGCATGACGCTATTAAAGCAGAGATAAAGGCACATATCAAGAATGAAACTTGGGAAATTATTAAGAAGGAAAAAGATATGAAAGTCATCGATCATAAAATGGTACTGAGAAACAAATGGACTCCTGAAAAGGGTGAAATAAAAAAAGCTAGACTCGTAGCGCGTGGATTTACGCAACGCCCTGGTATCGAGTTTAATGAAACTTTCGCTCCAGTCGCGAAATTAAGTACCATTCGCTCCGTAATTGGACTAGCGGTTGAAGAAAACCTCAAGCTAAACCAAATGGATGTCACGACAGCATACCTAAACGGTGAATTGGAGGAGATCATTTATATGAAATATCCTGAATACACAGAACAATACGTAGCCGAAATAATGGTAGAGGCATGTGGCGAAGATGATTTAAATTTATATAACAAGGCAAAGAAAATTCTAGAAGATATTAAAAGTATTGAAGAACAAGAAAAAGTTTGTCATCTGAAAAAGGCTCTCTACGGGTTAAAACAAGCAGGCAGGCAGTGGTATACAAAATTAGATACTGAGCTGAAGAAAATTGGATTTAAACCATCAAATGCTGATCCGTGTGTCTACATATCAGTCAAAGGAGGAGTGAAAACAGTGATTGCCATATATGTAGACGACCTGCTCATTGCTTATTCTTGCCCAAGAAGACTGACTGAAATAAAAAAGAGATTAAATGAACAATTTGAAATGAAGGATCTAGGACAGCCTAAACGATTAATAGGAATAGATTTAGAATACAAAGAAAATAAAATAAAATTAACACAGAAGAGGTATATACAAGAAACTTTAAAGAAATTTAATATGGAGGAGTGCAAGCCCACTACCACACCAATGGAAGTAAATCTACATCTGGAGCCTAACAAGAAAGGAGGAGTAGACGACTTACCTTACAGAAACCTAATTGGAACTCTGATGTACCTATCAGTCGCTACCCGGCCTGACGTAACATATGCTGTTAACTATTTGTCAAGATTTAACGATTGTTTCGGACAAGAGCATTTCAAATCAGCAAAGAGAGTATTACGTTATCTGAAAGGCACAATCGATGTTGGCCTCACGTACTCAAAATCCCAAGAGCCATTAGAAGTCATGGCAGACGCTGATTGGGGTGCCTGCAAATTGGACCGAAAATCCTGTTCCGGTTACATTTTCAAGTATGCAGGAGCAGCTATCAGCTGGGCCTCCACTAAACAAAGAAGTGTCGCGCTATCAACGGCTGAAGCTGAGTACACAGCGCTCACGGAAGCAGCAAAAGAGGCTGTGCACCTAAAATCGCTTTTAAAAGATCTTGGTGTAAATTTTGGTCAAATAAAGATTTGGAGTGACAACCAAGCTGCTATAAAATTAGGTCAGAACCCCATAGTGTCCTGCAAGTCAAAACACATAGACTTAAAGGTGCACTATATTCGTGACTGCGTAAGGGAAGGTGTTATTACCATTATGTACTTACGTACTGAAGATATGGAAGCGGATCTGCTAACGAAGGCGCTACCAGGACCCAGACTAATAACACTGAGAGGTAAACTGGGACTGCTGTTTTAGTGCTGTGAGGAGGAGTGTTGTGAATGCATAGCACATCACTAATAATAGCATGGTGCAACACTACTCGTGTTAGTTACCGGCTCCTTAGATACTATTTGTTGATTGTCAAATATAATAATAAATTGATGAAGATATAATTTTAATACCGTTTATTCTTTCTTACGCCGCTCCACCCAACAGTAGTTGATAGGTGGTGGTGGTGTACCTACAAGTCATAAAAGTAGTTATTTTAATTTTCACTATGGTAGTTTCTCTCATCAGATACTCAGAATAGCAGTTTTGTATTTAGCAGCCTTATAGTTTGAGAATGCCAATGTCGGCTCATTATGATGATCTGACCAACCGACCGTGTACATTTAAGGCACAGAATAAAGACACTATTTAAGGGTACGTGACAGGTTATAAGTAAGTGCATCCGCTGATTTGTACAGGTGTTTAAACTTTTAAATTTCCAAAACGATCTGGCACGTGTGAATGGCGACCGGCGCGCCGGCGCAATCGCAATAATATTTACTCGTGGCGCTTCTGCGAACCTGCGGTTTCCGCCCAACTCACCTACACAAAAACGACGCAAGCGCATCTGAACTTATAACACCTATACGACCTTTAAGTCCTGGTAGCCCCGTACGCGCCTATGCCGGACGAGCTGCTAGAACGAGCCCATAAATATTTATTGCTTTCACTAAAAATGTATGCGGTTTCACCAATAAAAACAGAATTACCTCAAGTATTAGCTAATACTGAAATGCTATAACGCCTAAAGAAATGTTGGTGTTATTATTGCAATGTTTCGTTATGAATTATGATATATGGTCATAACAACTCATGTGTTTAACTATTTACGTTTCGCATGCGTGTTTTATTTACGTTTTCTTTTAATATTATACCCATAGTCTGCCTGGCAGTCTGACAGATATCAAATTTTATGTAGATTGCGCTTTCACACTTTTTTGAATACACGGATAAACTGATAGTCGGTTTTCTAAATGAGCGTCTTCTATTCCCTGTCTACAGAATTTACACACACTATCGCGACCATCCGAGATAAACTTTGTCTTTGGGCGTTTTTATCATTTTTGTATCTATTCGCAATGTCCGACCTTATAACTAAACAGACGAGCGCCAATTTAGCCCGAACAAAGGTGGAAAGAACCGAGCACCCGAGGTTTCGGTGATGCGTAGGCTAGGCGCGGTTTAAGGCACGTACTCGTAGTAAACTCGTCTTGGCTATAGGCAGTTATGTACAACTCTTTACGGCAGTTTCATAGAAACTAGAGTAAAATTTGCGCGATTTTATTATCTTTATCACTAATCAGACTGAAAACTGCGAATATCTTACCTTCATCAAGTTATATGGATAGGTTAGGTAGAAGATCGGAAAACGCAAATACCTTGGCATTATGTGGTTAAATGACAAAGAATGCGCGTATCATAGTTGACTCACACGTAGACAACAAAGGGACATACATTTGTAAACAATTATCAGGAAGAATTAAATTGCATAATAGCTCGCCGTCACAAGAACAATTCATATAAATGTTATTGTGGCGTTTGTGGCTCCCTGCTGATCGCGGCACCTCTGATGGACTTAACACTTTAGCATTTTGCGATGGCAAACCGTGACGTTGGGTTTTTGGTGGCACCTTGTAACCAAAAAAACGCAAGTGATAAATTACTAATGAATAAATGAAAATTAGGTCCGGTAACCCTTATTTTGACCACCATCACCATTGCGAATGCAAGGTCAATTATTGTATTAAAGAACATGTGTTAAAAAGCATCTTCTAATGATAGTTTTTTTTTCAATACATCCCTAATTTGCTAGATCAAAAGCTTTCTACGATTTCAAATCTAACTGTAAGTACTACAAATGTTGCTTTAAAAATACTTTTGACGTCACGTATGCTGGCAATCTTCCCAATAATACACAGAGCTGTTAGGTAATATCGTTATCAGTAAACAGTATTTTGGTAGCGGGAATCAATCTGCGTTGTTTATGTTTGTAGTTTTGGGAAATCGAGGAAACATAATGGACGGAGTTGATGGAAATTATAGGAACCCTTGATTAAAATAGGGAAACACTTCGTTAGAAAATGAGTGTGCAGTGCACATGTATTTAATGGAAATATTATATAATAAAATAGGGTAGTTGGGCGCCGAACAGGCAACTGACGTTCTGCTTTTAAAATAAAAAATATTTAGTTGCAACAACTTTTCAAAATAAAAAAAACGCTAAAAGTATAAAGAAAACATCCAGTAAAAGTGAGAAAAGTGTTATCTTGGTGGCGGACAGTGTTATGATCGCACAAAAAGAAAAAAACAAAGTACCGAGTTGAAGTGCTATCCGATTACTGATGAATAAAGGCGATATACATCTCTCTATTAGAAGTTCGTCTCTTTATTTTGCCGAAAGACAAGATGTTGGGAAAATTGGAAAAATTCGGAAGTTTTATATGTCCGAATGCATCATTACCTATTCCAAATTTTCTAAAGCGTTTATTCCCTAATTAAACGTTGTTGCTGTAGATGATTATGTTAATATTTAATAGGTTAGTACTTTAGGTACGAAAATATCCATTCGGAAGTGGTTTTGGGATTTATGAGAATTCTAAATAATGATGCTTTCCGATAAGTAAAACTTCCGAGCAATGTTTAAATATACCTATAGTTATATAAAACATTGTTTATTATGGTTATCAGTAAACAGTCCTTTGGTAGCGGAAATCAGTCAGTGTTGTTTCTATTTGTAGTTTTGGGAAATCCGTCGATCGCGCTCCTGGAAATCGAGGAAGCTTATGGATTTATCACGGAGTTGATGGAAATTATAGGTTTGTTAGAAACAGGGCATCATTACACTTCCTTGAAATGAGTGTGTACTTCTAATAAATTCTACTTAGCTTTAATAAAATAAAAAAAACGCTGAAAAATAATTCTGTTACCTGTATACTAAGTCTCTTATATTTCCGCATATACAATTGTTACGACTTGAGAAATTATAAATAAATAACTAACTAAATAGCGGTTGCTGCGTAAGCACCTGCTCGAACAAGAGCTCGAATAGTGTCCATCATCCTATGCAGTAGACATTTCATCGTATTTATTATTATATTATATATAATATATATCTTATAGTATGTAAATATATGTATCATTGTATTTATGGTAAATTTATTATATAATATACATTTATTCACTTGTATCTTAGATGCTTTCCGAACGATTAATTTTCAACTCTGCACCCACTTGAAGCATCTCTGTTTGGCCCTATGGTTGACTGGTAGAGAATGCCATTAGGCATTAAGTTCGCCATTTGTACTGACTTTTGTTTTGTGCAATAAAGTTTAAATAAATAAATAAATAAATATAAATATCGGACAACCTCACACAAATCGATCTAGTCCCAAATTAAGCCCAAAAAGGCTTGTATTGTGGGTACTAGGCAACATATAGGTACTAGAAATTGAGTTATAATTAAAAAAATGCAATAAGATACAGTACAACTCTATAGCTACTTTCACTACCTACTATACTGTTTGCGATTATGATAATCCAATGCGAAGCAAGCAAAAAAGTGATACACCGATTCGAGTAATGTTGTTACAGTTAATAACCCATTTTGTCAAGGCAATTCTCAGATTTATCATAACGTAACTCTAAAACTGTGCCAACATATTCTATTACAGGTGGGCCCATAATGGTATATTCGCATGATAGAGCCAATGTAACAACCTGTAACATCTTGCACCTTTCCTGGGACTTTGTAGTTAGATTGCAGATATTCGAGACTCGAGTGAGAGGGACAGCGTTGAGTTGCATTCGAATTTATCTCGTTTACTCTTGTTTTCGTTTGGTGATTGTGCGATCTCGTGGTACAGGGTCTGGGCGTGTGAGTGACGTTTTTAGATCGAATTCAATGAAATATTTCACCGTTTCGCACCGCGGAGCCACGATCTGTTGCCGCATCGACAAATATTTCTATTGTCTATGTTACGACATTATTGTGCTGATTAATTGGATAAAGCGTGGAACAGATTTATTTAATTAGACGTTTCAACTTTCAACCGTAAAATTATGATTTACCCGTTGATGTAATATTAGAACGTACACATTGGTACAACTAGTGGCCCTGTAAGTTTTTGACCTTGCGAGTTTGTATCGAAATTACCATATTTCCGTCGTTTTAAAGAATTTCGATAGACTGACTCGAAAAAAAAAACTTATCGAATGTACACACAACATTTCATGAGGATCGGTTGACAAATCGGTGATCATTCGGAGCGTTTTAACCGTCTCATCACCGTAACCACCATATTGGCCAACTTATAGACGCAATCAACATCATTTTGATAACAAAAAAATAAAAAAATTGCCTCTTGTACAAGACAACATAAAATGGCGTTTTAGATAATTATAATCACAGTAATCATATTTAGTATTTACTAGTACTCTGATGCTCTCTGTACAATTAGATTTCCGATTTGCACGAACTTCTAGTATCTCTGTTTGGCCCTATGGTTGACTGGTAGAGAAAGCCATTTGGCATTGAGTCCGCCATTTGTACTGACTTTTGTTTTGTGCAATAAAGTTTAAATAAATAAATAATGAGGCGGTTAAAACGCTCGAATAACCCGTGACCTCTAGGCAAGAACAGTCGGTAATAATCTGGTCATCAAAAGAAGAATTTACGGCCAAGCTGAAATGTAGATGCTTCGCTCGCTCGTTCAATTATGCTTAAAGCGCTTTTCCGATTGCACATATAGTTACCGTTGCATGTTAGTCGGCTATTCCACATTGATAGACATTATTGACACTTATCTTTACGCCTGTCGTGGCCATATTATCAATAACACAAGCGTGACAGCACATAACCGCCCACTCGCTGTCTAAAATAAAATTTACCACTATAAAATAATTTATCAACAACATGCATAGTTAGACCTAGGACGCAGATTATTAATGACAGATTTAACAACGTTATAAAAATATATATACACTGAGATATCAAAGCGAGGTGAAATAATTCTTTCTAAACGCGAGGTAAAGCTGTCAAAAACTTTTCTCACGACCACGCGGCAGTTAGTTTCTAAATTTCTACACCTCTTAAGAGTCTTAAGTACCAATCGGTGTCTTTAGCTTGGAAAGAAGTGGCATTACTTGAGCAAACAATCTCATTCATTAAGGAGCGACTAGACCTGTGCTCAAAATACACGACGCTGCGTTATCGCAGTGACGTATGAATACATTAAAATAAACGGTTTTACTTTCGTCGCAGAAGTCGAATATAGCTCGACATGTTTCGAATCGGTACGCGATTCATCATCAGGAGAGCCGATCAGTCGCGGCGGCGGCCAATCGAGCACTCTCTCTTTTAATATGTCTGAGACTCACGCTAGTTTTCTACGTATGAATACATTCATACCATTTTTAACGCTCACAATACACTGAAGCACCCTAGACGCAGTTTTGCACCTCTAGAAAAAGAGGTATGTGTATAAGTTCAACATGTAGGTACTATATCTGTGCACCTGTCTGTGGCATTGTAGCTCCCAAACGGATGGTGCGATTTGAATGCGTTTTTTATTTTCAAAAGCCTTGTCTGCAGTCGAGATAGATCTTAGCTATGTTTGGTGAAAATAACTGCAGCCATTTCCAAAGTCACTGGATCTCAGGCAATATTGAATGTATGATCAGGTTTAGGGTCTCATGATGACCAGCTATTTGGTTAGGGGGTGTGAAGAGCATGCGTTCAAAATGTGACGCATAGAGCACGCCACTGCGTGAACGTATCGTCACCGTTTTTTGAGGCGCGGTGTGGTCGAGCCATTATTATCGAGAAAGTACTATGAAAGTTAGATGCGCGGACGGTGATCAGTGGGAATGATTGATCTTGCCACTGCTTCTGTTAACGATGAGACAATTATGTGGTTACAGGTTAGTCTTATCGGATGACGCTTCCAAGAGCAATTGATTATAATTAGGGATCATTGTTTTTTTTATTGGCTCTTATTTATTAGAGTAAACTTAATGTACGCAAAATTCTATTACTTATAGAGGATATGTAGGGATGAAAGCAATACCTATTCAGAAGTTTATTTTTTATGCAGAAAATGGTACGGCAGGTATTTTGTTCGGTTGTTTGTGTAAAGTACGATGCAGCTGGTAGTGGGGTGTGGCGACGCAACCGACTGACGCCTCCGTAGCTAGGGCTGCCATCTTTAAATTCGCCGAATCCGGACAAAGACTAAAAAACCCCGGACATTTGGCGTAAATCGCATTTTTTCCCCGAACGTGGCCGAAAATAATATTATTTAAAAAACAATCACTTAATTTGTTTTTTTTTATTCACATAAAAAAAGTCCCCGGTTTTTCCCCGGACACTTTTTGAAAACCCGCCCGGACCCGTAGCGCTACGACTGGGTAGGAACGCGCGTTGAAAAAATGCGCATGGCGGAGCTGGTGCAATACTGCGCTCATATACACAACTTTACTAACACAGCTCAGCACAAAGTGAGCTAGCTCAATTTGACTACGAGTAGGTAGTGAAAGTGTCTCCACATAGCTTATCAGCAAATTGTTTGATAGCCAGAAGTGCTCACGCGTTACTTCAATAGGAATTTTAATTTGACACATGTCATCTAACGGACCTCAGTGGAACAGGATCAGGGACCAAATTCGACGTTTCCAATGATAAATCTAAGACCTCATCAATACAAATTCGTCATAAAGCTTCAATTTGTTTCATATTTTAGTCGATAATTCAATCGCTAAAGAATGGAACTCGCTGGCTTCAAGTGTATTTTCTGGTAATTATAATTTGGGTGTCTTCAAGTCAAGAGTGAACAAGGTGAAGCTATTACTGAACCAGGGAGGTACATCTTCGATTTAGTCGCTATTATCAGGTGGTACCTACTGAGGTCAAAGGCTAATCAGTTTCTGATCGATTCAAATCGGTTCAACTGTCTTTGAATAATCGGGGTCGAGGATCATACATAAAATAAAATATTCTAACTGTATTCAGTTGAAAAACTATTTCCTGAAGTTTATTAAAAACTATGTCCTCCACTCGAAGTAACTGAAACCATTTTTTTATAAGTAAACAATAGTAAGAAATGTGAATGTCACCTGTTTTAATAGCAAGAATTGATTAAGAGATATCCATTATTACATTACGATAAATCGAGATATTGCTGAACTGTGGACATCGCTGTGTCTCCTCGAATTATATCCCAGAGCCGGTGTCACTCGTTGATTGTCGGTTATCTGCTGATCCATCAAGCTGTCGGTTAACCGTTGATTAAGTATCGGTTACGTAAGGTTAAAATAAAGCCGTGCTGGTTCGACAGGTGGATGATAGAGATTTCAATCACACTAAAGATGGACGACTTTGATTTGTAATGATTTCAACCGACTGAAAAGTTCGGCAACTTATCAAACAATTTTAAAGCTCGAACCCGCGATTTTAGTTTAAATCTACTGCATTCTTAAAATTGTTGTCAGGAAATGCAAAGCTCCTTAGTTTACCATAGAAATAACCGGTTATCACCGGTTTTACTTTAACAAATTAACTGCTTTTGCATTCTTTGATTGTTGTAAGCATACGTAAAGAAACGGTGACGTTTTTTCAGAATGTGATTTTTACCTAGAGTACCCCTTTCTTTCCTTTTCTCTCTGTAATAATGATAAATCAATTCAAATCAGTTTACAATTCGTAGGTAGTTTCGGCAATGTTGAGACAATTTTGATTGGCGATGATATCATTAGCACGCTGTGTAGCCAAAAATGGCGTGGGCCACAATGAAGTGTTCCGTGAAACCAAAGCTAGGTTAGTACGAAAACGAAATAAGAATACGTATAGTGTTTCAAGTGTAACAAAAAGTATACCTATTGGCGTTCAATTGACTCTGAGTGCGGATTCGCAAAGCGATATATGATTTATATGTCTTTGTCTACTTTAGCATCGGATCTACCCGTCTACCGTCATCGATAGTGGTTGGTGAAAAAAAATCAAGACGGGCTTACTATGCGCCATAACTGCCACAAGCCGCACTTACTGCCAACACACCTACCTGCGAGCACTACCAGCGCGTGTGTGTGCCATTCGTATCGGTGCGCACTCGTCGGTCGGTCGCCACGCCCCGCGACCAATAGCGTCACATTTTATACGAATCATCAATAAAATACAGTACCCATGCGGCTTTAGCGAAGAGAGAACTTTTAGTAGTAAATTAGTCTGTAACCTAAATTAGAACAGGCTGATAATATAAGAGGGATTAGACTTTATTGTCTTTAAACCACACCGTTCTCAAGTAAATTTAACAATAAGCATTTCAGAAACACCTTTCTTCTAACCGTAATGGCAAACATAGTGACGGTTTCCTAATAACGAGCATTCGCAGAACAATTGAATGTCGTGATCTTCAAAATTAGTTCAAACTGTTGAAATGATACATTACACCGGTCACGTTTGTGAATTTATTTGAGAACGCAGCAAGCTATTACTTATGTTTGATTTTATAGGGGCCAAATCGATTATTAAATTAACTATAGTTTGTATGTAGTCCGGAACCAATTGAGGTACAGGGCAGCTTTCTCGAGGTTGTTCAAGAGTACGTCTACCTTGGGCAAATATTGCAGTTGGGTAAAAACAACTTCGAGAGAGAGGCTAATAGAAGAATACAGCTGGGCTGGGCAGCATATGGCAAACTTCGTCGGGTCTTCACATCGTCAATTCCAGAATGTCTGAAGACGAAAGTTTTCAACCAGTGCGTCCTACCCGTAATGACATACGGTGCCGAGACGTGGACACTCACGGTTGGGCTGGTCCACAAATTTAAAGTCGCTCAGAGAGCTATGGAAAGGGCAATGCTCGGAGTTTCTTTGAAGGATCGAATTCGGAACGAAGTGATCCGTCAGAGAACCAAAGTTATCGACATAGCTCACCGTATTAGCAATTTGAAATGGCAGTGGGCTGGCCATATTAGCCGAAGAACCGATAACCGGTGGGGTAAACGTGTTCTTGAGTGGAGACCGCGGATCGGCAAGCGTAGTGTGGGACGCCCTCAGACTAGGTGGAGCGATGATCTGTGCAGGGTGGCTGGCAAAAGCTCGATGAGAGTAGCCGAGGATCGCTTACAATAGCGTGCAGTTGGAGAGGCCTATGTCCAGCAGTGGACAAGAATAGGCTGATGATGATGATGATGATGTATATAGTGGACATCTTGCGTCTGCTCCAAGCCTTCATCAAAGCTGTCCTTGCCGTATTCTCAGTGTATGCTGGCCCACGATATTCTTCAACGTCGATCTGTGGGAAAGCTGCTGTGAGACTCTCACCGACCAGCATATCAAACGCCGCAAGTGGATCAGGATCGGCCACACACTCCGAAGGAACCCAGACCACATATAGGTACCAAGGAAAGTCCTAGACTGGAATGCCCAAGAAAATAAGGTGGCCGCCCTAAATAGTCCTTGCGGCGGACGATCACAGCAGAAGAGAAGGCGACTGGAATGCCCTGGAGTGGATTAAAGTGCGAAGCCCAAGCCCTAGAAATACTGCGGACGCCCTCTGCTTTGTTCCATCCAGGGATATTACCTAAGTCAAGTATGTAACACGCGAGGTAGGTACATGGGAAAAACACAGATAAGTGCTTAGTATTACAATAAAAAAAAACAGAAATTATCGCGTATTAATATAACTTTATGTGCGATAATGTGCGAAAAACTTACAAGTTTACATCAATATGACGTGTTTATGTCCTATTGTCTATTATGTTAGTATCCACGGTTACATTCCCCAATTAGTAGAGTTGTTAGTCCGCTGTTTTCTAACATAATTGTGCGCATCGGGTTACAAGCATGAAATTTCTACCACAGATAGAGTGTTCCACGGTGATTATTTTCAGATGTGGAGGTTTTAATGTGTAATGACACTAAAGGTGGTAATAGAAAGCACTTCAATTATTACAAAAACGAGTTTCGAAAAGGGACTTTTCGTTCGCAGAGTGGAAGAAGGCATGATATAACTCTCTTTTTGTCTTCAGAAAAATCAGATTAAAATGATCTCCTAACCATCCTTAATAGATTTTATAGATTTCCTATCTGTGTTATTCCTATATCAAAAAATTACAAAATGTATCCAGTCGTTTTAGCGTAATAAGACTAATAAGCGTAATAAGAATATTCCACCTTTAAGATGGCGTTATGATGGTAACCGTACTTAAATGTTGTTATTTTCCTTGGAACCAGGACCACTAAGCAAGCCTGTAATAATAGTATAAATATCAATGAAACTTTGTGATCAGTTGATCACTGAACAGTTCTAATCCCGAGATTTCCTTACAAAAATTAGACCAACTGAACCACTTACGAAAGCAAATATTGTAATAATTGTCTAGGCCGCTTATTACACTGACTTCTCAAGCATTTTAATGTCTGTAATGATAAAAACCGTATCTCCAATTAGGCTGCGCGACGAAGTGTGGCGGACAAGTTCAACGGCGCTACTTTGACATAGAAATCCACCTCATGACTCATCATGGTAGAGCTATGAATAGACAGCGAATTTTTATACCATTGATACAGAGACCAAAGCATAAAGATTTTTTTTAATGCGTAACCGGAAGAGACCGCGAATCGAACCCGGTCGGCACCTCTGGATTACCGGTACAAACCTCTTCGGGTGGATGGAGCCAAATAACGTTTCGAATTGCGGCGGGGCGGGGGGGAGGTCATATTCAAGCTGATATAGCTATATTTATGTTGTTCGACATATGTGCGGCACAAGGCCTCAGGTTTGGTCAACCTCATATTTATGACAAACGTGCAGTTGGAGTTATTAAGGTTACTGACAATCAAAGGGTATCGTGGAAAAACCTCAAGATTTCTACATTCTTCAATGTCGTCAGTCTTTAAAGTTCGCAAATGCCGCTCAAAAATCGCATGCTTAATAAAATGCGACTGCGAATGGTTGTGAGCTATGACGACGTGACTGGCCGACGTGTGCACACCGCTACGACTGGCTACTCGTGCTGTTGCCGTTTTGAATATAAGCGGCAGGAAAACCGGAACACTTTTTGGTGAGCGCTGGCACATTGGCTATTAGAGCGGGTCACGGCGCGTAATAAGTATGTATTAAACTATATAAACGAGAACGACCTTAGCGTGTAACTGATACTAGTTGAGGGACAATTTATGCATCCGTTGATGAAGGGAGGTAATTAAACGTGTAGTGAAGTGGTTTTTAAGGGTTCCGCGAATTATGAGGAATGTATACATAATACCTATATAGTTTCACAAAGCCAGTCAGACGGACTGTCCGTTTGTAGGACATTAAACAAATTATTTAATTAATAAACTGATTAGGTCAAAGATACTGCTTGTGGCCAGTTGTCCATTTTTGGCCGCTTTATGTTCAAATGACTGTAACTCTATAAGAATGTCAGGCTGGCGTAAATGGCCAAAACCAATACTTTTACGTTTTATCGCGTTTATTAAGCAGTTCACTACGTTTTCGGAAGCTTTACAACTTTTGCCGGGGCCGGCGGGGTCCCCTCAATCATTCCGCCGCTCCGCGGGAGTAACTGCTAGTACAGAGACAGAGTATTCTGCAAAAAAGAAAACCTATGGTAATAATAATGATTTTTATATTTGTGTAGATAAAGTAGTGTATGCTACCTATACATAATTAGGTCTTGAAATTCTGGTTATGTAACAATGGCATAAACTACCTACTATATCTTTATTGCTTGAAACTAATAAATTTAATTGTATTGAATTGAAGTAATACGCATTAAAATCCAACATTATTTTATTTATTTAACATTTTTTTACCGTAAAGGCATATTCATCATGCAATTTTCCGCGCGTCCGTTGACAATATGCCGGATGTCGTAAAATTTAGACAGTAACTTCACTTGGTATCTTATTAATTATCTATGTACGGCTGACCATGTCACCGATGCCGGATAAAGAGATTTATATCGCTAGGATGTCGCCGACAGAATACAAGTTTTATCGCCGCAGCGTAATCGTAAGATTCATGTTTTCTTGTATTGGCGGGAAAGACCAAGAGTTTACGTTTATTACGCGGCTCGTAAATTATAAAGCAACTGTCACTCTCCAATAGATACGTGCGAGTATATGAATGGGCGGGAGAGTGATTATGATTAATGCTATATCTATACTATTATAACATTCTAGATTTGTATTGAAAATTCAGTTTTCTATGGATGGATTCTATGGCGCGATGCAGGATCGTCTTTTGTTTTGTATGAGTGCACTACGCAATGCTAGTCTGGCGCCATCTGCTGGTCATTATTTCTTTGTCCTCTCATCACGCCGCCGAAACGCCTGGACAAATTTAAACCAATTTTGGTACATATATGTATCAAAATAACCGAGAGGACAAATAAATGATGACCAACAGATGATCCAAAGATGGGCATAGGCTACTTTTTACCCAACTATGGTAAAACAAATACGCGGACGAAGTGGCGGGCACCTTCTGGTAGATATAATATAATCGTGGGGACCATCATACGCCAGTTGGGGGCTATATTCGAATTTTCTAATAATATTTGTCAGATATATTACCACCTATGTGTCTACTTTGGCAATGTGATCTATTAACCTTTTAATTGACACGTTATTAATGTCACTTAATGCGGCTCGAATAGCGAAAATCTAAGTGACATATGTACAAATACATTTATTGAAAAAACATAATGTACAGAGCTATAACGGTAACATGTATAGGTACGATATATTCGGATTGTTTATGCTTTTAAAGCTTTTACTGTACTATTACAAATAAATTAGTTCCATCATTTAATTTAAATGAATTATTAAATTTGTACCCGTGAAAGCGGTGGTATTTATTTAATCGTATGGCAATATGTTACATGCAAGCAATCAAAGAATGACTTTCAAATTGTTAAGCCAGGCGGCTGGTGGTAGCCTAGTGGTTAGGGCATGCGACTTTCAATCCGGAAGTCGCGGGTTCGAACCCGGCCCTTACCAATGAGTTTTTTGGAACTTATGTACGGAATGTCATTTAATATTTACCACTCGCTTTTCGGTGAAGGAAAACATCGTGAGGAAACCACCTAAGCCCAATAAGGCCTAGTTTCCCCTCTGGGTTGGAAGGTCTACGCCACATCTTGGGATTTGACGACGCGTTTGGCTCGGTTTGTAGACACCTGCCTACTGAGCCGGCGGTCCCGGGTTCGAGTCCCGGCCAGGGCAAATATTTGTGTGATGAACTCGAATATTTGTGCTTGGGTCATGGTTGTTTTATGTATTTAAGTATATATTTATCTATATATATAAGTACGTATATCGTCGTCTAGTACCCATAACACAAGCCTTCTTGAGCTTAATTTGGGACTAGATCGATTTGTGTGAGGTTGTCCGATATTTATTTATATTTATTTATATTTTATACTAGCATTAACCCGCGGCTTCGCCCGCGTTCCTATACAATATACATTATCCTATGGGAACGATGCTCTTTTTTTTCAGGTTAAAAATTAGGCTATTTGTTAAAGTTAGGGTATTACCTGCTTATCCCTCATGCATATCCGTCTAGCCGTTTTATTGTTGAAAAGCTTGAATGCATTTATTACGGCTGCAGGAAGTTTCCCAATGACTACTCCTCCAGTCCCGCCGCGCCGCCCGCACTGGCCTTGACGACAATCGAGATGGCACCAAATACAAATTTAAACATCTATTAGGGTTATGTTTAGGTCGTAACTCTCATATTCTTGCTCTTCTTTATAGTATACTTTTTCATCCTGCAACTCCCCGCTATCCCAAAGAGCGTTTCACTTATCTCACTTCTGCTCGATCTGCCCAAAATTTGCTCCTTGCCGTACCTTCTTCCGTCTCAAAATTTGATAATAATTCGTTTACTTTTAAAGCTGTCTGTTTATGGAACTCCTTGAATGTTAGCTTAAGGCGCGCTAAATCTCTTGTTTCTTTCAAAGCTCAACTGAAAGAACACTATCTATCCCTTTCATAATTCGTATTTTATTCAAATGGTCCTATTATCTGTTGGCTGAATGTATGTACGAGTATGTATGTATTTATTTTATGTATTTATTTTTTATTATATTTATGTATTTATTTGTTTTTTATGTATATATTATTATTATTACTCTCTGATTTTTGCACCGCCTAATAACAAAATCTTATTTTTCAAGTTCTCCACTACCCAAAGGTTGTCTGGAAGAGATCGCTCGTTAGCGATAAGACCGCCTGTTGTTTACCTCGAATTGTAATGTCTTGCATTGTATTTCTCCTGTATATTTTATGAGGTGTGCAATAAAGAGTACTTGTAGGTTTACTCATTTATTGTTAGAAATACTCCTGTGAAGTTTCGAATAAATATAAATAGTCTAATCTTGTTTTCCTATACAAACTTTGGATCTCTCTATTTTCACCCCCTTCAGAAAAATCGTTTATTAGTGCGCCCCTAGACCTTATAAGGAACCTACGTTCCAAATTTGGACTCTTTAGAATCAGCGGTTTTGGGCTGTGCGTCTAAAAACGACACCCATATTTTTAGACATTATTCCCCCTTCCCCCTTCCCCCTTCCCCCTTCCCCCTTCCCCTTCCCCTTCCCCCTTCCCCCTTCCCCCTTCCCCCTTCCCTCTTCCCTCTTCCCTCTTCCCTCTTCCCTCATCCCTCTTCCCTCTTCCTTCCGGGATACAGCGACCCGATAATAACATAATAACAAATACCCATGTTGATTTTCAGACTTTGTCACCACATTTCTCCCTTTTAGGAGTTGAATTCTCAAAAAACCGGAAACACGTGTTTTCTCATTTATTGTAAGAAATACTCCTGTGAAGTTTTGAATAAAATAGTCTAACTAATCTTGTTTCCCCATACAAACTTTGTACCCACATTTCTCCCCTTTAAGGGGTGAATTTTGATAAATCCTTTCTTAGTGCACTCTTACACCTTATAAGGAACCTACGTGCCAAATTTGGACTCTCTAGAACCAGCGGTTTAGTATTTAGACATTTCAACCCCATTTCACCCCAACAGGGGAGATGGTAATTCACGTCCGCCACGTTGGGTTTTAAAATCGTTGCGGTTTTCGTAATCAGCGACCCGATAAACCACAAAAACAATACCCATGTTGATTTTCAGACTTTATCACCACATTTCTCCCTTTTAGGGGTTGAATTTTCAAAAAACCTGAAACACGTGTTTACTCATTTATCGTTAGAAATACTCTTGTGAAGTTTCGAATAAAATAGTCTCACTAATCTTGTTTCCCCATACAAACTTTGGACCCCCATTTTACCCCTTTAGGGGGTTAATTTTGAAAAATCCTTTCTTAGTGCACCCTTACACGTTATAAGGAACCTACGTGCCAAATTTGGACTCTCTAGAACCAGCGGTTTAGTATTTAGACATTTCAACCCCATTTCACCCCTACAGGGGAGATGATAATTCACGTCCGCCACGTTGGATTTTAAAATCGTTGCGGTTTTCGTAATCAGCAACCCGATAAACCATAAAAACAATACCCATGTTGATTTTCAGACTTTATCACCACATTTCTCTCTTTTAGGGGTTGAATTTTCAAAAAACCTGAAACACGTGCTTACTCATTTATCGTTAGAAATACTCCTGTGAAGTTTCAAATAAAATAGTCTAACTAATCTTGTTTCCCCATACAAACTTTGGACCCCCTTTTCACCCCTTTAGGGGGTGAATTTTGAAAAATCCTTTCTTAGTGCACCCCTACACCTTATAAGGAACCTACGTGCCAAATTTGGGCTCTCTAGAACCAGCGGTTTGGGCTGTGCGTTGATATGTCAGTCAGTCAGTCAGTTTCTTCTTTTAACTATATATTTAGATTTATTTAGATAGCCGACCCCGATTCAGAATTCATTCTCAAAAAAATGGGACAAAGGCTAGGAGGATGATGATTAAATTTGTACTCGTAATATTTCTGTAATCCTGGGGTGGGCACTAGACCATACTGGGGTGGGCACGGCCCACCCGGCCACCCCCCTATATACGCCAATGATGGTCAATTCCTACTCAGCATTAGGCCTCAACGACAACGCTTCAAAAAGGCCCCTGATTCGGTAACCAGTCACCAAACGATACATTTTAGAAACAAAGACCATTCCTTGTCACATCAATCGCTGGTAAAAACGACATTGAACTACTGAACAATTATGTTTATAGTAATTCAGTAATAAGCACTAATGATAGGTAGTCGAATAGTTGAGTAGTGGGCGACGTGAGTCAATGGACGTGGGCGGGACAGCTGACGCGAAGGCCGCGGGGCTTGGTCATCCAGAGACGTTCACTTGCAGTTGCACTGAGGTTCCTATATAGAAGACTTGCAAAAACAACGGCTTAACAGACGCATTTGTTTTTAAATATGCCGTTTTGTGCCTAGAGAAGTAGAGAGCAGTCATATATCCTTATCTGCTCCGTTTTCGCGATCGTCTTTTGGTTGTCTTTGGTGCTAGAGAAAGATAATAAGCATCTGTAAGTTACAGACTTAAGTAATAGTTTCCTTCTCTTGACTGTTCTCATACAAATACACTTATTCTATAGTTCGCTTTTCCGTGTTGTCTAGCGTTAGATTTGGTTCAGTAAAATTTTCCTACATCTAGTCATGTATGTTGTAGAGTTTTTGGAGTTTACTCCTTAAGAATCGATTTTCATATATAAGCCCGGGGTATGAAAAATATGGGGTATAAAATCGAACGTATCTGCCGTGCTAATTTAAAAAGTCGTATCTCAGTATACGATCGGAGTAAAAATACGACTTCTTAATTTAGCAGGTTATGCGTTACGCGTTATAGGCTAAGATCCCGATATAAAATGACCTTCACCGAGATGTTTATTTTATGAAATGTATTTTATAATCAATTTAATATGTCAATAAATATATTGCATATGGGTTGCCTAACAAATTTTAGTCCAGGGTATGTTTAATTAATAATAAAAAAAAATGTTTTAAACATTTCACCGGTTTGATTAATATTAGATAAATTCTATACCAATCGAAAGTATGAAGCCCATAGAATATGCAAACGTTAGGTTACCTATTCTTTTCCCGTCACAACTATCGGGTAGCCAGGTATAAACAGGTAAATCTATACCTACTAGCATTTTGCAACGGTCTGATTATTGAATTGAAACTGAATAAAATTAAAGATTATTTAATTATGAATTTATCTAATACCTAATCAAATCGGTGAAATGTTAAAAAAATATATATTTTTATTTTTTACTAAACATACCCTGGACTAAAAATTGTTAGGCAACCCATATGCAATATATTTATTGACATATTAAACTAAATATAAAATACATTCATCAAATAAACATCTCGGTGAAGGTCGTTTTATATCGGGATCTTAGTCTATAACGCTTAACGCATAACCTGCTAAATTAAGAAGTCGTATTTTTACCCCGATCGTATACTGAGATACGACTTTTTAAACTACCATTATGTTCACATAAACAAACTATAAAATTGTCAATGTCAACTTCATGTCGAGTGTCAACAAAATTTTATAAATAAAATAAAATTTAATCAAATCTACGCTTAACGGGTAAAATGTGCTGCTTTTGAAACAATAAGCGCCCGTCACACAATCGGCTAAAAGATACGTGTTCGTTTCAGCTCCCAAACAAACCTAACGAATTTTTGTGATATCCAAGATTACAACTTTTATAACGTGCAATGCAAAGACCGTGTTTTCTTGGTGTTTAAGCCGTGCTTGTATGGTGCTAAGATCGAAGAAGACGTCTTGCTGTAGAGAGAGAGACCGCTTTAATTGTGACTCAGCTTTAAGCTTAGAAATAGAGAAGGCGTGAATACTTTTCCATCACCACTGCTCTCATTTTCCTGCATTCAGCCGCAGAATGGTTTTGATTTCGTGAAACTTTCCAGGATAATTACATACATAAATCAAGGATCCAACACAACCGAGCCATTCATTTTCTAGACGGGAGTCTTGCCGACCGACAAGAAGCTATGAAGTTTAAATCGAAATTGTTATGTTTTTGATGTTGGCTTTTAAATTGTATCTTTTTTTATTATAATTGCTTGTATTTTTACTTTTATTTGTATGTGTTAGTTATAAATATGAGTGATCCTTCTTCATCCTTGCGCTGTCCCCATTGTCCCAACTCAACTCGAACTTTTACCCCTCATGGACTTAAAGTGCATATAGGGCACATGCATAAACATTTTCCCCAAGTCATCCCCTCCAACCCTAGACTGTCGGTTTCACAGCAAGCTCATGGTAACAACCCCATTTATCTAGATTTTGGTGATCTAGCTACGTTAAAGCAGTCAGTACGTGTGTTACGGCATATCCCCAAAGGGGCGCGAAACTTGGCAGCGGCCAAATTGAGCGACCTCATTGATAAGTGTATCGACTCCAATGGCACTCTCGAATGGTTTAGTTTACTGTCTTTTGCCTATTCCGCACTCAAATCGCCTGAAGCGTCGGCCACGGGCAATTTAACCACGAAAGTTAAGAGAAATATTAACTCTGCTTCTTTTGATATCAGTGGGAACATCGGTGCAGAGACCACGCCTTTGAGATCACACTCCATACTGAAGACAATTGAGCGTAAAGTACATGAAGGGGATCTCAGGTGCAGTGCGAGTGCTTATGTCGGATGAGGGCGTGGCGCCGTCGAGCCCTGAGACTTTAGCTACGCTGCAGTCGAAGCATCCAGCCCCGTCCCGGCCGCTGGTACTTCCACCGGAACCTGACATATCTATTTCTGCCTTAACTGTTAAGCCGGAGGAAGTGGTGCAGGCACTCAGATCTTTCAACAATAGATCGGCCGCCGGTTTGGATGGTATCCGCCCTGTTCATCTTAAGGAGCTTACGTCTGCATCTGCGGGAGACGCCGATTTTCGGCTCCTGGAACATCTGGCCAAGCTTTGTAATTTTTTGCTCAGTGGTCAATTAAACCCTGAAGTTTGCTCCTATATTTATGGTGCTTCCTTATGAGCGCTGTCAAAAAAAGACGGTGGTATAAGACCCATTGCCATAGGCAGCGCTTTCCGCCGCTTAACGGCAAAGCTAGGATGCCGTGCAGTGAGAGAAGAAATGGCAGCTTATCTGCAACCTTGCCAATTAGGGTTTGGCACAAGATTGGGCTGCGAGGCTGCAATTCACGCTACGCGGGCTTTTTCGGTAGATAGCAAAAACTTAGAATCCGTTTTAATACGTATAGTTAAGTTCATATCATTGTAATAGTTAAGTACTTATGCTTTCTGAAAAAATGACTGACTGTTGAGTTTCTTTCGGCGTTTCTTCTCAACAGTGGTCTCCTCTTGTGAAATGCCGGTAGACCCAGACATGTAAAAGTGCCCTTGTGGCCTACTTGCAGAATAAAGTTCATTATTTCATTATTATTATTATTAATTAAAATTGATTTAAAAAACGCGTTTAACTCAGTGGAGCGTGATGTTTTACTGTCCGAAGTGAAGGATAAAGTGCCATCACTAGAGTGATGCACTTTATCCTTCATTTTCCAAGTATATTCTTCCGCTTCTAATCTTTTCTACAATGGTCCTCTTGTTCTTTCCCAAGTTGGTGCACAGCAGGGGGATCCGCTAGGCTCTTTAGTTTTCTGTCTGGCCATACAAAAGGTAATTTCAGAGGTTAAATCCCCATTGAATATCTGGTACCTAGATGACGGTACCCTAGGTGGTAAACCTGAAGAAGTGGAACAAGACTTGCTCATGCTCCTGCCTCGTTTAAAAGCTCTGGGTTTAGATATTAATTTCAGCAAATGCGAATTTTTCCCCTGCAGTACCAACTCACACGATTCTTTCCCCTTATTCAGTGCTCTGCTCCCCGGACTGAAAGTGTTGTCGGCGAGATCTTTCAACCTCTTGGGGTCCCCAATATTCCCAGAAGCCATTCCTGAAGCCTTCGAGGAGAGAAAGCTGCTTCTGCTGATGGCTGCGCAGAGGTTGAATGAACTTTCGGCTCACGTAGCCCTCGTTATGTTGCGAGTTTGCTTTGCCGTGCCTAAGCTGACATATTTCTTGTGCACCGTGCCAGCCTGGCTGCACCCTGTCCAGACAGACTCCTTTGACTTCGTGTTGAAGGAGAGTTTGGAAAAGGTGCTGAACGTCTCCCTTAACCAAGGTCAATGGGACCAGGTTTCTCTGCCGATTCGAACTGGTGGTTTGGGCGTGCGTCGCGCGCGAGATGTGAGCCTCCCGGCCTTCCTGGCTTCGGCGTGTGGGGTGGTGGACCTTGTCACTCAAATTTTATCTTTTGATGGTGACAAGGCTATCATTCCTTACGCCTCCGATGCTTTGACGGCCTGGACGGCTCTTAATCCCGGCGTAGCCATACCCGTAGAATTGTTCCGTCACCGTCTATGGGTTTATTTATATGAGAGTGCGCGCACCACGATTTTCATAAACCCATAAGTAAGCTTATTTCTGGGACAAAATTATCGCGCGACTAAAAAAAATCGTGGTGCGCGCCTGGCCTGGAGAGTAAACTCCAGTCGTGCGTCGGAGCTGACACACACACTTTTTTCGCTAATTTTCAGCTTGTGCTATAATCATAACATTCCCTGAAATCTAAGCTCTAAATGACAACTTTTGAGAGACATTCTTGAATTTGTGTCTTTACTTATAGCTGCAGAGAAATGTAATCCCCTGTCATACGTGTTAGTAGGGCAAGGGGGTCACATTTCTCTGTACCTGACTTCACTTTTAAACTATACATATGGGACGAATAAAGCCACTGAAACCTATTGTTGAAAGACTGTGAAACACAAACATATAGCACATATATATCTAAGAGTTAGTCCTACAGGATTATGATCACTTATATCGCGTGACAGATAAATGATAAAAGATCCATTACATTCAGCTACGCATACTTATGAGAGCGATAGTGACGGATGGTTTCTCATTCATTTACAGTCCATGAGCCCTCAGATTGCGATTCGGGTTTGGGTGAAAACAGAGAGGTCTTGCCTTTCTTCCGTGACCTCTTCCCTTTGTGACATAGGAATACTCGTGCCAAATCGTGTTGCAAAATGTAACGCTCCCAGTGACTTTCTGCTCTCTTTGTCGCTGCTGCTGTCGCCAGCTTTCTTTATCCGCAGGGCTAGCATATCTTGTCGCGTTTCCGTTTATCACGTGAGTCTGCATCTCCTGTCTTGCTCGCTCGGAATAGCGTATTTTTCTTCATTCTTTAAATAATCTTATTGCATTGCTTACATAAGATTATCAGGTCAATCCGCAGCTTATTATAACCATGTGTGCTACAACCGGTACGCTATTGTGACTCGTCTTATGAATCAAACCAGCAATGCGATAATTGACAGTTGGTACTGTCTTCGCATAACTCAACCTCACGGTCGTACAAAAAAATCGCAGTGAGTCATCGCCCAGTTTATGGTATACTTTTTACGGTGCCATCCCACTCTGCCGTGCTTCGGTTAAATGACGTATCTTCCTATGAAACCCATGTTAAGATACGGCCTTTTACTGTAGGACGGCAGCAACGTACGTTACTAAAGTCTATGTTCTAACGTCAAGTTGTGCCAAACAATTATACGCAAAAAACTACTTTTTCATATCGAGAGAGAGCTTGGAATAGATTTGTGATAAGTTGTGATGCGAGACGAAGTTGTTTGCGGTTGGTATACTGTTTTAGATGTAACAGATCAGATCTCACGTGGTTTCACTCTTCTGATGATAGCTTTGGATGCCGCGCCTCGCAGCGATTAGGTTAGTTCTTTAGGGTTGGCTGCATGAATAACCATAAGATGTAGCTTTATATTTTGATACCTAATGATGTAGTGATCCTAAATTAAATATTGATGGTAAAATTATAGATTCTAGTTTAGATGTAGCAACAGAAGTTGAAAACTTTTTCACCGATATACCAGTGTCCACTACAAAGTTTTTAAACTCATCACCCTCATCAGCCGTTACTTTGTTAAAAGATAACGTCCCAGAATGTACCTAGTAGAGACCTTAGTTTTGAACATATCAGTACCTCAGATGTAGTAAAGGCGTTAAAATCGATTAATGTCAAAAAAACTAGTAACCTCTGGGGGGTCTCCGTCCATGCTGTTAAATCCCTCATAGATATCATAGCGCCTGACTTAGTAGTTATATTCAATAACAGTGTAGATTGCGGTGAGTTCCCTGATCTGATGAAACATAGTAAAATAACTCCTTTATTTAAATCAGGTAGTACTTCTGACCCCAATAACTTTAGACCAATATCTGTACTACCAACATTTAGTAAAATTTTTGAAAAGTTAATTTTGTCTCAATTATTAAGACACTTTAATTTGAACAATTTAATGCATAACAAGCAATTTGGTTTTACACGGGGTCGCTCGACATCCGACGCTGGAGTCGAGCTAGTAAAATGTATTTTCGATGCCTGGGAGGAATCACGAGATGCTTTAGGTATCTTCTGTGATTTATCTAAGGCCTTCGACTGCGTTAATCATGAGACACTGATCAGGCAACTACACCACTATGGAGTTAGAGGATCGGCACTGAAATTGTTAGAATCTTATTTAAATGGTAGAATACAGAGGGTTGACGTGAATGGAAAGCGATCACCTGGGTCATTAGTCTCTATGGGTGTGCCGCAAGGATCAATATTGGGACCCTTCTTGTTCCTTATCTACATTAACGACTTGCCACAGCTCATAAAGACCCACCATGATATAGTTTTGTTTGCGGATGATACTTCACTTACCTATTTTCAAAGTCGCACGAAACCAACAATCTTATAATGACGTAAACAATGCTATATGTAAAGTAGTGAATTGTTTTCATGTAAATAATTTATTGTTAAATGAGAAAAAGACTAAATGTGTTAAGTTTGTCACGAGTAACGTTATACACGAGCAAGCAAGTGTTATTGTTAAAGATGAGGAACTGGAACTAGTTGATAGCACAGTTTTTCTCGGTATTACATTAGATTCTAAGCTCCAATGGGGTCCCCATATTGCTAATCTCTCGAATAGACTGAGTTCTGCAGCTTTTGCAGTTAGTAAGATCCGTCAATTAACAGACGTGAAAACAGCTCGATTAGTATATTTTAGTTATTTCCATAGCATTATGTCGTATTGCATATTACTTTGGGGCTGTGCGTCAGATATTAATATAATTTTTGTTCTCCAGAAACGGGCTATTCGTGCGATATATAAAATGCACCATAGAGACTCGCTTAGAGATAAGTTTAAGGACATTAATATAATGACAGTGCATTGTCAATACATTTATGAGAATCTTATGTATGTACATAAGAACATTGCCAATTTTAAGAAGAACTGTGATATACATAATATTAATACTAGAAATAAGCATAAGCTCGCAGTGCCTGCCACTAGGCTCCATAAAATAAGAAAATCATTCATGGGTAACTGTGTAAGATTTTATAATAAACTTCCTAGAAGCGTAATTGACTTGTCTGTTGGTAAATTCAAGAACTATGTAAAACGTAAACTTATTTCTAAAGCTTAGTATAGCACTCAAGACTACATGAATGATAACGTGTCGTGGGATTAGTGAAAATCAAGCAATGTTATGTGTAATTATTGTAACGAGTACCTACCTATCAGGGTACTGATATTTTAATTTTAATAAGTCTTATTATAATTTTTGACATTTAGAATTTTATTCTAGAAATATTCTAGCCTCTACTTTTTTATTTATATAATTTTTTTATGTGTTGACGACCCTTTTTGGATTTTTCTTTTATTTCTATAATGTTGTTTTTTATGTTTTTTTATTTTATTTTTAGTATAAGTTTATCAATAAATTTCTCTGCTCTCTGTAACTGACGATTCGAAAGTGCTTGTAGCTAGGCCTACTTGAATAAAGAATATTTTGACTTTGACTTTGATGTATAAACTGAAGCTTCATTCAGGCATACATACGCTGACATAGTCGACTTAATTGGTGAGTTACCGACTTACCGAGTACTGAACCGACATGCAATATGTTTTCGGTCGTCTCGTTAGTCAGCTTACTTAGAATAAATTGCAAAGAAGTTGTAGCCTGATCAATTCATTCATTCATGCTGCATGAAGGAAAAAAATCAAATTACCTATTTCACTTTTCGGATAGTGAAAAACTATTCCCGATTACACTGAATAATATTTCTAATATAAATCTTTTTTAATATTTTACCGTAAAGCGAAAATAATGAATACTCAGGATTTTACAAGAGTTATTGGCAATTAACATATTTTTGCAGTTAGACCCAATAAATAACCCATATAGCTACCAGTTTTGGCAGCCCTGTAAACGGAGCGACTGTCTAAACTAACGGGCGAATTCCTTATAAGAATACTACGGGTCAAATCAGGGTTGCCACAGATCGGTGTCAGTGTTCCACGTTTTCTCCTATATGTCATCAACCGGCTTGAACGACGTAATGGTGCCTACAGGCCAATTTTCATGCAGACCTTAATGATATAATGACGTGTAAATTTAAATTGTTGATGAATTTGAATGGACTTTCTATTTCAATTAATATATTGAAGATTGCTACTAGGTGCGGTGCGGGCTGGGTTTTGTGACTTGTTTTGGTTTTTGAGACTCCACCAGTCATTTCAGCAGAGCGTCTGATGTGCCTTGTGCATTTTTCGTGATGTCAATTGGATTTTTCAATGGAGCATTAGAATGTTATTTTTTTCACGTTTGGACTAATGTGTGATGCATTTAAGGCTACATTTTGATGCGGGTCATATTATGTGTGCCTGTGCATAGTTTCTGAAAGAAGCAAAGTATGTTTTCCAAAGCAGCGAATAAACCCTGACATCTCTGTATTTTAATTTAAGAGAAATAGAGTAATTGTATGTTACTAAAAATATTTTGTCAGACTTGTATGTATGTATGTATGTTTTGTTTGCACGTATGTGTCTTTCGTTGTCCATTGATCACGTGGAATGGCTGGATCAATTTCAAGTACTTCAGTATTTTTGTTAGGGTGCTAAGCTTCCCTACATCTACAGATGGTTAAGGGATACCTACATTTTATCCGACTACGGAGAAGCAAAAAGAGGATGGTGACATTTTCCGCGCGGATGAAGTTCGCGGGCACCTTCCAGGCCTTCTAGTAATCCAATAGTATTAGACGACGCGGTTGGCGCAGTGGTTAAGCAACTGCCTACTGAGCCGACGGTCCCGGGTTCGAATCCCGGCAAGGGCAAATATTTTTGTGATGAACACGAATATTTGTGCCTGGGTCATGGATGTTCTATGTATTTAAGTATTTATTTATCTATATAAGTATGTATATCGTCGCCTAGTACCTATAACACAAGCCTTCTTGAGCTTAATTTGGGACTAGGTTGATTTGTGTGAGGTTGTCTGATATTTATTATTATTTATTTATAATAGTATTATAAATAATTATTTTTATCCGATGTGCGATGTTGGCTATATATATATATTTGACGCGTATTGCTCTGTAATTAAACAAAAACAAAGTCGGTTAGAAATAGAATAATGTGTCTGCATTGCTCAGTATAAAGGATATTATTTTAAGCGTCACGTGCATTCTTGATTGTAAATATACCTATAGTTGATGATTTTGCAACCGGCCTTAACCTTAGCGCTTTCAATATTGCTAGATCGGTTTAGGTAAGTAGTGTAATTTATAACGATAAAAATTCCAACAGACTGTAAAAAATCTGGCAGATTTAGCCAGTAATTAAATCATCATTGATTTTACTTCATTACCTACTCTTTTGAACTAAGTAGATCGATTCCTAAACTCATCAATTCTGCACAGCAAACTTTCCAGCTTCATTTTCGCTCCAGTTATTTATGCCTAAAGGGCAGGTATATGTTACGTTGTTAGTAAGTATACCATATTACGTAAAAAATTCAAATTTAATCCTCAAAAATAAAAATCATAAATGTTTATTTAGCAATATACAAATTTTAATTAGATATCCATTAATTACTATAGCGCGGTCAGTTAAAATAACTTATTCCTTAAATAATCACCTCTTTTTAAATATACTATCTTAAAAGTTCCAATTAATAGTTACAGAACTTTAAAAAAAGCTTTTCCGTCAGTGTTTGCAATAAACACCTAGTGTTGCCATCTATATTTGTTTACTCAAATCGCGGTCTCTATTCAGCGCCATCTATCTTACTCAGGTTAAACTGCGTTGTACTGTAACTAGCTACATTCCTTTTAGAACGTACTGTGTATACGTCATGTTTTGTAGTTCTATGTGATTTGAACAGATGACGTCCTGAACACCTTATAAACTTATTCAGCGAATAGTAATTTCATTTTTAGGGTTCCGTAGCCAAATGGCAAAAAACGGAACCCTTATAGATTCGTCATGTCTGTCTGTCCGTCTGTTCGTCCGTATGTCACAGCCATTTTTTTCCGAAACTAAGACCTATACTGTTGAAACTTGGTAGGTAGATGTATTCTGTGAACCGCATTAAGATTTTGATGCAAAAATAAAATATTTATTTTTTTTCTAAACCGAATAGTTTGCGTGACAGACGCTTCCAAAGTGGAAAAAAGTTGGTCCCCCCCTCTAACTTCTAAAATAAGAAAATGAAAAATCTAAAAAAAACATATAATGTACATTACTATAAAAACTACCAACGAAAATTGTTTTGAACGAGATCTAGTAAGTAGTTTTTTTTAATACCTAACTTTGCACCTAATTTATATGGGGCGCTATACATACCAGGTGCAAACTTAACTTAACCACTTAGGGATGGAAAGTGTTTGCACCCTCGGTGCGCGAGTCCGACTCGCACTTCGCCGGTTTTTTTTGTTACCTACATATAGTTTGGTATAAAACTTAGGGAAAGTCCTTATATTTTAAGTGCTTCCTGTATAGAGTTTATAATAAAGTTATATCCAATATGTAAATAGTACAAGACGATGCTAGGTAAATAAAAATAAAACTATAAATTTCGGTTATTTATTGAAACGAGGTGAAAAGAAGATTAATTAATATTTATACTGATTAGGTAAGTACCGATTTACTCAACTCATATTTTATTAATTATATGCAAGCTGTACTTACTGTGTTTACTCTGTCGCAGTTTTCAACTTATAGCTTGTAAGCATTCATGCAAAAAACTGTGTTTCATCCCCATTTACATGAGTTATTTATCATTCTTTTAATGTAAACAATAAGTGTAGAAGCATTAGGGTTGTACCAATATATTATATTAAAAATGATCGTTTTTTAATATTATTATCATTCTTTTAATGTAAAGAATAAGTGTAGAAGCTTAGAGTTGTACAAATATATTATGTAAAAAAATATCTTTTAATATTATTACAAGCTGTCGCAGTTCGAGTCTATAGCAATTCAATGGTAATGACTATATTTTCAGGAAAGTCCATGGTATACGAGGGTGGATCAAAAAGTACCTGTGTTAGAAATAAAGACGCATATATTTTTTAAAAGTTTTATTTTATTTTTCAACATAATCTCCATCTAGGTCCTTACACTTTTCCCAGCGTTTCGGCCACTTCTTTAACCCCTCCAAAAAGTAGGATTTGTCAAACTCTTCAAAATACGCTTCTGTCTCAGCTATAACGTCCTCGTTTGACCTGAATTTCTTACCCCCGAGCCATGTTTTCATATTGGGGAACAGAAAAAAGTCACAGGGAGCCAGATCCGGTGAGTAAGGCGGGTGGGGCAGCAATTCGTAACGTAGTTGGGTTAATTTGGCAGTGACAATTTTGGATGAATGTGCTGGTGCGTTGTCATGATGGAACAACACTTTCTTCTTAGCCAAATGCGGCCGTGTCTCCTTTATTTTTTTATCAAACCGGTCCAATAACTCACTATAGTACGGCCCTGTGATAGTTTTCCCTTTTTGTAAGAAATCTATAAGGATTATTCCCTTACTATCCCAAAAAATCGTGGCCATGACTTTTCCGGCTGAAGGGACCGTTTTCGCCTTCTTTGGAGCAGATTCGTTAGAAAAAATCCATTGTTTAGACTGCCGCTTGGTCTCAGGTGTATAATAATGGATCCAGGTTTCATCAACAGTGACGACACGACGGAAAAACTCCTGCGGATTTCGCTCAAACAAGCCCAAACACTCCTTCGACATTGACAGCCGTAACCGCTTATTTTCATCCGTGAGCAATCGCGGCACCCATCGGGCGGACACTTTTTTCATATTTAATTTATCGTGTATTATATTAATTGCTGTTCCATACGACACCCCTACAGCCTCTGCTACTTCACGCACTTTGGTACGTCGATCGGTGACCATTATGTTCTTTACCTTTTGCACGACTTCTTCGGTAACCACGTCTGCCGGGCGCCCTGGGCGGTCCTCGTCGAAAACAGATGTACGACCTCGTTTAAATTCGTTAAACCAATATCTCACGGTTGTCATAGACGGCGAAAGATCTCCGTAGACAGCACCTAACTTAACTTTTATTTGTTCGCATGTTTTTCCATCCAAAAATAAGAAGCGAATTACGGAACGATATTGCTCTTTCTCCATTTTGTACGAAAAACAAAACAAGTCTTACAAAATTTGCCGCCAGAAAAAAAACTGAACCATAGACAATTGACAGATTTCATTTTTTTATTTGATAAGGTCAATACTACACGACGGTAATGCCAACTTTTCTAAGTTACGCCACCTGCCGTCAAACACGGGTACTATTTGATCTACCCTCGTATTCCCACGCTGTACCTATATGTATAAGTATACTAAGTGTAGAAATGTAATTCTTTCTTTTAACGTACAATGCAGCTTAAAAAAGAAAATGATACCTACTCCAAACCTTCCATAAATTGCTGCAATATAATTTCCACATATACTCTCCATATGAACTAAGATACAGGTGAAAAATAAATGAAACCGGACATTTCCCCGACGCTTCGAAATAATAGTATGGAACTAAAAAAAAGATCCATACCTACAGGGTTTATCAATTTCCGCGAATCAGGGACAATGCACTGATGGATGGCGCTTACGGCGGGCGGGAGGCGCTTACGGCGAGATATAAATGAGCGCCGGACGTATAGAATGCCGCGCTCTATTTGAGCGCCTTTGAGCCTTTATTCATACAATTTGTGACAGTTACACATGTGTGCTCTCTGATTTTTTACGAAAGAGGAATGTTATACGGGTGGATCAACTTTTTTCCTGTTGTTATTCTGTCCCGTGGCCCAGGGGACAATAGGTAGTGATTAAACTTCTTAGAAAAGTGTTTTATATTAGGTACTGGTATTGTCAGGAGATAGTCTACATAAGAATGGGCTTATAACTGCCTATAACAATTACAAAGTTCGTAATTTGAATGAGTGGCCCAGGGGACATCACCATGGCAACTTAAGTTTATTGTGTGAAAGTCGTGTAAGTATAAATCAATATTATAATGATTCGTTTTCGATTGCGAAGACGGAGCAGGAATTCTACACTAAGCAAGATTTTACGACCAACCTCCCCCTCCTCCCCACCTTTTTTTTCCCCATTGCCGTCGTCACACATGTTCGTATATTTTCTATATTTTATTTCAATAAATAAATAATTATTATGCATTTGTCACGCTATACATAAATGTTAGAATACTCGTCATTAGGGTGATTGACTGATTGACAAGTAAAGTTCAACTACACATAGGTACGTGTTTAAGTGTAACATATCAAAATTACGATTTCGCCCGCCAAGTGCCGGGGTGTATGACGTCAATGTCATCAAAACGTACTTATCCTTGAAAGCGGAGGTTCAGATCCTACCAACTGCGCCAATACGTTTGTTGTTTAATTTTGAACTATCGACGTATTTCTTCATTTTCCGTGCATACTATAAACACTTACAATGTGTAAGCATTCTTAAAAGACTATAAGGCGGAACTGTATTATGCTGCTATATAACATATCACAGTTACGAATTCGCGCTCCGAGTGCGGGGGTGTATCACGTCACGACTCACGATGTGAGTCGCGTGTCGGGTGACGGATGGACGGCTGGCGCGATTAATGCACGCGTGGAGCCTGTCTCTACCTCGTGCGCGGATCCTCTGATTTTCCCTCTGCACAGAATGGCGTAACCGACACATGTTTCCTATTAAGATAATTCATTTTCGATGAGAGGTAGTGTGAATGTTGTTTTGACACTTCATTATTTATTATGTCTTGACAAGTCTGCAATCTGATTCAGTAGGATAGTAAGCAAGACGTGCTCTTCTCTCGCAGTACCGCGGGAGGTATGTCTACACGAATGTTAAACTTATAAATCTAGTGATAATTTTTTTTTTATATTATTTAACCTGCATATTACTTTATTATTTATGTACGGTATGGAACCCTTTTTTTATTTCTTCAATGCTAAGGAACCGCCTAGACTAACCGCGTGGCAAGCTTTAAAGTCTATGGTCGATATTATTGTGAAAAATAAATCATTTATATCATCGCGTCACTGTATGACAGAACATTTTCGTCGCTGTGAATACAACATTATAAATAAATATTATATTTTATCTAATTAAGTATTTCGTGTTGTTCCTTATTGTGTGTTCCTGCTCCGGTGCCAAGCGGAAAAAAGTTTAGTGGAATCCTCACGTTATGTTTTAAAAATTATCTTAATTTATTTCGCCGTCATAATCAAAATTAAATGCTAGGATGCCCACGAATTAGGTCGCCATACGGAGATACAGTTCACTAAAGCTCCATCAAATCATAAAAACACGTACCTACCTACGTTTACAAAACGTGCTAATTTAGACTTGTCACACATAAGTATATTGAGCACTTGACTTAATAATATGAGTTTTTATCATATTTTAATTATTGTTTTGCCCCTTTAATTCTTATAAGTAAAACTAAAAAAAATAAGACCCCAATAACTACTACTTCTGCTAAATACATAAATAAATATCAGACAACCTCACACAAATCAACGTAGTCAAATAAGGCTCAAGAAGGCTTGTGTTATGAATACTAGGTAAATATACATACTTACCGAGATAAATAAATACGTACATACATAGAACATCCATGACCCCGATTAGAGTTCATTACACAAATGTTTGCTCTTGCCGGGATTCGAATCCAGGACCGACGGCTCAGAAGGCATCTGCTTTACCACTGCGCCAACGGCGTTGTCTACCATCAGTAATGTTATTTTTTCTCTAAACCTGAAAGAGCATTTAAAAAGACAATTTAGAGCATGTTATTAGAACTTCTCAAATTTTCTCTGGCATCTGGATAAAATGTGTTCTTTTCACGAAATACTTTTATTTATCTGCACTAAATCCGATAGACGTTTTAGGCCGAAAAACATTACTAGTTTACATTCCTGATGAAAGATTTGTGGAGTTTGTGTGCCTAATTTCTTTGAAACGATGGTTTGTTAAAATGTATTGTAACTTGACGGTTATCGAGGTCAATTCTTTGCCATTTCCCTTTATACAAATAGACCATAAATTGCAGCTTTCATTAAATAGGTCTTGAAAGCGCCCTTTTATTTTCAATATATACCTAGTTAGATCATTATTTGCTACGTTACAGGTATATATCATTATAAACGTAAGTTATCGTATATATAGTCACGGATATACTAGCCAGTACACATCAGCCATTGTGATGGAATCGAACAACTCTTGGGACAGTTTTATCACGTATTTGCTCAGATGAACCCCTGACGATCAACCACGTCTTTCCTTTTTCACTGTAGAGTACGTATTTTGCTCATCCTTCGGCAACCATCCGTTTACTGGGATAAAAAAATTAAGATTGCAGGCTATAATTTTAGATATATAGAAAAGGTCTATTTATTACCCCGTAATGCCCAGTGTTAATAATCGTAGTGATTATTTTACGTTCCTAAAATTTTAAATTTTCATTATTAACATACATTACATGTTATACATACATATCCTATACACTATAATGAAATTTATGAAAATATAGATCACATCCTCACCAGGTCGTCTAGTTTAGTTCAGAATATAAGGAACTCAATTAGCAGTTATTTCCAAACCACATTCATGATTGTTCTCTCCGCTTCCGCTGACAAATTACTTCGAATCTTCGATTCCTTTCGATGTCGAATCAAATATGTGCAGCGAAGCCCAAATTATTCCATCAACGCAATGCTTTTGTTGCTACTGGATTAACTTGCGCCGTATTTTGAATTTTATTGACAACGTAAATTGCTTTCAATTGATCAATTCGTATCTGATTAATATTCACTCAGTTCATGCTAGACCATGCGTTTTCTCAGCAGTGGCATTTAATATTTATCCCTTGCTTGATCGAATTACGAATACAAAATGAATATTCCTTGTTGTCTATGAAATTTACCTTAGCCAAGTGATGCTAAGCAGACCCCGTTCCGCTTGAGCCATCGCACAAAACTGCTTTCGAACTTATTATGAAAATAGGCGGACGGAGTTTCAGCGCTTACAGTAAATACAATGACAGCAAATTCCTGCGATTAGGTCGACCACAATATTATTACGTGACTTGCCCCCAAATGGACAGCCAGGCAATCTCTATAAAGAGGTATTTGGGATCCTAATTTACACCCCCTTTCGTAATATTCCGTACCTCAGTTATGAAGGTCCGGCCGGGCTTAGGAACCCTCTTAGTTTTGGGGATCGAAGATGTCTTCATTGTTATGAGTGGGTACGTACATGCTTTTAGGTATAATGGAAATACGGCCAATTCAACTGTTTTTGTTTGTATAAAACATGTTAATCGTCCGCTGAACGTATCAAGAACAAAAGATACACACAGAAAACTGTTACTAAGTAACAGAATATTCGCAAAAGTCATATGTTACCAACCTCATCTCAGACAATACCATTTTGCTGAATCAATATCTTAGATAGAACTTTCCTTCCCTGACATATTTGCTCTGAAATACTGAAATGGTCCCTTTTATATTCCTTTGCGACTACGTAGAAGGTTTCTTATTACTCTTATGAGAAAACAAATTAAGACCACATGATCCTCAAACAGCGTTGAGCCGTGTTTGCTTGGCGGATAACGCAATATAAAGGTGCTATAGGATTCTTTACAAGTTGTAATATTTGTGGAAGGCGGGTGTGTAAATGTCATAACCTTTGGGGGATTCGGCGTGGTATTTGGCTGGAAAGTGCCACTGTCTAGCGCTTCGGCAAATGGGAGCGTGATTGTGATTTGTTTTTGGTCGAAAGAATACGATTTGCGATTGTTTTGTTATTGTTCCTTTTATTACTTAACCCTAATAGTAATAGGGTAAAATATCCTGTATATAAAAATTTAATTTAAAAGTATTCCTGTCGAGTTTGAAATAGGACATTGCGCTCTGAAACTGATACTTATTTCTTATGAGTGAGTGTGTAAGATGACCACCTTGCTAGTGGAACTGGGCTGGCCATGTTTGCCGCATGCATCCATAAAGTGGGCAAAACTTCCCACTTGGTGGACGCCACTGAACACAGAATGGTCACAGGCGGCTGGCGGACATGGCGGGGCGACCTAAATGCGTCCACCAGTTATTGCCGGAGACAGCTAGGGACCGAAATAAGTGGGAAATCCATAGATACGGCCTTTGTCCAGCAGTGGGACACCCAAACAGGCTAACAAAAAAGAAAAAAACCCATCCCTAGGATTTAACCTATCCAAACTTCAACGAATAACGACGGGCATACGAGTAGCTAGTAGCTATTGTAGTTGATGTATTTTTTCACCGATGTCATTCCTGTTTATCCGATATCAGGCATAAAAGTGTCAATGAAATCTGTATTTTTCCAGGCATTTATTCATCACTAAAAATGTTTCTAGTTAAGTAATTGTTTTCAATATTGATCAGAATCAATGTTGATCCTATTTTTGTGGTGATATAGATATAAATAATAAATAAGAACCCAAAATTAAACGGGTAACCTGAGGTCGTGTGTTCGAACGAGTCTCACTTGGACTGCATTGGATCGCATAATTCTTATTTCTCCTTTGTATCTTTATTTGGTAGTTGTTTTTAGTTGCCACTTTTTGCTGATCAAATAATGACTCTGTTGACCGAAAGAAGTTTCATTTAAAATTATTAAGTTAATGCAGTTTTACGAATAATCTTGGACATCTCCGTTTGTATTTGCTTAAAGTTTTGTAGTCGAACAACAACCCCGGATATTCGGGTTGAATAAATTCAGCTACAAACTACAGGCTCTCTTGGTGCACTCATGTACGAGACGTCTATCGCAGCACTAATCCGCCGTCCATTTCATGGGCAATCTGCCGTGCGCCCCAGTGGCCTAAATCTTATCCCAAACCAGTGGACGTTCAAATCAAATTTTGTATTTCCCGGGCATTTCTTTTCTGGTATTGATCTAAGACAAAGCCTAAGTAGCACAGAGGTTGTAAACGTGCTTATGCAGCATTTTTCAGCTTTAATTAGTTGTATAGGGGCTGTATAAACTGTTATTCAGCTTGTGTGCTGTTTGGGAGGTATACTTTATACAATATTAACGATTTGCAAATAAATATTAATCACTATGAATGGTTCAAATATTATCTTATCTTATACTTTGAAACTTTATGTTACGTATTGCGTTTTATAATTTACAATTATATCTCCCTTTTTAGGGTTCCGTAGTCAACTAGGAACCCTTATAGTTTCGCCATGTCCGTCTGTCCGTCTGTCCGTCTGTCCGTCCACGGCTTAGCTCCGTGATCATTAGTACTAGAAAGCTGAAATTTGGTATGAGTATGTGTAGGTATGTATCACGCCGACAAAGCAGTAAAATAAAAACTAAAAAAAATATTATTTTTCGGGTACCTCTCGAACACCTAAAGAGGGGGTGATTTTTTTTTTTCGTTCCAACACTAGTGTGTGGGTGTCGTTAAATAGGTCTTTTAAGTCTATTGTGAAGGATGAGCAACTACGGAACCCTACACTGAGCGTGGCCCGACATGCTCTTGGCCGGTTTTTTTTATTGGGTCATCAACAGCAATACAACTCGTTACAATTAACAATATAGTAGGTACTATCACAAAAACCAATAAAATATGTCCATAAGATTTTTTTATTTTTTTATTTATTCATTCTTAACAAACAATATTGTGTTGAATGTACATATATAACTCTAATTAATCTAAGTTTTACTACAATAACAAAAACATAAGTACGTAGAATAACACACAATTTCAAATAAATACAAAAAAAAACATTATTATTATTTTCCCTATGAATCCATAAAATTAGATTACATGTCATAGGTATGCTACAATTACATGTCAATTAAATAACCTAATAAAGAAAAAATAATATTTAAATTGAAAGAAAAAAAAATTAATAAGTAATAATAAAATTATGTGCTTGTTATAAAATCGTCTACTGAATAATATGCTTTTTTTAAAAGGAACTGTTTGAGTCCTGCATTGAATATTTTGCTATTAGTAATGGATTTGAACTCCATTGGCAGTTTGTTAAATAGGAATACGGCCTGATAACTCGCGGCGTGCTTCATAATATTAAGGCGACTCCTAATCCCAACGTCCTTGAGGATCTGGGCGGAGCCTAACGTTATTCCCCCCGCCGACCGTGCGCCCCCGGAACATTACTTCGTTCATAATCTCGTTGAGTGGCGTCCAAGCAGCTTCATACACTCGCATAGTCCGAGCGAGAGTTGAAGATGAATAAACCTTATAATATTTAAAGGCATTGAAAAATCTCGAAGTAAAATAAATCATTTAAACAATGATATGATTATTGCGGATTACTAAATATCTATTTACCCACTACAGTAGAATATTAAAAATAAAATGCGTTAAAGCTATTTTGAAGTCTCGCATCGAAAAATACTTTTTAGTTTCTTTTGTATGTGTAGGTACCTACCAAAAATAGTTAAAATGCCGACAAGATTCTTGATTATACGTGTAAAATCATATAAAAATAAAAAATATCGTTTTTTAATAAATAAATCATATCGTGACCCAGCGGATGAACCGATATTTTAACATAGTAGTGGAGGCACAGCTTTATCCCCCGGGTCATGCTGCTCTAATGAAAAGATAAACTATAAATAATAGAGCGACAAACTCAACTTTACCGTTGGAAAACGGATTTACGTCCTTTACCTACTTATAAACAGTGATAGTTTTTTATGACTACATTAGTAATGTTCTCAGATTTTCCCCTATACTTGTTGATATTGACGATATTTTACTAGACGAATTTTTTGGCTAATTTCAATGTTCAAGGTCAATGGATACCCTATAAATGTTAATTTACTTGAGTGTCAAAATATGCCAATTCTGGAACGGAGAACTTATCTAAGCGACATTTTTGGGGATATTGAGTTAACACACTGTTGGGATCGGCAGATTTTTCTGCATCGAATGGGTTAGGTCTCGTATACATCTGTCTGACGACTTTTGTGTCGCTTATTCCGTCGGTGATTTAGAGAATCTCAATTTTTTTTCTACTAATCGACTTGATTTTTGAGGTTTTTTTTTAGCAAAATGGAGATTACATAAAAAGTTTTTTGCATAATAATGAACGTTAGAGCTTTTTTACTTATTTGTCAAAACAGATCAAACAACTTGGATAATTTTTCTTTTTTGCAACTAACCTTGCACTTGCTGGTTAACTGTTTTTACCTGATCGTAAAATATATTTTAATGTCGTTTGAGGCATTTTACCTATGTCTCTATGATAAAATTAACATAAAGGTAAATTATGAAAGAAAAATTTAATGTGATCTACTGCAATGTAAGCAGGACTCGAACCTGCGACCCTAAGTTTCCGGCGTAGTGCTCTACCAACTGAGCTATCATATCGTTACGTCAATAACACTAAATCTTTGATTCCATAATTCTTCGCTACTGGAGCGCCCTCTGTGTCATGTGTGTTTAAAATGCTTGTGCGCATTAGCCAAAAAGTAAAAATGTGGTATTTCCACATTATTAAACATAATCGATATAAGATTAAATCAACTTGACTCATGTAAACCATATTTTCTGAAATTAAGAATATTGACACTCCCGTGCTTGTATATATTTGAAGTTGTAATTTTCGCAAGATCTAATCTGCATTTATTTAATAGTTTTAGGAGTACCCGACTTAGGAATAAAATTAATGGAATGTCCTCGAAAACCGCTCTGTTTCAGAAAAGTATACTCGGAATGGTCCCTAAACTTTATAATAAAATCCCAACAGATATTGTTAATGTAGAAAATATAGTAGAATACAAAAATAAGTTATTTAATTTCTTGGCACAAAAAGCGTACTATAAAATAAGTGTTTTTTTGTTAGACAATAATTAATGGAGCACAACTTCCCTGTACTCTATTAATTACTTATAATATGTATTTGTATGCCTAACGGCTCAGCATAGTGGAACTGAAATAAAATTGTCACACCTGTATTATGTACATATGCACCTATGTTGAACAAATAAACGATTTGTATTTTGATTCTATAAAAAAAAATTACATAGATTAAATTACCTAATTGTCGTATCTTATCTATTGGCGTTTATCCAAATTTACCTGCTTTGATACTATGAAACCATTGTCGCTTATCCTTTTTTACCTGATATGACTTTGATCGACTACTGTCGCTTATCTTGAATTGCTTGAATGACAATTGAGTCGTATTTGTCGCATAGAATGTACTAAAAAACTAATATTTTCGTTAAATTGGTAGTTAGGCAACTTTACCGGTTCTGTTTTATAAAATATCACACATTTAGTAGCAATTAAATATATTTATAAAGGCCGTTAGGCCGCCATCTGCGGTGTAAATCTGTGTCTGTGGCGCTAAGGCATTACTTTGGACTCGCTTGATGGACCCAAACGCCATCTCACTCAAACAGTGTCTTACGAGACGTCACTTATACCACACAGAATTGTAGGTAGTTTTGTTATTCTTGTTAGGATAGGGATAGGATATTATCTCATTGCAATTGTAAAACTTGAAATTTCACGTAGTTCGTGATTTAAAATTCCTTAATGAGTACCGAGTGACTGCAGTCTTGAGAACTCTTGTGCTGTTTTCATTAGTCATAGCTATCGTTTGCTACTATACATTGGTCTAGAACTACTGGAAATCTTTCAGCAGATCACACATAAAAATTAATAAAATTGAAATTTCACGTGATATCTGATGAATAAATCTTTTACATTTCTAAAGCAGCTTTTTTTTTGTATTTGCGTAATTGGACCATACGTTTTTGTCTTAGAGAACTTTAAATGTCACTTCATTAATTTTAATGTTTGAAAATAAATATTTTCCTCTAATTAAAACATTAATCGTGAGGTTTTATTGTACGATAAATAGAATTTCATGCCTGAAATATTTCCTACAAAGGCGATTAGATAATTTTTCTTGATTTATTTCATGCTGATTTATGCACATTTATATATTTACCTGACTATAAAATGAGCATGCACATATATATTGTTAACTGTGTTGATTGTTGTGTAATAGATTATACTATTTTACCTAATTTCTCGGGAAATGTGTCGTTTAGATAATTTTACCTAATTCTATTTTGACGGCCATTTTGCGTAAGCGGCGCTAAATCCTAAAATATTCCATTAATAGACAAGATAACAAAAGCAACATGTAAAAAATATGATATTGTTTTTATAAAATGAGCATCGTATGCACATAGATATTGTTTACTGTGTTGATTGTTGTGTAAAATGTAGATTATACTATTTTACCTGACTAATATCTCGGGAAACGTGTCGTTTAGATAATTTTACCTAATTCTATTTTGACAGCCATTTTGCGTAAGCGATGCTAAATTTTAAATTATTCCATTATTAATAGACAAAATAACAAAAGCGACATTATAAAATGCTTCATTTAAAAAGTAGGTCCACAGAATATTTAATAACTTTTTATTTTTTTGAAAAAGCAGAAGTAGTTTTTTAGATCTGCTGTAAAGTTAGCTCCGTGTCTCTTGGATAATTTTCCTTTCCAGCGTAGATACGTTTTTTTGCGGCATAAAGAGCCGTATCTTTTTATTACGTTAACTTAGAAGTTCCGAATTTTATCGGGTGGGTGTAGATTTCTTGATCTGCAGATAGGTTGACATGCGGCAAACGTGTCAGCCCTACTTTAGTTTAGCGGTTGTCTGAGTTACGTAAGCCATTTGGGTTTTGGCGTTCCTTCCGCGATCGACTAATTTGATCCAAGATCGTTTCATTGTCCTCTGGCAAACTTAGAGAAAAAATCTGAGCATTAGTCAAAAATCAAGTCCGGGCATTACGATGAGTCTAAATAAAGTTATATATTTTTTCATTAATTCAACTGTAATCCGATCATTAATATATATGGCTTTTAAACGATATGTAATAAAAATCAGGTTTTTATTTTATAAACGGAAAACAATTGGAACAGAACTTATGGCCAGGCTAGGTATGTCTAGCTAGGCCCGGCGGATATGTCAATAATTACTAACGCTCATTTAGATTTAAATATGAAGTGGGAAATTTATTTATGCAAATATGTATTCTGATTATATTTACATAAATAAGCCCTCATGCCAAAATGGTCACTTGCCTTCTTGAACTAGAAAATTATTGTAATTTTTGATAATGCTCGCTCTTATAGTAAATCTTTTACAGTTCACTCTGTAAAATTGTGGAACTCATTACCGGTGCCCGTCAGGCAATCGCAATCCGTTGCATCATTTAAGGAAAAGTTAAGTAAAAAGTTAGTATGGCTTCTATTAGACCCCTAATTTCGTCGAGTGCTGTATTTATTGTTAAAATTGAATACTTATTATTATTATATATATATATATTAGTTTGTTTTATATTATAATATTTATATTCATAATGTGTAAGTTTATGTAGGTACATTTAAGATTTTGTCTTTTTTTTTTGCGTAAGCATTTAGTGTCTCTGTGCATTTTTTTATAGCTTTGCCTATCTTCTTGGATCTTCTCTGTTCTCTCTCATTTGCTCAAAGGTTAACTGGAAGAAATCCCTTACAGGGATAAGTTCGCCTTTGTACATATCATTAGTTTAATGTCCTTGCTATGTATATGTATATTTTAATGTACAATAAAGAGTTTACATACATACATACATACATAATGTATTTTTATATCATATGTCATGTACTGTACTAGTGACGCAACGAATGTGAATACTTACAATAAATATTCGTATTCGTAAATTAGCGTTTTACCGAATATTACAATGGTATTCAAACGAACAATACTTGTTCTGCATTACGATATTCATATCTCTTAGGGTTGAATTAATGGAGATCATTAGACGTTATCATACTTAAATATCTGTATTATCAGTTTTTTTTTACTAACCGAAATACCTAAGGTACCCTAATATTACACAGAGAAGGGCCCTAAAACCCACACCAAAAGTGTTATTTTCTGGGAATCCTGTCTGGTGTGGGCCCATGACTGAGAATATCTAAGTATCCAAATGTGTCCGGGAATGCTTAGCAATGACAATTTTTTTTATAAGTACTTAAAATTAATAGATACCTAAATACGGTTAAACAGTTGAATTTAATTCTATATGAAAATGAGTGCTTTTTGTTATGTCGCATAGCGTAGTCGTGTGAAAAAACGAACTACACTCTCTTAAAATACACTTCAAACGCACGAAGACAGATCGAACCTCCGCGGGATCCGGTACTATAACAATTTTCCGTAACTAGATGGATCGCGAGAGCAAGTGACACAACCTTCCCCTTCGACGGTTAGATTTACACTGAGCTCGCAGCCCGGGCACGGCCGCGCTCGCGGAAATTCAGTTTTTTTGATGCTTTATGAGACCGAATTTCCATTTTACTAACTTTTAAACAATACGATTAAAGATCAATGAATTGTCAATGTTCTTGCGAAAGAGCCGTGTAAATATCACTTGTAGTTTAGAAGCCTTAGGGAATTGAAAATTTAAAACGACCCTATTTCAACAGTATTTTTTCCATAGTAATTATTGCTTTAAAAAAAAAACCAACTATAATTTTTTAGAAGAAATAGTCAAAAGAAACATATATTTTTTTCAGATTTTTCCGTTGGCTAGATTACGAGCCTTAGGACTTTAAAAATCACCATTTCACGTACGGAGTCGCCTTAAGCCGAGGGATAATATTACATTTTATGTCCTTACGTCTAGTTAACAGCCTTATTTCTCTTTCCTCTATGCTCTTATACTTGTTTAAATGCTTTACTAAGTCTGTTAGGAGAACAAGAACGTACAGAGATGGCACCGTAAGAATGCTAAGATTAATAAAATAATCTCTGCAAGATTCTCTCTGTGGTATGCGAACAATGATCCTTATGGCTCTTTTTTGGAGTCTGAATGCTGCATCGATGTTATACTGATAACTGATGCCCCACTGTTTAATACTGTAACGTAGCTTAGACTCTACAAGTGCGTGATAAACTACTCTTAGCTGTGGAGTATGAATTAGATCTCGCAGGTAGCGAAGAGCGTAGCACGCAGAGCTTATCGAATTTGTGAGAGCCTGCAGTTCTTGCTTCCAATTCAATAATTTATCAATATGCACTCCCAAAAATTTTACGAAATCAGTTGGTACAATTTTGTTTCCCTTTAGACTAATGCTTAGTGTATCTGAGTGGTTCGATGTAGCGGAAAACAAAATTACATTGGTTTTTTTTGAGTTCAATTTTAAATTATTAGCTATGAACCACATATTACAAGTCACTAGGGTGGCATTAGCTCTGTCGTTTAGCTGTGCTATATTATCAGCCGTAACTACAGCGTTTGTATCGTCCGCGAAACATACCAGCTTATTATTCGATACAGTATTTCCTATATAAGGAATGAGGTAATTTACGAACAGTATAAAGAAAAATGGGCCAAGTATCGAGCCCTGAGGAACACCACGACCCATTTTCACAGTCTTTGACCTGACCACCTGTTCAGTGTCACCCACAACTGATCTTAACTCAACAAATTGCTTTCTGTTCGTCAGATATGATTTAAACATTCTAAAAACATTGCCTCTAATACCGTAATGCTCGAGCTTCTTTAACAAAATATTGTGATCTACGGTATCGAATGCTGAACTAAGATCTAAGAAAATTCCTGCTACCTTTTGTCTATTATTCAAATGTGTTACCACATCTTGAATCAAAGTGTCTATGGTTTCGCTTCTACCGATGCTTTTTTGATACCCAAATTGCCTTTTGTTTAGTACATTGTGGGCAGTTAAGTGTCTTAACAGCCTGGATTTTAAATTTTTTTCAAAAATCTTTGATATCGTATGTAATAAGGATATCGGCCTATTATTCAGCGGATCACTTCGACTACCCTTTTTGTATATCGGCAACATTTTGGCAATTTTTAACTGATCTGGGAACGTGCCCGCCTCGAAACACTGATTAAAAAAGTGCGCAAGTGGTTCCGATAACAATTCAGTATTTTCTTTGATTACCGTTATGGGTATTCCATCATGTCCTGCCGATGTTTTGGGTTTCATTATATTAGTAATTTGTAAGACTTCTTGTGGCGTCACAGAATCGCATATCATTGACTGCTCAACCCTTTTTGTATTTTCTCCTAATATTTTCAATGCAAGATCAACAAGAATGCAATAAGTAGAACTAGTTACAAGAGAAATGATACAAACATTATGGTATATGGTATGCTCGGTCAGGTGAGTGCCCTTGTGTGTGTGCGTGTGTGTGAATGTATGTGTATATATGTGTATACGGAAAAGGGATATTGAATTAACTTTTATCTTATTCTAAACTTATCATTAAAAACCGAATATACGCTTCTTCAAAATCGATTTGGTACAGTCAAACTTTGCGTCTTGTAACATTGTGAACTAGTTTGTTAGAGAGGAGACTGGTTTTCTTCTGAAGCAAATTTTGACGCATCCTGTTTGTGTAATAAAGTTTTGATTTGGCTTTTGATTCGTAAATGTGTTATTATCGCTAATGAACGTTTGTGCAACTGGCTTTAATCTGAATCTGAGCTTAGATTAGGTAGCACCTCGCGTAATCCGCTCAGTTAAATGTTGGGTGCCGTATTAATATCCGGTCGGATCTCAATATCCGCCGCACATCTGTCAAATGTTCGGGGGTGAACACAACTGAAAAACCGCATTAAGTATATACATTTATAAAACCCATGATGGCTTTTTAGGGTTCCGTAGCCAAATGGCAAAAAACGGAACCCTTATAGATTCGTCATGTCTGTCTGTCCGTCTGTCCGTCTGTCCGTCTGTCTGTCCGTCCGTATGTCACAGCCATTTTTTTCCGAAACTATAAGAGCTATACTGTTGAAACTTGGTAGGTAGATGTATTCTGTGAACCGCATTAAGATTTTGATGCAAAAATAAAAAAATAATAATAAATATTGGGGGCTCCCCATACTTAGAACTGAAACTCAAAATTTTTTTTTTCGTCAAACACATACGTGTGGGGTATCTATGGATAGGTCTTCAAAAATGATGTCGAGGTTTCTAAAATATTTTTTTTCTATACCGAATAGTTTGCGTGACAGACGCTTCCAAAGTGGAAAAAAGTTGGTCCCCCCCCCTCTAACTTCTAAAATAAGGAAATGAAAAATCTAAAAAAAACATATGATGTACATTACTATAAAAACTACCAACGAAAATTGTTTTGAACGAGATCTAGTAAGTAGTTTTTTTTTAATATTTTAATACCTAACTTTGCACCTAATTTATATGGGGCGCTATACATACCAGGTGCAAACTTAACTTAACCACTTAGGGATGGAAAGTGTTTGTACGGAACCCTCGGTGCGCGAGTCCGACTCGCACTTGGCCGGTTTTTGTTTTTGACCGCGTCCGTTACGATCGTAATGTCCGAAATATAAGTTCATAATATTTACCTATTTATATACGATGATTATTAATAGGTGATCAGGAGTAGAAAAATATTAATATCCAGCTAAATTAAACTTAATAGGAGAGGTCTCACGCATTACCTCACTGTTTATTTAATTAAAAGTTAAAACTGAATTAAAACTAATAACCACTAGATACATGGTCATCCTACATAAATTATCGAAGCACGATATCTACATCAAGTGCCATCGCTCATGGCGGGAAATTTAACGAAATTTTCTACGACTTTGTTTATGTAAATGACAAGTTATTACTCATAAATTGTTATTACCATTAAATTAATAAATAGGTTGTAGCTAACAGATACAGATTAGTAGAGTGACAAGGAATTTAAGACAAATTTGGATTTAAAATAAAAATGATCTTAGAAAAATAAAAGTTTGTTTTCATGTAATTATGACTTTAACGTGACTGTCATCAATTACTGAGTTAGAAAAGTTCATAATGCATCACAATTCATAGGGCGTTCGTCAATATTGGCGACAGAGTACTTAAAAAATAATCACCCTTATCGCACCAATATTGTAATGAGTGAAAGTTTGTGAGTGTATTTCTGTGTTTGTTTGTTGCTTCTTCATGCTTAAACGGCTGAATCAATTTTGATAAATTTTGGCATGACACTGGATAGGCATAGGCAACATTTATACCGAAAAAAATAGTGTTCCCGTGGGATGAGCGGGTAACACCACGGGGCGCAGATAGTGTTGTAATAATGAGCGAAAATGGTGTTTATTATTGGAGCGGAGCGAGCGAAGCGAGCGAAGCTCCCATGGATCGACTCGAATGGACTTCGTAACAATGCGCAGATCTCAGCGAGTTCTCCACCGATTTTAGAAATTTTTGTTTTAAAATGCACAAATTAAATTTCGCTAGGTCGTGACGAAGAGAAATTTTCGAAAAAAAAAAACCCGCTCCAATCTATGGTGCAAGCTTAGCCGGTGGCTGACTCTGCATCGACCTAGTTAATACCGTTATAACAACTTATATTTAGCTTGTGTGCAGCTTGATTAACAGACCAAAGACTCAGTTGTTTGACACCTTATACATAACAAAATTGTGTCACTATAAATTTTAGTACTGAGTTGAATACCATTTTTGATTTTCGTGAGCCACCGCTATCAGCTTACACAAAGTTCGTTCTGAATGCGGATTAAATAAGAGCATACATGTTTATTGAAGCGTCGTCGCGTCGTCAAAGAGACTGCAGTGCTCACTAAAATTCTTGGAAAATGTTTACGAAATACTTGGTGCATAAAGAACTAGCTGCAGTAACTCTGTTTTACGGTTTTAATTTTAGGTGTCTGAAGATTTGGAGAGTAGTATTAAAATTTTGTTGTTAGGTAAGTTTAAAAGAAGCAGGTTAAATAAGAACGAGTAAAAAACTTAGAATAACCAGGTATCTTAACAAGCGCCATGGAAAATCGCTCGTATTAGTACATCACCGTCCGTGGTTTGTCTAAAGTTTTCCGTCTTCCCTTGACTAGGAAGTAAGACTTTCTCCCCGGGCAGAAAATCCCACTTACGGCCTACGGTGACGTAATAGTACAATACGTAACAAGGGTGGTAAACGGGGAATTACAAACGAGTGTATATTAGAAGCCCGAAGCCGAAATCGAGGGCTTTAATGACACGAGTTTGGAATTCCTTTACCACCAGAGTCAAAGTACGACGTTTTTCATCATACTTTGGATAAAATGAAACAAAAGTAATAAATAGTACTCAATATCAAAATTACTTACCGCCCTAGGGCGTAATATACGGCTTACCGTCCGGTTTTCTAGCATGTAAATGTTAAAGTATGATAAAAATTACTAACCGCCCTAGGACGTTATTTACGACTTACCGCCCGCTTTTCTAGCATGTAAACCCTTGTTTACGAGCAAGTGTGATGAAAAACATTTTACGTTTCAGGCAGATAGTAAAGTTTTGTTCCATTTGTACTGTGCGTTAGGTATAGAATAAAATTGGAATGTCGATGACGGTTTGTTAATAGGGCGTTTAAAAACTGAATCCCTATTCTTCCAGAACTTTTTGTAGTGAGAATTTCTTTTCAGATCGTTGGGAAAATACATTTCCAGAGGTGAACTTTTCCTGATAAAATTCTTTTTCTTAACTTAATAAGAGTTTTATTAGGCTTAGAACCTAAGGTTAATAATTTTTTAGCTTGGTTTAATAACAATATAAATATCCCTTTACAGGTAAAACCTAGTGCCTATCTACGCTACATCTTGGGATTTAGGTACCTAGCCGACCCCGATTGAGAATTCATTCTCAAAAAATGGGACAAAGGCTAGGAGGATGATGATGATAAATATCCCTTTACACAATTCAGGAAATAACTTATACAATAACCTATAAAAATCCAAGATTATAACCCGAGTAATAAAAAAATTTGGTTCAGTCGAGTTCTTGAATTTATAAGCAAAAATGTGACCAACAATATCTGTACACTCCTTTATACCGTTAACAATATACGCGAGATCACACATTTTTGATTATAATTTTGCTCATACACAATACGCAATGAAACTAAAGCCCACCAAACACTAGCCTAATGAAGTCCCCAGAATCCTTTAATGCGCTCGGCTATAAGACATCTATACCGCTTTCATGGCTCTATAAATCAGGTAAATGGGGCCGACGCTGCCGTGTCGCGCGTCGTTATCAGTCATCCCTCATACCTCCCTAACATGTTACAGGCCAACTCTTCAATCAAAAACGTCGTGTGTTTTCTTTTCATATTTTCCTGTTTGAACACGTCGTTAGAATTAATTGGGCGGATTTGGACTTTAAATGGTAACAGCATATTATTATCATTTAAATAACCATGTCGTACGTATTATTGTAGGTAAATCGCCAATAATTGGCCACCGTTCAATAACTGGCCACCTCAAACTAAAAATGAACTCTGTTCACCTATAAATATAATTCATTTTAGTATAAGCTGTTAATTACTGACCGCCCTTCAATAACTTCATTCATTTTTTCATTTTTTTTTCATTTATTTATTCATAAACAATACAATGATTGTGTTTGAAATTAATACACACACTTAAAATAATAATAATTAGAATAGAATTTAAATATGTAACACGTAATAATGACTAAAAACTAATTTGCAAATATTTCATCAATACTATAAAAGCACTCCCTCAACAAATAGGCTTTCAATTGTATATTGAACGCAACACAGTCTGTAATCAATTTTAAATTAGTGGGTAGCTTATTAAAAATGATTATTGCCTGGTTTCTTGTACAGTGCTGCGCTACTTTGTGCTTAGGACAGAAACCAGGCTTCAAATTTTTGGTGCGTGTAAGAAAGCGTAACTTTTGTTCTTCGCTAGTCTCGATTTTGGAGATATTTTTCACTAACGCAGTTAGTAAAACGAGAACATATAAACTGGGAACTGTTAGAATACTCAAATTTTTAAAGTGTTCTCTACAGGAGGCCCACTGAGGCCACGATATAATAAAATGAATTCATTTTGTAGGTGAACAGAGTTCATTTTTAGTTTGAGGTGGCCAGTTATTGAACGGTGGTCAATTATTGGGGATTTACCCTATGTATTTTTTTTTTGAGAAGTCTCATTTGGCGTAGTAATCAGATGTCATATAAATGTTATGTTATTTCACAAAAAACTACATAGATCGAAATGTGATCTCCCGTTTATAATCTATGGTACTACAGACATACTTACAGATACACATGTAAGGGTGCATCTCCACTGAAGCGGAGCGGAGCGGAGCGGAGCGGAGACGGGCGGAATAGACCATTCACATGTGTTGAATAGGGTGGTCCACGGTTGTATGGGAAAACGTCAAACTGTAGTTACTGGAAGCGCCACCCCCCAAAATTGTTACCTACACATATAATGGTAAATAAATACTGAAAGTTTTGTGAATTTATCTCAACTACTAAGCAGTGCTCAAGCGTCTTAAAGATTCATTTAAAAGGTATTTTTTGTAGCCCTTTAAGTAATTAGTACACGGGCTTTTATTACAAATCAATCATATTTACTACAAATAATCATTATTTACTACAAATATTTATTACTATAATTTGATCAATTTTTAAATGTTTGATCACCTTGAGCACTATCTTGCAAGCAAGTTGAAAGGTTTTTTTAGGTAAAAACAAGTTATCACTAAATAATTACATATAACCGTTTATTACAAACAATAATATTTATTAAAAACAACCATATTTATTACACAAATAAGAACAATTTTTAAAACATTGATCACCTTGAGCACTATCTTGCAAGTAAGTTAGGAATCTGTAATTTAACATACGTAATATAAGGGGAAGGTGTAACAAATTACGGGAGTGGCCGACCTGAAATTAAAAAAAATAATTTTTGGACCTCCATTGTGTTGAAATCTGTATCTCAGCTCCGCTTCACTTTTTCTGATTGGTCGATTCCGTTCGTCTCCGCTCTTCTCCGTTTCAGTGGAGCGCACCCTTAAAATAAAATACAAACCCCTTGTTTTCGTCGGAGACTAATAAAAATAGCACAAATCACAAAGCATAGCTCCTCTTTGTTTCAGAAGGTGCTAAAAAGTTTTCCCCATCGCACAGGTTGTTGCCGGAAGTCTCGTTTCTCGTACGCAAGTTCCGAAACCTCATCAGTGCAAGTTTGTAATTGAACTTAGACGGCTAGTTACAAATCCCGAATACGGCAGCACTTTTCCGCAAACTTTTCAGATTAATATGCTAAATGAACGGATAAAAAATAAAATTGAAAGTAATTTACCCCTCGTTACGGGCGGGGAATAAAAAATTCAAAACAACGGCAGCTTCCGTTAACGAAGCGAATAAAATTGTCCAACCCTTTGAATAAACCGTGGAAATGGCCGACAATGGCCTATTAACACTGGGTGACAATCTTGTAGAGGCTCCTCGGGCGAATGATAATATTTTTCTTTTATTTCGAACGTCTGGGTTCAGTTAATTGAGGATCCATTTGGCGAGGTGTCGGCCGCTGCGAATGAAACGGTTCCAGTCGGATTTCTATTCGCTTCACATCGGCCGGGATTTAGGTTGATCTTAAAATGCAATTTGCAGTAAATGAATTTGAATGTTTATCATTTTGTTTGTTTCAGATTGTGGAACCATTGGCGTATCTAAGATTATTTTTCAGGTGGGGCCTGGGTTGTGGCCTGGTCATGGCCTATGAGTTGAAGTCATGAATTTCTATGGGTAGCCCAAAATCCTGGGTGGGCACTAGACCATATTGGGGTGGGCACGGCCTACCCGGCCACCCCCCTAAATACGCATAGTGTGGAACAGTGGAAGAAAACCGCGGGCAGATCTGGAGGTATGAGGTTTCAATATCTTTGTTTTATAACCACTATGCAAAGTCATAATACCTATAGGTACATATGGATTATGGGTACCTAATGATATTTATTTGTTGCTTACTATATTGTGTTCCGCTGCTTTCTATAGGTACACATAATGACCAAAATTAGGTACGTTATAGCGATATCTACTAGTCCCACTGTGTGTGTCCATAAAACCCGGTTCCCACATCTGCGTATTCCAATTCTATTGAACATAATTATGTTCAGGCTCGCCCAACAATATATACTTTTGAGGTTACGGCGCTGGTGTGTACGACCGCTTATTCTCCTCCTCATAGCCATTTTGGCAGAAAACAAACAGTTACTAAAAAACACTATTATTGGCAGACTTCAACATGTTTTTTTGCTATATTTTTAGGGTTCCGTGGCCAAAGGGAAAAAAACGGGACCCTTTTACTAAGACTCCGCTGTCCGTCCGTCTGTCTGTCTGTCTGTCTGGCTGTCTGTCTGTCTGGCTGTCCGTCCGTCACCAGGCTGTATCTCATGAACCGTGATAGCTAGACAGTTGAAATTTTCACAGATGATCTATTTCTGTTGCCGCTATAACAACAATACTAAAATCATATCAATCAATAAAATAAATATTCAAGAGCAACAAACGAGATCGCTTGCGTTAACTTTGCACCACATTTGTATGCGGCACCATACATACCAGGTGTGCAAACTTAACCCGGCCAGTTAAGATGGGAAGTGTTTGAACGGAACCCTCGGTGCGCGAGTCCAACTCGCACTTGTCCGCTTTTTTATATACCTCTTATAACAACACATACCAGTCCGCATTATATACACCCCTATTCTAATTTCAGCCTCTGTTAATCCGTTAAACAACAAACAAACAACTATAATAAGCTTCCTATTTTATAAAGGTCTATACAGGATATGAAGCTAGAACGTCCGGAGGATATTTTCCTTTTATAGTACCCCAGCAGTGGCCAATTACAATTGCAATTAAGTTAATTTGGAGGGTTCCGTCGACCGCCGGCTGTTTACGCGATTCCGTTTCTTAAAAGGTCCGAGCCCTATAGGTTAAGATCCCATTGTGATTTTCTGCACTTATCTATTTTAACCAATTATAAGCTTCATGTGTGCGTGTGTTTACGTATTTGTAAGTCTACTTGTGGTTACTATTCGAAATTTAAACTGTCGTTTTTATGTCTGAAAGGTGATTTGATGAAGAGTGATAAGATAAGACAGTTAAAATACCGTTTTACACATGGTTGCCTCGAAAACAGACGACGTAGTTGGCGCAGTTTGTAGAGACCTGCCTACTGAGCCGTCGGCCCCGGGTTTGAATCCCGGCCAGAGTAAATATTTGCGTGATGAACTCGAATATCTGTGTTGTTCTATGTATTTAAGTATAAATATTTATCTATATAAGTATCGTCGTCTAGTATCTATAACACAAGCCTTCTTGAGCTGAAGTGTGAAGTTGTCTGATATTTATTTATTTTAAAGCTTGGTAGTACCACTGAATAACCTCGGTCCGTTGGGGACATTTTTTAACGGTCTTCATTTGATACATATTATTGTTGGACATTTGTTAGTTTATTCATCGATTCGTATACGAGTTCCAAGTGGACGTTAGTGTCCTTCTCTGGTAACTGTTGGTTTGCCAGAATTTAAATGAGTAAGAAAAAAAAATAGTAATATAATTTTGTGGAAACTATTACGTCTATATGAATATAATTGAGAAAATATGTAATATGTGTCTACAAATTTCAATATTTACAAGCGGAACTCTAAATGGTTGTCAATGTTTTTGTATCCAAATCTAATGTGTTCATAATAATCAAAAATATGATCCAAAGTGCCGTCTAAGGCCATAATGCTTAAGACGAATAAAAAGGAGGCCCAGGCTGTTCTATGTGTAAACTTTTGATTGAAAGTATACTTAGGTGAAAAACTGGCGGTGGGATTCCATCCTATGACAGTTGTTTTTATTTTTCGGTGACACGCAAGCGGGTCTAATGACATGAGAGAAATGTTAGGACAGTCATTAACATTATCATTTCAACCGCAATCCTAGCTACAGCAAATCTTGGACGTTGATAGAGAGCTTGACAAATAGCTATATACTCGTATGTCTTTGTAACAAAACGGGACTTATCGTGTTCAAAAAAGTGTTTATTTAATTACCCCGACGTTTTCGTTAATCGTTTTGAGTCCTTTAGAGACTATGAACGTAAAATCGCGTTTCATAAGGATCTATTTACAAACTGCGGCTTCTTAATTTTTCCTCATCATGGTATATCCGTCATGACAGTCTGCTTCCGTCTTGGCTGAAGGGTTCTCTGCCTTCAATACTCAATAAAGATAAAAATAACTGGTCGATGGTTGTCAAAATTTCAACGGTTAGACACTGAATTTATACGCCCAGATTAACTGCACTCAGAGAGTTTACTCTAACAAACTACATAGACGTAAAAGATACTTATATGCTCTTACACAGATAAACTACATTACAAAAATACGTAAATAGTGAAACATGGAACCTCCTCCTTTTTGGGAAGTCGATAAAAAATAAACTAATACGGACGGCTCTAACCAATGCTTAGTAGAGAGGGTTAAAATTTTACGTGATACACTAAGGTTCGCATCTGCACAGTATGCATCTTTGTCTGCGCAGAAGAAAAAACCACAACGCTTTTTTTTGCTTCTCCGTAAACAGGTAATAAAACGAGTACTTTAACCAACGGTGCCAATGTACCAACAATTATTGAAATCCGTCAAACCGTTACGGTGCGAGCCGCATAAACATGCAAACACAGTGTTTCAAAAAATATTTTCGATTCAGTGAACTCCTAAGATGAAGGCACTCTCTATTTGCTTTCCAGCAATAGCTTTCCTGTTACCATCTGGGGATGCGCAGCTACCCGTGTACCTAAATAGCTGTAATCGGTTAGGCGAATTATACCTATTGTAGAGCGGAAATGAAAATAATTATTAGACTTTATGAAAATTATATTATGGGGTAAAAGTTACAACATTTTCCCGACTGCGAGGTTTAGCAACACTTGCGGCGCGCGGCGACACACACTTGGGCTCCGCCCACACTCACTACGTATAACTAAGTATAAGCAAACCAACACACACATATAACAGGCGTGATGCCAGGACAAAACCATACATACAAACAAATCCAAAAAAAATATTATTCGATTCATCACGAATATGAACTATTTCACTTTTTTATGTCTTTTATGTACAGGCATTTCATTTTTAGAATTTTACAATAGTACTTATTAAATATATGGATGTAAATTTAACATTCGCAACATCGTTTCATTTATTTACTAATTTGTGTAAATTATGAAAACTGTTTCTATCCTGTCGAGGGTCCGGCAGGTCTGGTTAATTTCACAATTAATTGTAGCACTAATGGTTGCGCAGTATCAATTACTGAAATAAGGTTCTGCGGAGACAATACCAAATTACTACGGAACTAAATCTCGAGGGGCTGTTCGAATAGACATTACATTCAGCTTCTGCTCGCGAATTCGTCTGCATATGATCGCCATATGGATCTGAATAAAATTGACTGACAAACATTCAATTAGAGGCATTCGAGCACATGATTATTATACAATGAGGCTAACAGAGACAGGGTGCAAATGCAACACCTATTTTCACCCACTTAAGGGAGGATGTCCATGATAAAAAAGCTGTCCCATATCCTTCCCCGGAACTTGGAACTACGTCTATACCAAATTTCCGCTGGATCAAATAGCCGAATATTAAAACGTACCTAATCAGAAAAGGATGTGTCAGTATAATACAAAGAGGGCCTAAAATGGCTGAATCCTTTTTAAGAAGCTCACAAGCGTCAGTGATCCTGGCTGCTGCAGCGCCATCTGGTGGCGCAGCCGTATCGAAGAACCTCCTGTTTTTTTTTGCCGTTTAATGCAAACCGCCGCATCAAAATCGGTTCAGTAGTTTTCATAAATACACATAAGCAACCTCAAACCCTTAAACGCATATGCCACCTTAATTTCGGTCCGGCGGCAGGAGTAAAAAAGGTTTGGCTTAAAATAGTATCGCAGTGTTAGGCCCTTATTAGACGAGGCATTGCGATATCCGCAGTTTAGCAATATGGTTTAAGACGTACATATATTGCTTTAGTTGCAAGTTGGTATTTATAAAATAAGGCCCAATATGAAAAGTATTTGAATGTGGTGTTAAGAAGTGTAAAAACCTCTATTTAAAAATGTCCTACGTTTATTTCAATAAAAGCACATCGCTAGACTAATGTCACTGTATCATACTACAATAGTGTAATACTATAGTATTGACATGTAATACTGAACAGATTATAAATAAATAAATATGAAATACTAGTTGCGCCACGCTGTACCCGCTCATCCCACGGGAACACTTCATTTTTTTTAGGATAAAAAGTAGTCATCTTCATACAGCCGTTTGAGTGTAAAGAAGTAACAAAGATACACATAAACACACTCACAAACTGTTGCCTTTTTAATATTAGCGTGATTAATATTTCGGTTAATGCGTCACATGAAACGTCGAATTTGGCTCTATAATACGTCCACGTGATGCAACAATCTTCGCCAGTAAGCGATATATCCGAATAGGCACGTTTATTGACAATGATGAAGGTCTGCCTTGCCGCTGACATCTTGTTACGTGCCGATGAGAAATGATTTCACAGCTTCTATACCATTTCCCGTATGTTGAGTAAGAGAAAATGCTAGATTTTGAAATGATCAAGATACTTTTTCCGTGTAGAATTTGTACTTCTCTTAACAAGCTTCCACCACCCTTTTCCGGGATAAAAACTATCCCATGCCTTTCTCCGGGACTCAAAATGTCTCCATACCAAATTTCTAGTGGTTCAAGCGTAAGAGGTAACCGACAGACAGAATGACAGAGTTACTTTTGCATATGACAGTAGGTATAAGGATTTACAGTTGCCACCAGATACATTACTCCCATTCTGCGCATATAAATAACTAGCATTAACCCGCGGCTTCGCTCGCGTGCCTATGTAATATACATCATCCTACGGGAACAATGCTGTTTTTTTCAGGATTAAAAGTAGGCTATTTGTTAAGTTAGTGTAGGTATAATATGCAATCTGCATTTCCCTCATGCATATCCGTCCAGCCGTTTTAGCCTGAAGAAGTAACAAAACATACACAGACTTTCGCTTTTCTAATATTACTGGGAAATACTTTTTATTTTATCATAACTCCACTTTATCAAATCAAACCGAAAACTCAAGCACTCCAAATCAAGCGATCTCAGCTTTTACTGTACCAAATAAAGTTCACTTCAAAATTCATAACTCGAAGTGAAGCTAAGACACCGGGATATATGTGTGAATTTTATATTTCATGTTTACCAACTAGTTGTCAAACTGTTTTTGTATGTCCTTTGTGAGGTGAAAATAAATGATATTATTTTTTTTTTTTATTTGTATAAAAAGCTTTTATAATATCCCGAGCCTCCGCTTATCGACTATATATTCGAGATTGGTTTAATGATTCTAAGCCATGTTCTAAGTTACGTCATGTTCTATTGTAAGATATTGAGGTTCTCTTCGTTGATGAATGAAAAATGTATTATTCTGAGCCAGATAAACGTAATCCAGAATTCTGAAATGAGTTAACATAATTATTGAAAAGCTTGAATGTATTTATTACGGATGCAGGAAGTTTCCCGATCATTACTCCTCCCGTCCCAACGCGCCGCCCGCCTATAGGTACCGATTGACGACGATCGAGATGCCACCAAATACTATTTTTTTAATCTATTAGGATGAAACATTTAAAGGTTGGGCGTGGAAAAGAAACACCCAAATGCCTTCAAAAATTTATTATAAAAAAAAACGAGCAAGGGGTCGTGGTCGAAAGTAAAAAAATAGGCCTGTCTGGTTCGCTGACGCAGGTGGGTACTCCCCTGACGAGTGCGCGGTGGTGGTGCAGGTCCTGAGTGGAGTGGCCGGGAGCGACCCGGGGGACCGTCGGGGACAGCTGGTGCTTGAGCTTGCAGTGGAGGGACTCTCTGGTGCCGCGGCTACTCTGTGGCCGGCCGGCCGGTATCACAGGCTGGGCCACATCCGCCGGGAATAAGCCGTAAACTTGCACCCTGGAATGCACATCATCCATTCTTTAGGACCACGTAATGTAGGACCGCTCCTTATGAACCCCAACTATGTCGCTAGGCAATAAACAAGGGAGCAACGGAAAGTAGCTGGTGGGTGTTCATAATCAGAACGGAGTTACAGTTGGTGCGATGATAGAAAAGTGCAAAAAGACAGAGCGTCAACATTAGAAAATTAAATAGGATATAAAGTTACATTAATTTACTTGCAAAATAGCATCAAGCTAAGCACTATAATACGGGAGTGAACAAAATATGGTTACAAATCTGTTTGGGCCAAATGTATGGGCAGCCATTTTATAACGGTACCTTAACCGATACGGCGCAGCGTTCTTCGTGCGATAACTCGGTGAATACTTTTAAATACGTGATGCTAAGCGTGAAGGAAGGCAAAATTAACACAAAGAAAAACATTATGACAAAATAGAACTAGCAATTCTTAAATCTAAGTAACGATCGACACTTACCCTTTATTAGGGGAGCAAGACGGTACGTAAGCACGTTCGATGCGCACTTGTTAGGTACTTTACCACATAAACCTTTCTAAATTTAAAATATGATTATTATTTTAAAAACTTAAATTTCGCCAGCGCGTGAGACGACACGGCCCAGGGCCTGTGAACGCAGCCGGCAGGTGAAATACGTGCGACCGACGAGACGGTCTGAACGAGAGTGAGGCGCGGTGGGGCGCGCCCGCGCATATGAATATTCTAAGCGAAGCAAAACTGCTGACGCGGTTGCTGCGCCGCAAGTACAGTTGCGCGCAGTAAAGTGTATCCCATCAAAAACATAAATGTAAAATGAGAGCCAAGTTCAATATCGCGTGCACTTCGCCGACAAAAGAATTGAGATCTGCAAGGGCGCCAAGTTCTTTGCCCTAAAATTTTAAGATACAAGGACATGCGACATACTCGATGCATTTATTTTACTTGGGGAGTAATTCAATATCAAGATTTGACTTGGCTAGTTTTCACAAACTAACTAAATTTTATAAAAGTAACATAGTCATAGTTCATTATCAAGCTAACAGTAGGTATAAGTAACAAGACGTACACTAACTTGCGTACTTACCTTTACGAAAATAGGTTAATGATTTGATTGATTTTGATTTATAATATAAATTTATATTTTAAAACTAGCCAAGTCAAGTCTTGATATTGAATTACACCCCAAGTAAAATAAATGCATCGAGTATGTCGCATGTCCTTGTATCTTAAAATTTTAGGGCAAAGAACTTGGCGCCCTTGCAGATCTCAATTCTTTTGTCGGCGAAGTGCACGCGATATTGAACTTGGCTCTCATTTTACATTTATGTTTTTGATGGGATATCATTACTTTTTGTACAGAAATTATTATGATGTGTAAATTACTTAATTATTATTTGTTAATTAGTTCTGTGTGCTATTCTAGTATACATCTTTTGAAAGTTTTGAATAAACAAAGAATTTTCCAAAACGGTTAGTACGTATTGGATTTTTATGTGCATGTATGTGTAAGTGTGTGCGTGTGAGTGTATAGGTATGCTATTCTAGTATATCTTTCAAACAAAAAAAGAATTTTCCAAATCGGTTTATAAATGACAGAGTTCTGAGGCAACAACCATCAATAATAATAATAATAAAAAAACATAAAAAAATCACTGTTTTCGATTTTTATATGTATACACACACAATTACTAAGCTGGATGCCAAATTTCACCTTTCTAGGTCACCTGGAAGTGGGTTAGGTTTTTGATTACTAGTGAGTCAGTCAGTCAGTGATAAAAATACCGTTTTTTGGATTTTAATATCTCAATAACTATTTAACCTATATTAATGAAATTTGGGGTTCTACTTGTTCTAAAGGATCTTAATACATAAGCCAAATTTCATTTTTTTATGTTAAATAGATTGGGAGTTATTGGGGGGTCAAAAGTGGCTCCAAACGGTTCGTGTAATATAACACACGGCTGCTGCTCGCCAGTTCCTGCGGTGAACTTGGCTGGACACGCTGCCGCGTGTCTAGATACAATAATCGTTTTAATGTTGTTACTTGCATAGTAAATTATTAAAATCTAATTATTTTATTTATAATAATACTAACATTAACCTTACTATTAAGTTAATATTTTATTTGATACTTTAATTTATTTTTCTTTTACTTTTACAAAAACAGTAACGTATGCATAAATAACGTTCGTATGGGAAAATCTTGTATCTGGTCTGAGGGCGCTATCATCGATGGTCCGTTTTAATTTAATTGACTGAAGTACGTGTCGATGATAAATGTAAGCGGGGTTAAGCATATGCGCTGCTCATGAATAAATCGCTCGGAGACGAGCTGATTTGCGATAAGCGGGTATTTATTGCGTTATTTGTGCGCGCCACCTGACGGGAGCCGCAGGAGGCTCTATTGCCTTTCACCCATCCTTCCCGGGAACATGCGCCCGCGCCGGCCGCGCCATCACCACATAAATCACAAGCCACATAACAACATTAACTCTTGATGGATTTCGCTCAGTGATTCGATATCGATCGTGTCCTTTCGGACGGGATTCGCTGAAGCTTGAAACTATCAATTTGCGACTTCAAGTGAATGCACTTGATTCTAATTACGCGACTATTTCCTTAGAACCTTTCTAGGAATCCATTGACACGGCATAAAATACTATAAAACGTTCTGAATGACGAATAGGCTATTTGTGTAAAATGCAGCTACCAATTGGGTTGCATTTTTAACAAACAACCAATGAAATACAGTTAGGCTTTTTAACCTTTGCGAAGATAAAAAGAAAACTTTCTGTAGTATTTTGTTCTGTGATCATGCAAACGAACACCGATGGGAACCAATCGTCTACTTATTCTGATTGTGGACACGGAACTGTCAGAGATCTACTGCTTATTATGCGACACACGTCGCGTCTCAATAATAAATAATTGGATGTTTCAACCCGACTGACAATCGTCAATGGGAGAAATTAAATTGGTCTTCATTTTTGTATTGAATGAAACGTTGGACTTAACTAACATAAGTGATGGGTTGGACATAATTTCCGACCAAATCAACACGTGAATCTTTTGGGAAAGTAGTTTCGGTGTTTTCGGTAAGTAATGTGACTTGGATCTTACGCCATCTCTTTTCAAAATAAATTATATTCAAAATTTATCAATATGTAAACTAAGATTATTTTACTATTTAAATGATGTCTGAAATTGTCCACTATAGGTATTGTAACTTACGTCATTTTATATTAATTGTCAGAATGAACTATTCGCATAACTGTACTTATCCGTTACACTTTCTGTAATTAAAAAAGGACCGATTAACGCAATCCATTTACATAACTAAACTTTAAAATTGATATTGAATTACACCCCAAGTAAAATAAATGCATCGAGTATGTCGCATGTCCTTGTATCTTAAAATTTTAGGGCAAAGAACTTGGCGCCCTTGCAGATCTCAATTCTTTTGTCGGCGAAGTGCACGCGATATTGAACTTGGCTCTCATTTTACATTTATGTTTTTGATGGGATATCATTACTTTTTGTACAGAAATTATTATGATGTGTAAATTACTTAATTATTATTTGTTAATTAGTTCTGTGTGCTATTCTAGTATACATCTTTTGAAAGTTTTGAATAAACAAAGAATTTTCCAAAACGGTTAGTACGTATTGGATTTTTATGTGCATGTATGTGTAAGTGTGTGCGTGTGAGTGTATAGGTATGCTATTCTAGTATATCTTTCAAACAAAAAAAGAATTTTCCAAATCGGTTTATAAATGACAGAGTTCTGAGGCAACAACCATCAATAATAATAATAATAAAAAAACATAAAAAAATCACTGTTTTCGATTTTTATATGTATACACACACAATTACTAAGCTGGATGCCAAATTTCACCTTTCTAGGTCACCTGGAAGTGGGTTAGGTTTTTGATTACTAGTGAGTCAGTCAGTCAGTGATAAAAATACCGTTTTTTGGATTTTAATATCTCAATAACTATTTAACCTATATTAATGAAATTTGGGGTTCTACTTGTTCTAAAGGATCTTAATACATAAGCCAAATTTCATTTTTTTATGTTAAATAGATTGGGAGTTATTGGGGGGTCAAAAGTGGCTCCAAACGGTTCGTGTAATATAACACACGGCTGCTGCTCGCCAGTTCCTGCGGTGAACTTGGCTGGACACGCTGCCGCGTGTCTAGATACAATAATCGTTTTAATGTTGTTACTTGCATAGTAAATTATTAAAATCTAATTATTTTATTTATAATAATACTAACATTAACCTTACTATTAAGTTAATATTTTATTTGATACTTTAATTTATTTTTCTTTTACTTTTACAAAAACAGTAACGTATGCATCGTTACATTACCCCGCGCGCCACCGAAGGATTTTATCGGCCTATAAAGATAAAATCCGCACTAACTGAAAACGTATTCGCATTATCCTTTTTAAAAGAACTTACATACTTCACGCGTACAAATAAGCGAAATATAAACATTTTGAATTATATACGCATTCTTGCATTTGGTAAGGTGGCATGTCTATAATATCAGAACAAATCACCCATACGAATACTAAGGTGCACTAGACTGGGATTTTATAAAGGGTGACTTTGTTGCATTGTACTATGCAATAAGCAGTGCGGAATGGGATTCTGTATGTACTAGCAAGTCTCCGAATGAAGCGGTAAATATATTTAATGATAAGATGTACCAAATCTTTAATGACTGTATCCCAAGAAAAATACGGCAGCGGTCATCAAGTCGCGTTTATCCAGTGCATTTTACTAAATCTATAATTTCAGATATTGAGGAAAAAGCTCGACTTCACCGATTATGGAAGTCTACCAAGGATGAATCGATAAGAGACAGATTTACATATATGCGATCAAAAATAAAGGGTGACATAAAAGTAGCTCATAATATTTACGTGGCAAATGTTTCGAAACAATTATCTAAAAAGCCTGCAAAGTTTTGGGAATATGTCAATACTCTACGTTCACAGCGAGGTTTGGAGCATAAAGTTCTTCGCGATGGCGTCGAGTATAAGGGTGCCGATGCTGCCGCGGCATTTGCAGCTCATTTCGAATCGGTATTCCTCACGTACGAACCTACTCTAAATCCATCATTAGCTAGTAGCGGTAGCGGTAGCGGTAGCAATGAATATAACGGGAGGCGTGTTGACTTGCGAGCTTTCAGCACGAAGGACGTACGTAAAGCCGTAAAAAAACTAAGGCCAAATACCGCTGCAGGGCCAGATGCCATACCGCCATATGTCATCAAAGGCTGTATAGATATTCTAGTTAAGCCGATCACATATATTTTTAACTTAATTTTAAGTACAGGCGAGTACCCAGCGTGCTGGAAGCTATCTCGTGTATCTCCAATTCCTAAAACAGGTACGAAGGCTAACGTAGAGAATTATAGACCAGTAGCAATTTTGTGTTCTATAGCGAAAGTCTTTGAAATGTCGCTACATGGCATATTATTGCCCCAGTGTCTCCCTTATATTACGTCGGCGCAGCATGCCTTCCTACCGAGGCGCTCCGTAGCCACTAATCTAGTCACGCTTGTCAACTTTGTGTCATATGAACTAGATAATAAGAAGCAGGTAGATGTAATCTACCTGGATTTTCAGAAAGCCTTCGATTTAGTCGACAATGACGTTCTATTGCAAAAGCTTGGAAGCATAGGGTTCACACCGCGACTGCTCAAACTTTTCGCTAGTTATCTAGCCGAGAGGAAGCAGTTTGTAAAGTATGGACCCTACGTTTCTAACACTTATTTAACACGGTCGGGAATAAGCCAGGGTTCCAATCTGGGGCCTTTGCTTTTCAATATTCTTATCAACGATTTACCAGACGTAGTTGAAAAATCTCGGATTTTAATGTTCGCCGACGACGTAAAGTTGATAAGTGTGATTCGCGATGAGAAGGATTGCAAGACATTACAAAACGATCTTGACGCCGTATTTAAATGGAGTGAGGATAATAAGTTAAATTTTAACTTAAAGAAATGCGAAACAATGAGCTTCTCGCGTTCTCCCACTCCACTACACTTCCAGTACACACTCGGTGGAGAGTGCGTGCTGCGCATATCTCAAGTGCGTGACCTTGGTGTTGTATTCGACCCTCATTTGACTTTCCGTGAGCAAAGCCTGCAGATAACGAAAAAAGCCATACAGAGGCTGGGTTTCGTACTGAGAAACTCTCAGTCTCTGACACCGACAGCCCTTCGTACACTCTATGCGGCACTCGTTAGGAGCATGTTAGAAACAAATGCGATAGTGTGGAATCCTCACGAAAATAAGTATATTTTAATGATGGAAAAGGTGCAAAAAAATTTTTTAAGAAATTTATATAAAAAAGAATATTTTTATGCTCCATACCTGTACCCGACAAAATTTCTTCTCGGTCAGCTAGGCTACGAATCTCTCGAGCTACGACGTTGCTTGGCGACGATAAAGTTTGTGTTAGGTCTAATCTACAATAAATTAGATTGTAATGATTTAGTGGGGGAGGTGGTAAGGCTATGGGTACCCGACGCGCGGAGCCGGCTGCGCGCGCCGCGGCTGCTGGCGCCGCCGAGCGCACGTTCCGCGCTGCACCGCCACTCGCCGCTCCGCCGTGCGCTCCTCTTACTCAACTCCACGCTACGTGCAGCGCCGCATTGCGATATGTTCGCTTCGGGCATAGCAAGGGTGATGGAAGAGTGTAAGAGAATGATTGAGATGGAAGGATTATGCTAAATTAAGTTTGTAACGTCATGGGGTTTAGCTGTAAGTTACAAATGTAATTGAATAAATAAAATAAATAAAATAAGTGCTACAGATGGGAAAATGTGGCTATAAGGGTAACAACATGACACTTAGTCAATTATCTAAACATTATTACACATAAGTTTTATATCTTTGATGTGCCAAGTCCCCAGATTCTTGCCCGACATATCGGCTAAGACATACACCAAAGGTGACTTCTTTTCTATGACACGACATTTTATGAATTTTGGTGCGAGTTTTTTACTGAAAAACTTATCCTTGTCACTTAGGACATACGCACGCTTCATTACTACGTCCCCGACATTGAACTCTGATGGTCTACGACGCAGATTGTAGTGAGACGTATTCTTAGCGTGAGCGTGCCATAGTTTAGCTTGCACCTCATTGAAAATATCGCTAAGGCAACCAAGATTTTCAGCGTAGCCGTCGCGCGGTAAGAACAAAACCTCGTCGCCTAACTCATTATCTAGGTATTGCGTGCCACAAGTGACGAGTTCCCTACCGAAAACCAAAAAAGATGGAGAGTAACCGGTCACCTCACATCTTGAATTGTTAACTGCAAACTGCACCTTAGGAATAAACGTATCCCAACTGCGATGATCGTTATTCACGAAAGTTGAGAGACACGTTATTATTGTCCTATTATGGCGTTCAACTAGGTTGACCTGTGGTGTATATTTCGGCGTAAAGAAAACATTTGGCACCTTGTAATTTTGGAAAAGCGACTCAGTGATTCTACTAATGAACTGGCTTCCATTGTCTAAAAATATGGTTTGAGGTACTCCGTGGACCAGAAACACAGACTCTTCTAAAATTTTAGTAACTGCGCTAGCAGTTGCGCTACGAAGTGGGAATATCAAGCAGAACTTGGTGAAACAACATGTGACAACGAAGATAAAACTATTTTGCTTCCTAGTAACAGGCAGAGGGCCCATTAGGTCAATGGATAACATCTGAAATGGTCTGGAGCATTGTTTGGGGCGACCCATTTCACCCAAGGTCTGGTGATTCTGAGCTTTATATGCTAGACATTTATCGCAAGCTGCTATGAATTTCACGACGTCACGGTACATACCCAGCCAAAAATAGCGCAACGCAAGACGATGGTACGTCTTGTAAACACCGAGATGTCCAGCCGTGGGTTCAGCATGATTTTCGTTAATGATCTGGTCGCGTAGCTCGGAAGGTACAACTTCTTTCCACGAGAACTCTGAAGAAAGTGGGTGATTGGACTTAGCACGCCTAAACAACCTACCATCCTTAATGATGAAATTCGAGAAAGATTGCGGCTTACTTTGACAGGAGTTAAATATGTTTTTGTACCAAGAATCCGCCGTGACTAAGTTAGACCCAGATGTGCTTAATGCTGACACGGGAAGAGCTCTAGAAAGGGCATCGGGAATAACATTGTCTACGCCTCTACGATGCTTAAATTCCAAGTTAAATGAGGACAATCTAACCCCCCAGCGAGCTAACCTACCGGTTGGGTTTTTTAGAGACAGGAACCATTTCAGCGCACTGTGGTCTGTATATACAGTGAATGGCTTACCGTTCTCCAAATAACACCTCCAATGTTCCAATGCGATGACCACAGCCAGAGTTTCACGCTCCGTAATGCTGTAGTTCTTCTCTGCTGCAGACAGCGACTTGCTCATATAAGCAATAGGGTGCTCCTTACCATCTATAGTCTGTGTCAGCATCGCACCTACGCCGTAGTTGCTGGCATCTGTGTGCACCTCGAATGGCTTGTCGTAATCTGGGCAAGAGAGAACAGGAGCGGAAACTAGACACTCCTTTAATTTCTTAAAAGCAGCATCAGCCTCAGCAGACCAGTGAAAAGGAGGTCCACCTTTCTTACTCGAAGTCAGCTTGTTCAGTGGGCCAGCTATCGTACTAAAATTGGGGACGAACCTACGATACCATGTAGCGGTCCCGAGAAAGCGCTTGATGTCCTTCCGACAAGAAGGTGTCGGGTAGTTGAGAATTGCCTGAACTTTCTCAGGATCGGTACGTAGTCCACAACTATCCACAACATAGCCGAGGTACTTGAGCTGACTACGAAAGAACTGGCACTTCTCCAAATTAATGGTAAGGTTGGCCTGTTTTAGCTTACCTAAGACTCGTAGTAGCAGTGACACGTGGGAATTGAAGTCATTCGAGACGATAATGATGTCGTCGAGATAAGCGAAGACTTTGAGGTCAAATTCCCTAAATAAAAGGTCTACTAACCTCTGCTGGGTGGCTGGTGCATTGGTCAATCCGAAAGCGGTACGTTTAAAGCAAAATGTACCCCGGTTAGGAACGTAAAACGCAGTCTTCTCACGATCTTCCGGAACTATCGGAATCTGCCAAAACGCTTTAGATAAGTCAATGCTAGTTAAATAACGCGCATCGCGAAGATTATCCAGAATTTCGGAGATGTACGGAAGATTATAGGCATCCTTTTTCGTGACAGAGTTGAGCTTGCGGCTGTCAAGACAAAACGTGGTTCGCCATTCTTTTTGGTAACAATAAGAACGGGCGAAGACCAGGCACTTTCGCATTTCTCAACCACGTCCAAAGCCAACATCTCGTCGACCTGCTCCGCCAGAATCCGCTGCTTCTCCGGGGACAACCTGTAGTACCTTTGACGAATTGGCTCAGAATCTCCGGTATCTATGCGATGAGAGACCACACCAGTTTTACCTAAACCCCGATGTTCAGCAGATATGTCGCTAAATTGCGAAATAATGTCATCAGCCACCAATTTTTCTGATCCGGTTAGGTTATCATAAGCTTGGATGAACGCAGGACGAACCTCGCTAAGACTAGCATTTAGAATGGCGGCATTAGAAAACGTAATGCACGTTAAATGCTTAGGAAAAATGTTAAAATCGTGCCAAAAATCTATTCCTAAGACGAGGTCAATATTGATGTCTGGCACAACAAATGCTTTAATAATGTGAAAGTCATTCTCGAAATGTATAGGTAAATGCATATAGCCAATGCTGGTCATTAATTGACCGCCCGCAGCAGTTACCGTAATCTTGTCATCTACATGTAATTGCACACCTTCCTCTAAAAATCTGCGATATAATGCAGAACCTAAAATCGATACCTCCTACGTATACTGATGCAACTGACATTTTTACGATTTTCGTTTTTTTGCATATTTAGGATCAAAATACTTATATCTACATGTTATAAAATTTTCATGACAAAATTACTGCTAGTTTTCGAAATAAAGTGACGTATACTGATACAACTAACACCGTTTTTTAATTTAGAACATCGTATACTGAGATAAGTCGCTTGTACCACTATACGCAGTACACCTATCGGGGAAGGGCGGCGCGGGCGTGGCACAAGTGGCATTTACCTCAGTATGCGTGCTCGTCGTCGTTGCGGACGTAAGATGTCCAGTGGGCGCATAGTGATGCGCGACGGATAGTCGATGCGGCCTACGTCTTTTCTACCTACTACGTATCAAATTAGGCTTACTTTTGGTTACGATACAGTTTTCTCCAATCAGTACCGATGGTTGTTTGGAGTACAATAATAGCTATATGTCGCCATTACATACGGATAAACCAGAGTCACCACTAGCGCTGACATCCGTCTGGGTTTCCCCGGATTTGTCCTAGTTTGAGGCCGTCCGGGGGAAAATAAAGCAATTATTTTATTTAATTTTATTATTTTCGGGGACAATGCGATTTATGCCAAATGTCCGGGTTTTTAAGTCTTTGTCCATGTTTGGCGAATTAAGAGATGGCAGCTGCTTAGTTGGCACGACAGGCAATCGTAAAATAAAATAGCAAAAAAGATGTCGGTAACTTACGTGTAATTTAAATAATATGTGGATCAACGAACAAAGAGAATAAAAATCTAATCATGAGTTTAAATAAAATAAAAATACGAGAAAAACAAGCCAAGAAAACAAATAATAAACATGTAAGACAAAAATTACGTTAAATTTTAGTGTGAACGGTTTTTTTTTAATAATAAATAAATATTAAGGGACCATCTTACACAAATCGACCCAGTGTCCCAAGCAAAGTAAAGCTTGTACTATGGGTACTAGACGAAGATATATACATAATTTATAAAGTACATGTAGAGATAACCTCCATGACCAGGAATAAATATTCAAGTTCGTAACACACATTTTTGCTGGCGGAAGTTTGAATTTCATTGAAATATATAATTTGTACAAGGAGTGGTTTAATTCTACCAAATACGAAGCGCAAGCTTATTCTGTTCGACAATACCGTGATATTTTCAGTCAAAATATTAAGTTGTCGCTTGTCACATTTACGAGAATTTGAAAACACCTACTGAAAAACAAACAACCAAACACATTGGCACATGGAGGAAAGAGACTTGAAATAAATAGGAAAAAAAACTCAAACTTAATAAAAAAATGCGAGTGCTGTATTCGACCTTCCAAAACCTTGTCATCTCCTCACGGTAATATTAAGCGTGTTTTATTACAAAAAAAAAACTTAAACTGTATAATTTCACAGCATTTGGTTTGGGAATGCTACTTGTTAGGTAAGGTGGAAGTTCTAGTACTCAACATTTCAAGGGATATTTATTTTATGTTTCGTCATAGTACGTTAATTTACACGTCTATCGCAAATTTATTCATCCCTTATGAGAGGTATGACTTTTACCTTTATTAAATGGTATTTTTTATCATATGATGATCATATAAAAAATTCTCGTAATGTAATGAAATGTAAGTCAATAGGATTGTCCCAGTAATGTCACGTGCTTTTGCAGGCAGTCAGGTTGTATATTTTATTATTTTGCGTGTGAAATTCGATAGCTACAAACATTTCTCATGTATTCATTCTATTTGCTATGAAAGTAACGGTAATCTTATCTTAGTTATCGCAGTTGAAAGTATGGTGACTTCCATCTTACTGTTGTCATGACTAAATGACACATTATTTGACTTAATTAAATTAATACTTCAAGATGATGTAGATGAATTCAGGTTTTGGTCTGACAATTGTGATGGACAAAATAGGAACTGGAATCTACTATATATAAATGATAAAACAGTAATAATGTTGATAATACCGCTGTAACAAAGACAAAAAACACCATTCCCTAAATGCGGGCTGTGTTTTTAATTACCTTTTAAATAAACGTAATTTTAGTGTAAATTTGCTTTATTTATTGTCTTTCAAAAGTAATTTGTTTAAATATCCTAAATACCTTTTTCTGAACTTACTATATTGGACATAACATACAAAATAACCTTAACAGTATACTGGTACATAACGGATTCATTCAGGCGTATACTGGTACAAGTGACAAATCAGATGAAACTAACCGATCAGATCCATCCAAACACGAGCTTTTAGTTTGTTTATATATCTAATAAATGGTACATGTCGCATAATAGGCATAGTAATAATATAATTATCCATATTCATCTAATCATAGTTTACGACGTATACTGGATCAAGTGGTAGTTGTCTCAGTATACCCGAAAACTAGAACTCGTAAATTTCACGTATACTGGTATAACTACCTTTTTTTCTAAAAGTACAATTAATTTTGAAATAGTAAATATGTAGATTTAAGGAAAATATATTCATTAAAATTATTTGAAAATTTCATTACATTATTTCAACGTATGAGTTAGTTATGGCACTTTATACCTTTGAACAGCCCTCCTGTAAAATCGTGATTTTGCACTTGTATCAGTATACGTAGGAGGTGTCGAAATACTCACAGCAGAGCCGGAGTCGAGAAGACCGTAAACTTTAAAATTATCTATTTGGACACAAGCATAAGGCCTTGCGTCACACACAGGTTTGTTCAGCAGGATTGTACTAATTTTGTATGAATTGAAAAAGAATTCGAGGGTATGGAGCCACTTTTGCCAATCCTCATTATCAAACTTAGATGATGATTGTTGATTACTGTTACAATCCTGCTGGTAAATTAGGTTTTTGGCATGACCGGTTTATTTTTACCACACTTGGGACAATCTGGGGCCTTGACACCATCTTCGCCACACTTAAAACAAAAGACCTTATCCTTGTTTGCTCTACACTGACGAAGGTTATGAGTGCTATTACGACATCTTGGACAATAAACTGTTTTCTGTTCTAAGCGCTGCATTGCATGAACATAATTGTTACCCCCAGAGCCAGCATTACCATCCGAACTGAAATTCTTTTTATTCCTATTATAGAAACTGTTATCGTTATTGTTACTGTAACCTCTATTCCTGAAATTGTGATTACCATTACCGCTATATTTATTGGTTGACTGACCAGCATACGCAAACTCAGGTGCTAATGTGCCTGTGCAAACCTTGGGAGGTTCATGGAAACCTACCATACGAGCTTGGATACTCTCATAATTACGACAGAGTGTACGCAATGTGTCAACATCAGTATTTTTTGGCGCAGATGCCAATGTGCTCGCGTAACAAGGACGGATGTTGTGCAAAAGTGTCTCTAACTTATCCTCTTCAGGCATGCGCTTAGACAACCGCGAAAATAACCCCGCCATAATGGACAGATAAACGGTAATATTTTCCGACTCACCCTGAGTTCTCGCCCTAATCTCGTTTATAAGCCTATAATCGTAATCTTCCTGAGAAAAATCAGTCTCAAGGCGGGAAACTAAATCCTCCCAACTAGACACCTGGTCCTGAATGGCACGGTACCAATGTAAAGCGACACCAGTAAAAATTTCCGTAGAGTACGACAGCAGTTTTGCCCCACTTATATTCCTAGCCTTAGCAAAATCGGTGATACGTTGAATAAAAGAGCGCACGCACGACTTTCCATCAAACTTATGCTTCGTAAGCTCACCAGCCACGCTGCGTTCACAAGTAACGTTAACACTAAGAGGTGAGATTACCGATTGTGGTTCGCTAGATGAAAAGGCAAGGAAGTCAGTGCCGGAATCCTTAATTACGCTATAACGGTCCGAAAGAGCCTTAAATTCGGATACGCATGAATCGTAAGCCTGCTGAATTGAACTGTCGCAAGTGATCCGATTAAGTCGGTGATAAAGATGACATATTAGATTTTGTGCACGCAGCAACGCATTTTTGTCGTTGGGTGATTCTATAAGCGCCCTGAGCTTAGTTAAAGCATCGCTGACTCCCTTCAAATCATCACTAACAGTGAGCGCGCTCTCAAGGATGTCTTCAGAAGGAAATAAAGGACCTAGCTTAACTATTTGCTCGCGCAGTTTTTGAACAGTGGCGGCAGGAGTGGCACCTCGAATCGTAACCTCGTACTCTAATTCCGCCTTTTGCAACGACAAAAACTTTACCCGGTAAGCCATTTTAAATTTAAAAAAGAAATGAAATGCGCTAAAACTGAATCACGAAATTCACAAACTAAGCAACCGTGAAGGGGTAAGTGTCGAGCGATACAAACTTAAAACTACTCCGTTCTGTCACAAAAATCATACAAACGGGTAACGTTATGGTTGTTAATCAGAATGAAAATTAATGATTGGCTTACTCGTAGTAAAGAAGCAAATTAAAAGCAACGCCACCAAAAGAAAAGAAAGAAGCAGCGCAACAGAATAAAAATAAAATGCAACTAGTGTGTACTTACAGTAAAAAACAAACACCAATAAAAAAAATTAAAAAAAAAAAAAAAAAAACTAATTAAAATAATAATAATAATTGTGACTAGAAAAATTAATTGTGACTAAAATATTGCGTGTGACTCGACTGAACTAGAGTTCTACAGCTAAAATTCATTAAAATAACAATAATTAAAACATAAAAAAAAAAAAAAAAAAAATAATAATAATAATATCGCCTGCGTGACTCAACTGGACTAGAGTTCTACAGCAAATATAGTTAAAATTCCAATTATAACATTAAAATAAATATATCACAGACAAAATAATCACTTTCTACACCACTTGTGTTGGTCGATAGTACATTCGGCACAAATCACATAGAGTATCGAACGACACAGAGTGATGCAACAAAACACGTAATGCGAACCGAGTTACTAAAAACGAATTAAAATAAAATTGAGTACACACTAGTTGCTGCAACCAAAAAACATAAAAAAAAACAAACGTTTCACAAACATAAAAAAACAACACAAACACCAACTACTTCTACGCAGCGAAACCAGACTTTGACCACGTTAAAGGGCGCCAATGAAGCATTTAAAGGTTGGGCGTGGAAAAGAAACACCCAAATGCCTTCAAAAATTTATTATAAAAAAAAACGAGCAAGGGGTCGTGGTCGAAAGTAAAAAAATAGGCCTGTCTGGTTCGCTGACGCAGGTGGGTACTCCCCTGACGAGTGCGCGGTGGTGGTGCAGGTCCTGAGTGGAGTGGCCGGGAGCGACCCGGGGGACCGTCGGGGACAGCTGGTGCTTGAGCTTGCAGTGGAGGGACTCTCTGGTGCCGCGGCTACTCTGTGGCCGGCCGGCCGGTATCACAGGCTGGGCCACATCCACCGGGAATAAGCCGTAAACTTGCACCCTGGAATGCACATCATCCATTCTTTAGGACCACGTAATGTAGGACCGCTCCTTATGAACCCCAACTATGTCGCTAGGCAATAAACAAGGGAGCAACGGAAAGTAGCTGGTGGGTGTTCATAATCAGAACGGAGTTACAGTTGGTGCGATGATAGAAAAGTGCAAAAAGACAGAGCGTCAAAATTAGAAAATTAAATAGGATATAAAGTTACATTAATTTACTTGCAAAATAGCATCAAGCTAAGCACTATAATACGGGAGTGAACAAAATATGGTTACAAATCTGTTTGGGCCAAATGTATGGGCAGCCATTTTATAACGGTACCTTAACCGATACGGCGCAGCGTTCTTCGTGCGATAACTCGGTGAATACTTTTAAATACGTGATGCTAAGCGTGAAGGAAGGCAAAATTAACACAAAGAAAAACATTATGACAAAATAGAACTAGCAATTCTTAAATCTAAGTAACGATCGACACTTACCCTTTATTAGGGGAGCAAGACGGTACGTAAGCACGTTCGATGCGCACTTGTTAGGTACTTTACCACATAAACCTTTCTAAATTTAAAATATGATTATTATTTTAAAAACTTAAATTTCGCCATCGCGTGAGACGACACGGCCCAGGGCCTGTGAACGCAGCCGGCAGGTGAAATACGTGCGACCGACGAGACGGTCTGAACGAGAGTGAGGCGCGGTGGGGCGCGCCCGCGCATATGAATATTCTAAGCGAAGCAAAACTGCTGACGCGGTTGCTGCGCCGCAAGTACAGTTGCGCGCAGTAAAGTGTATACAATAATCGTTTTAATGTTGTTACTTGCATAGTAAATTATTAAAATCTAATTATTTTATTTATAATAATACTAACATTAACCTTACTATTAAGTTAATATTTTATTTGATACTTTAATTTATTTTTCTTTTACTTTTACAACAACAGTAACGTATGCATCGTTACAAGGATAACGCGGGTCTCTATCCATACCTCAAAAGCAAAAACAGAACCCCCTTATAGGATCACGTGTAGCTGTCTGTCAGCCCGTCTGTTACAACCGATTTGCTGCAAAAATACTGGACCGATTAAATTGCAATTTGGCGCAAATGCTTTCAAGAATTTACATGATCACAAATAAAATTTCAAAATCGGTGGCATTTTCGTTATTAACGTCCCAACAAACCATAAAAATTACACCCATACTCATATTTAGTCATTTCAACCCCATCGCACCCCAACAGGCGAGACGGTATTTCACGACGACCACGTTTGTTTTTTTTAAATCGTTGTTGTTTTGGTAATCAGCGACCCGATAAACCATAGAAACATTACCCTTGTTGATTTTCAGACTTTGTCACCATATTCTCCTCCTTTAGGGGTTGAATTCTCAAAAAACATGATCATTTATCGTTAGAAATACTCCTTGGAAGTTTTCAATAAAATAGTCTAACTAATATTTTTTCCCTATACAAACTACAAACTTACGACTCCCATTTTACCCCTTCGGGGGAGGGGGTGACTTTTGACAAATGCTTCTTTTATTGCACCCCTAGACTTTATAAGGACACGTAGGTTCCAAATATGGACTCTCTAGAACCAGCGGTTTAGTATTTAGACATTTCAACCCCATTTCGCCCCAACAGGGAAGATGTTATATATTGTAGGTATGTCATATTTATGTACGTTTATGTTATATATATATATTTGCATACGAGGTATATTACTTATGTGTTATTTAATTGTTTCATGTAACAGATTACATAAAAGACCCTGCACCAAACAAATGTTTCTGTTTAGTCCTATGGTTGACTGGTAGAGAATGCCTTATGGCATTAAGTCCGCCATTTGTACTTTTACTTGTGTATTGTGTGCAATAAAGTTTAAATAAATAAATAAATAAATGTTAATTCACGTCCGCCACGTTGGATTTAAAAATCGTTGCGGTTTTAGTAATCAGCGACCCGATAAACCATAAAAGCATTACCAATGGATTTTCAGACTTTGTCACCACATTTCTCCCTTATAGGGGTTGAATTTTCAAAAAACCTGAAACATGTGTTGACTCATTTATTGTTAGAAATACTCCTGTAAAGTTTCGAATAAAATAGTCTAACTAATCTTGTTTCCCCATACAAACTTAGAAACCCCTATTTCACCCCTTTAGGGGGTAAATTTTGAAAAATCCTTTCTTAGTGCACCCCTACACCTTATAAGGAACCTACGTGCCAAATTTGAACTCTCTAGAACCAGCGGTTTAGTATTTAGACATTTCAACCCCATTTCACCCCAACAGGGGAGATGGTAACTCACGTCCGCCACGTTGGATTTTAAAATCGTTGCGGTTTTCGTAATCAGCGACCCGATAAACCATAAAAAAAATACCCATGCTGATTTTCAGACTTTGTCACCACATTTCTCCCTTTTAGGGGTTGAATTTTCAAAAAACGTGAAACACGTGTTTACTCATTTATTGTTAGAAATACTCCTGTGAAGTTTCCAATAAAATAGTCTAACTAATCTTGTTTCCCCATACAAACTTTGGAACCCCATTTCACCACTTTAGGGGGTGAGTTTTGAAAAATCCTTTCTTAGCGGATGCTTACGTTATAACATCTACCTGCATGCCAAATTTCAGCCCGATTCGTCCAGTGGTTTGGGCTGTGTGTTGATAGATCACTATGTCAGTCAGTCAGTCACCTTTGAGTTGTATATATATAGATATATGTAAGATTTTTATTGTCAGGGCATTAGAGTGCCTGTTCAGAGTTATTTTTGGCCTACTGGTCTGCTTCGATATATCGGATAGCGAATGTACAGTCGAGTTCATTTACATCTACACACCTACGAGAACAAACATATCTGAACACGACCCTATTGTCCGGAGCATAAAATCGTGTTCAGATATTTTTGTTCTCGTTGGTGTGTAGATGTAAGTACCAATGAGTAATACAATATATATAAGTAATATAATGTACCTATAAGTCTTTTTAGAGTAAAATAAGTATTCGTAAGTAAAATAAGTCGTAATATCTTTTGCTTCACAGTTATCTGATAAAGTGACCGTTACCATAATGCCATTACCGTTTTCTTTGAGATTAATACACTTAAGTCTATGTTGATAGGTGTATAATTAATTCTAAATGGCGCGTATCATTTCCCTATACTTATTACAAATTACAGGGGCGAGCAAGAACAAGCTACTTTATTTTACCATTATGTTCTGTATCGTCATTTAAATGATGGATTCTGAATATAGCTAGAATAGCAAAAAATGGTATAAAATAGGTCCGATATAATGCCATTATTAAACTAAGTTATTTCTAACTTGAAGATATCACAAACCTCCATCGAATTAGTAAAATATATTTAAATTGCAGCATCCAACAAGATAATAAAAGTCACAACCTATATAACACCATAACACCTAAGCTAACAAATTAATAAAGGGTATAAAAACCCATCTGTATCTCATTCATACATTTCTTCACTTATCAGACCTAACCGTGAGGAAAAACGTAATTTAGCACCAAGAGCAAATATTTCTTGTTGTTTTCTCAGACGGCTCATATTTTATCTTAGCGCTAACGACTAATTTATCGTAAGGGGCCAGGAATGGAAGTAAATTAATAAGGTTCAGTGCTTATGTGGCATCAACATTATTTCCATTAAATACTTATTAATTAATAATATACTTGTGAACATGTTATATGTTGAATTGGAAAAATGTTATATTGACAATATAAATCTCATATTTAACTGGCAATGCAATAATAATGTGCTAATAATGCTAGTGTGGGATGCAACCTATGTAGACACACTGGCCCCGTCACATCACCGATCCTCAATTAGAACCACACGTGCCAGCTTGCGATGTCATCGCCTCACCGTGGAGAATATTCCCACACGTACCAAGAAGTTTGGCAATTCCTTCATCTGCCGAACTATTAAAGTAGGTATGGAACTCCTTGCCGGCTCATGTGTTTCCTCCTTCTTATAACTTGGGACCCTTCAAACGAAGCGTGAAGAAGCATCTCTCAGGCCAGCATGGCAGTGTCAACTGACTTGGCACCGTTGGTTTCTCGTCAGTTGCCATTGCGACTTGGGCTCCCCTTTTTGCTTACCATCAGGCGAAGTGGAGCCACTATGTTGTGCCGTTATAAAAAAAAAAAAAATTACGGCTGGAGCAGCGGCAGAGGCGGCCGAAGGCATACAACGGAATGAGTATAGCGTGGTATTGGCGCTGAGTACAATTTTATACCTTTTGGCGTCGAGACCCTGGGTCCGTGGGGCCCCAGCGCATTAAGCCTCTTCAAAGATATCTCGAAGAGGCTTATTGATGTTATTGGTGACCGGAGAGCTGGCGGTTTCCTCGCTCAAACAATCAGTTTGGCGATTCAGCGAGGAAATGCCGCCAGCATCTTGGGCACTATGGCGCAGGCGCCATTTTTAGATTTAGTTTAACTTTATTATGTTCGAGTTTAGTTACATTTTTAGGTTCAGTTTTATTGAAAATTGAATTCATGTTTAGTATTGAAAATCTAGAATAAATTATATATGTTATTTTAACAATAGTTATAACTTATAAGTGATAAAACCCATAGTAAATAATATAATATTATGTCCTTACTAATACCTGACGGATGATTATAAAAAATATAGTAGGTAAATAACTATCTAAATAATGATGTATACAAATAAACCTCTTCCACCAGGTAGATCCTTTTTCAATTTGTCTTTAAGCTTTGATCTTTGTATTAATGGTTTAAATAAACATAACTTATTAAAATTATAAAATTGAAGTTTATTTCCAGTTATTTCTTAATTTAAACTTTATTGCACGTTTCGAAAACAGTACAAATGTCGGACTTAATGTCATAAGACTGGCTACCAGTCAACCATAAAGCCAAACAGAGATATAGTTGGTACGGGATTGGTGTACAACAACACGTGTATCCACACGATGCAAATAAGACGATGCAATAAATAACACATACATAGAAATAAATATATATTAGGTACCTGCTATTAAGTTACTACTAAGACAAATTTATCTTGAAGGTTCTCCAGATGCTTTCTTAGCGTGCGCATCTCATCAGCCTATCGTCTCAACAGTTCTTATGATGTTTCTTCATTTCTTGTTGGTTTGTTAGTAGTTGAAACTTTTTACAAAATCACCCAAAACAATACCGCTTCTTCTCCAAGCATCCCAGAATTTCGACAATAGGTATAAACACTAGAAAACCTAACGTAACAAGATCTAAAAAGGCAAAGGCACACCCGCGTCTCAACATCGTTATAAAAACTTTTTGCGCTCTCACGAATCTTCCTAAACGCTAGCGTTTACGTCTCACGTTTCCTACGTCACCTACTTTTCTCTAAGAAATCACCAGTGTCGACTTTTCGGTCCTTTTCTAACCCACACTCAAAAGCGGGACAAAATGTCGAACACTCAAAGATACCCCGAAATTTTCGTTGTTATCATGCATAATAAGAGGTTTCTCGGAACATAACGTATTTTAGGTAAAACAAAACACCACCGGCTGTTTGTTCCACTCCGCATGTTGTTATAATGTTATAATACAACCACTCCGAAGCTTAAATTTAATTATGCCACGTTTAATCCATCTATACTCCTATACATCTATACTCTAATTCTAGACGAGATTGTTTTGAAATGGCAGAAATTTCAATCAAAGTACAAAGGCCTCTCCCAAAGTTCACCACAATGATCGGTCTTGCGCCGCCCTCATCTTTTTTTTCCCGCGATCTTAACCAGCACGTCGGTCCACCTTGTTGGGGCCTTCCCACGCTCTTCCGGTCTGCGGTCGCCAAACCATATCGCTCAAGAACTTTTCTGCCCCAACAGCCATCGGTTCTACGAGCAATGTGGGGCACCAACATACGAATTCGAACATACGAAAGAAAATTTGGCGAAGCTAAAACAGGAACGGTTTGCTCGCTCGGTCAATAAAGATGTAAAAAATATTTTTCTCAAACATGCAATGAAATATTGTCTTTGCGTTCCTTATAATAGGCTCGGAAGTATCGGTTTTTGGGCGCAACAACTCGAGAGGACTGTAAAGGGATTTCATACTGCTTTTCAGGCCTAGGCCTGCAAAGTAACTTTTTTTTGGTTTCAACAACAAGGTCATTCACACAGCTGGCTGGTTTGACAAAAAGCAGGTTTTGTTTTTAAAGGTTGGTTGTTAGACACTTGTGGAAAAAAAAAATCAAGATGGCGACTTTTTTTTTTCAAAATTTCAAATTGGTGCTAGGCGGCTAAAACTCGGTATCGGGGGGCTCTCGGGGCTCAAAAATATGAATCTGAAATCTAGTCCGAAAATTCAGTCAAATTCGGAAAATATCGAAAAAAAAAACGATTTGTATGGAGAAAATTTCAAATTGGTCCTAGGAGGCTGAAATTCGGTATCCGGGGGTTTTTGGGGCTCCTGAGTCAGAATCTGAAATCGGATTTTTAAAATTCGGTCAAATTCGGAAAATGTCGATAAAAAACTATTTGTATGGAGAAAATTTCAAATTGGTCCTAGGAGGCTGAAATTCGGTATCCGGGGGTTTTTGGGGCTCCTGAGTCAGAATCTGAAATCGGATTTTTAAAATTCGGTCATATTCGGAAAATGTCGATAAAAAACGATTTGTATGGAGAAGATTTCAAATTGGTCCTAGGAGGCTGAAATTCGGTATCCGGGGGTTTTTGGGGCTCCTGAGTCAGAATCTGAAATTGGATTTTTAAAATTCGGTCAAATTCGGAAAATATCGGACAAACAATATTAAGTGTTATTCTTTGAAGTATATTTTTTTATTTCATTGTATGTTTGAGAAAAGCACTATACATGCCTCGTCGTGAAAACGGATTCCCAGCCTCGTATCACTATCCGGCCTCGCTCGCACGCTCGCTCGGCCGTATATACCTACTTGGCCGGAAATCCTCATTTTCCCGGCCTCTGATGTAATGTACTATTACTAGACGTTAAATTGTAACCCGATTTTACAAGCTTTTATTTAGCTTGCATGGTATGTTTAAAGTATGTTTGTTCGGGTGAAATCTTGCAACTCAATTTTGAAGCAGATATCGTCAACCGATTGAGCTGAAATTTTGCATACTTACTTAACTTTGATGACAATACAATAATATGGTACCATGGGGCTGATCTGATGATGGAGCCGGAAGGTGGCCATAGGAACTCTATAATAGAATAAGCAATCCTACCGAGCTTGGGCTCTTTAGAATCGTCTCAGTGAGCATTTGATGGGTATCCAAAGAAAAGTACAGTCGGCTATAAAAGCTTGCCACTAAAATGTCATTTTTGACAGAAACTTATTTAATAAGTAAATTAATGTAATATCAAAGTAAGCGCTGTTTCATTGCGAAAACGATGTTATAGGGTTGTCTGTAAAAAACCTGGCATTCATGACGGTTGTCGAACTTTAAAAGTAAAATTTTGATGCAAATGAGAAATTGAAATAAAGAGGTCCAGCATCCCGTGCGATAGAAGAGGACGCAGCAGCAGTGCACTGTTTTAAAAAATCAAAATTGTATTGTATGGAGAGGGGTTATTATTTCAGAAAAAATTGCGCAATGAAAGGACAAAGAAAAAAAATACTAATAGATGGCGTTGTAAGGCTGGCGCCATAATTTCTTGTTGTTTTTACACATATCGCAGTTTATATGATATTTACTTATTTGATGGTTGACCTGACCATATTGTATAAATTCTTCAACCATCCGAACGCTCTGCTATACATAAGGGTGTAGACTGATGTTGAATTCTACGGCATAATGTAGTTATTTTATGAATAAAATTAGCTTAATATGTCATGAAACCAAGTTTTTTTTGTGACTTCAAAGACTTTTTATATTTCTTTTTTTTTATCCAAAGGTTTTTTCAAAGAGTTTCATCATAATTGAACAAAACAATAATTGTATGACAACCATGAACTTGAACGTCCTTTCCGCGGGCAAATTACTTATTGTCTCCATACAAATATAAGTACCTAACCCACAAATGACGTCACATGTAGGTGGCCATTTGTATTGAGCGTTTTTAGCGCTCCGTAGGAATGTGGAAATTTGACGGTTATTTCTGACTTTTAGAGCAGTCTAAGTGTAGTTAGTCCCACATAGACGATTGGTCCTAATAAAAAAAATAATCAATTGACATCCTCAAAAAAAATGTCTACACGCATATATTGTGTCACTTAATAAGTTAGCACTAGCTCAGGCCTCGCTCTTTTTGCTCTGTTCCCGCACACTATGTCATTAAACGTTTCTTTGTCTCGACTATTACTTTTGAATTAATAAGTCAATAGTGTAAATGTAAGTTCTTTTATAAGCGGATCACTATAAGGCCTGCTGGGGAGAAAAAATGAATAGACGCGATATAATGCGTTTAAATTGTGAGACTGTGTTTAAAAAAGAAAAAGAAGATCAGCAATCCTTCCTATTGTCTTTATTCATCCTTTTTGAAATTAAATCCCTCTATCCTTGCTCGACATTAAAAAAACTTCTTAGCTGTTGCAACCTTGCAACTTATGCTGGTTGAACTTGCATTTTATGAACTGTTTTCACCATATTGAACTAGTCCGGTTCTATCATAAACTCCCGTTTAACTTCTCTTTGTTAGTTAGTTTATTAGACTACTACTAATAGTCAAGAGTACTTAGTATTCAACTGATTAAGTAATGTAATAAAACTTGTTACTTGCACAATCAGTGGCCAAGGAGCATTTCAGTGAGTTAGGTAGAATATTAATATACTTTTCACCTGACTCGCTCGGAAAACCTCCGCTCATAGCACGAAATCTTCGAGTAAAACTCTATTTTATCCGCTAGCGTGCAAAATTCATTTGAATTTTGAACACGATGATTGTGATAATCTGCAAATGCATGTAACTTTATTTTAATTTTTAATGTGTGTTTTTCTCTTGTTGATTTGGTTTTGATTTTAGTGTGTCATGTCTTAAATTAGATATGTTAAGTATAGGGCAAAATTAAATATGATATTTTTTATATTTTATTTGGTTTTTCTTGCATCTCGCATTATCCTCGCTGTAGTAAGGTGAAAAGTTGTGTGTTCCGCACGGTGTAACGTTGCACTTACATATTTACCTTAATATAAGGATACATTAAAAATTGTTACTAAAAGTATTAATATAAAAAAAAAACATAAAAAAAATAAAATAAAAATATTAACCTATTAATTAAAATAAACATTATTAAATTAAAACTAACATATATGTCGAATTGTGAGGGCGGCGCCACCAGTCGGCAACGATTTAATATTTTGATTATTCTTTTTTTACTGCGGGTATCACCGACATTGAAATTCTCTTTCTTACTTGTTAAAGCTGCCAACAGATGTCGACACCATATGACATTTAATAAAATTGATTTGATTTTTATTCCTGGTAACATTTAATTGATTATGTTGGCCAACCTGTATGATTTCCGTTCGTTCTATTTTTATGATTGGTTGTAATCTAATTTGTTAGGTTGGTAGACTGGAAACGCAAGCGATTGGCTGACAGCTTTTCCCCCTCGCTTGGACATGGCCCTTGGCGGGAATTGTACTCCACGTGGTCGAGTTGGATTTAGTTTTGGACACACTTTACTTTGGTTCGTGATCGAGTAAACATCTCCGCCAAGAGACTTGTCTGTTTCCGTGCTGCCATAAGTAATTTTTAGCTTACAATTATTAAGTAGGCCGTTACGCTAATTAAGTTTAAACTTTATTGTGCTTATCGTGAATTACAATAATGTACAGTGATGGTTGTAAATAAAAGACAGTGATTGTGCGAATAGTGTTTCTTTCCTCTCGTAGTCAAATAACCTATCGCTATGTCCGATGTCCCTGAAAACGCCCAGTTTCCCGCCCCGGCTGTCCATGATGCGACAATAAATAACGACTTTCTGCGCGCGATGTTACTCTGTGCTCCTAGTAGCTAGCGTCAGCAGTTTTGCCCCGGTTTGTTTCCACGACGTTTGCGCAGCGCGCTTCACTCTGCATTCGGCTGTCTTTAGCGACAGATCTTTTTATAATTATTATAGCCGCGTTCACTAGCCTCCGCCAAGCCAAGTGTCGTCTCACGCTCGAGCTCAATAATTGAATATTATCATATTTTATTGGCGTTCTTTTTAAATAAATACCGAGTAGGAGGTAAATAATACCGAAAGGGTAAGTGTTTGAACGTTATTAATTTAAGCAGTGCTAGCTTATAGTGGTTAACATTGTTATCATAAACTTCTGGGCATGTTAAGCTATTTAACGTGCTATAATTAGGCTTTGTCTTGCACTTGCCGCCCGTGGGTAATGTATGTGACCGCTACGCGTAGGTATGTGGAAGAGTACCGTTACAATATGGCGTCCCATACATTACTTACGATGGTATTTTAAAAACTCATCTTCATCTTTCTAGCTTAACAGGCTATTAAATGATTTATTTGGACAGTTTGCAAAAGTAATACAACTAAATTAGGGATATAATGTTGGCAACACCGTGCTCAAGCCAACGTTGTGGCGGGAAAACTCCTGTCTCCGCATCCGGCCGACAGGGGGCGCCACCTCGGAGAACAAAACCGACGCACCAGGCTGAGCGCGGACTTTTTTGGACTAGCACTCGTCACGGGAACATCTCTCTTAATTGATTGCTTTACAAATTATTATAGTTTAATAAAAGTTAATTATTTACCGTGGATTCCCAGTTTTATTTACACTTGTTTACATCAGAAGTGTTTTTAATTTATTTTATCTTTTCTCTTGTCCACGCGCCATGGGAAAACACTCAAAAAAACGTAAAAATAAACGTGCTCGATCACCCAGTAGTTCTAGTACAAGTTCTGACAGTGAGAGTGCTAGGACACCGTCACCTCCACCTCGTAAAAGTCGCAGCAGGAAGCGAAAGCGATTGCCCAGCAGCCCTACGAGTACAACCCCGCCTCCGAGGCACAAGGAGACTATGTCAGGCCTGTCAAATAAGAATTCACAGAAAAATGGAGCTGAAACTGTAAGTCAAACCAATTCACTTACATTGAACAACCTTATCCCCGAGTTCGACCCTCTTAAAGATGACATTAATGCATGGCTTCGCATCATTCAATCATATGCTAGTACGTTATCTTGGTCTGATGAGACTACCCGTTATCAAGCGTTAAATAAACTTAAAGGCTCCGCTAAAGTGTGGTATGATTCGTTGTTACGTACTGATCACCTCTGGCCGTCATGGAAGTGGTCAGATTGGCATACTAAGTTATCAGTTAGTTTTCAAATTCAAAGGAATATGTTTGAACTGTTGAGAGAAATTATAGACCGAAAACCAGTCGTTATACGAGTTTTACTTTAACCAAAAGTGTAAAACGATCGATTGCGTTTACAGTTCTCAGATCAGGATATTATTTCAATAGTGCTCGGTAACATTGGCGATGGAAATATAGAATCGAATACTTTTTCCTCATGTGACCAGTTAGCCAGTTTTTTGCATAGTCGCACATACAAGAAAAAGAAGCAATCAATTGTGCAACTACCCAAAGCAAATCAAGCTCAGTCCGTGGCCCCTAATATCACTAGCAATGTAGCTTCACCCGCGACGTCAAACCGAGTCGTTCAGTCAAGTTCCACAGGAGAACTAAATACACAATCAGTAGCACGAAAAGCAATTAAATGTTTTCTATGTGGTGGAAATCACAAAAGAATGCAGTGTGACATAAAATGTGATTTCTGCGGCATACGAGGTCATACTGAATCAACATGTCATAAAAAAAAGTACATAAAATCGGAACAAAAATCAGAGAAACCAGAGACAAAATTTGTCTCGTGCTCGAACTCTCGAAACAAGTTTGTGAAAAAAGTCGTTATAAATGACACGTTGAATCACGACGCATTTATTGACACGGGTAGTAGTTGCTCCATAATATCAGAGTTGCTGGTAGAAAAACATCGTTTACAATCCGCCGAACTACCCTCCCCGATAACATTGCAAGGTTTTTCCAAAGATTCGTCGAAACTTGTTACCAGATTTTTGAGGGTAGCTTTAAAACTTGATTCGGTGCTTGTGAAAGATGTTGATTTCTACGTCATAGATGATTTGACAGGTTGTGATATCCTTATCGGACGGAATGTGACGGAACGTCCCGACTTGATATATTCTAGAATAGGCGAAGTTCTAAGGTTTGATTATGCTGATAAATTTAATGAATTTTGCAATTCTATTGGAGAGGTGGAATTTGATGCTGATTCGCATCATACCGAGTTATTGAGTTTGTTTACGCAGTATAGTGATTGTATAGCGAATAGTGTAAAGGAATTGGGTAAAATAAATAACCACGAGATGGTGATAAATGTAACTGATCCGCGTCCAGTTCAAAGTAGGCCGTTTAGGTCTTCCCCCACTGACAGACAAACCATTCGCGACATGGTAGACGAACTAGTAGCTAATAATATAGTGCGGAGTAGTGATTCTTCTTATGCTAGTCCCGCCCTTTTAGTTAATAAGAAAAATGGCGAAAAGAGGCTTTGTATAGATTATCGCGCTCTGAACAAAGTAACCGTAAAGAACAAGTACCCAATGCCGCGCATTGAAGACTTGGTAGATAGACTTCAAGGTAGCGAGTGTTTTACTAGCCTCGATTTAAAAAGCGGTTATTATCAAATTTTAATGAGTCCTGATTCCGTCCCTAAAACCGCTTTCATTACTGAAGACGGTCACTGGGAATTTTTGCGGCTCCCATTTGGCTTGGTCAATGGGCCAAGTTGTTTTCAGGAAATGATGAATAAAGTGCTAGGAAATTTGAGGTTTGGAAAAGTGATCGTTTATTTAGATGATGTTTACTTAGTGACGAAAACCGTTGAAGAGAACCTAGAATTATTAGAGCGGGTACTGGAAATTTTTCGACAGAACGGGTTGACACTTAACTTAAAAAAATGTCACTTTTTCAAAACTGAAATTGAATTCCTCGGGTATAGAATCAAACCAAACGTGATTATTCCAAATGACGCTAAATTAGAGGCTGTTAAATGTTTCCCAACACCCAAGTCTGTACATCAACTTCGGCAGTTTTTGGGATTAATAAGTTATTTCCGTAAGTTTATTAAGAACTGTGCCATGATTTCATCACCTCTTACGAAGTTGCTAAAAAAAGACTGTACCTGGGTGTGGGAAAGTGTACATGAGCAGGCATTTTTGACATTGATATCTAGTAGTGTTTTATCTATCTTTGATCCGTCGAAAGAAAAGGTTTTGTATACCGATGCCAGTAGGGAGGGGGTAGCTGGTATTCTGATGCAAGTAACAGACGAGGGTGAAAAACCTATCCATTACTATAGTAGACAGACTACAGATGACGAAAAACGGTATCATTCCTTTGAACTGGAATTGCTTGCGATAATTTCATCACTACAAAAGTTTAGGCTTTATTTACTGGACTCTCCGTTTAAGATAATAACTGATTGCAATGCTGTACGATATGCGCTTACGAAAAAGGACATTATTCCCCGAATCGCACGATGGGCACTGTTAACACAAGAATTTGCCTTTGAAATAGTTCATAGAGAGGGTTCACGTATGCAGCATGTTGACGCGTTAAGCCGAAACCCAGTGCCATCCGGGGAAAAACCAGAGTCCGAGGTAGTTCTATCTATAACTGAGGCAGACTGGTTAATGTCAGTGCAGTTTGCAGGACCCAGAGATAGTTAAGATTAAGAAAATACTAGAGTCAGGACAGGCCGATGAAAATAAAGATATTTTCAATACATACGAACTGTTAGGTAATAAAGTTTACCGAAGAACAACACGAGGTCGTCGGTAGCTGGTGCCGAAAAATTGCATTTGGCAAATCATAAAAAGTAACCACGACGACCTGGGTCATTTTTCGGTAGACAAGACTGTGGAGCGTATAGAACACATGTATTGGTTTCCGAGAGTACGACATACGGTAAAAAAATATATAAAAAACTGTATACATTGCATTTACTATAAAATTGGGCAAGTGCGAGTCCGACTCGCGCATGAAGGGTTCCGTACCTATATATATGTATATATAGGAATAACAAGTTTTTTGTATGGGAGCCCCCCTTAAATATTTATTTTATTTCATTTTTAGTATTTGTTGTTATAGCGGCAATAGAAATACATCATCTGTGAAAATTTCAAGTGTCTAGCTATCACCGTTCTTGAGATACAGCCTGGTGACAGACGGACGGACGGACGGACAGCGAAGTCTCAGTAATAGGGTCCCGTTTTTACCCTTTGGGTACGGAACCCTAAAAAACAAAGGTGGCCCCAAGGAAGGCGAATTATATCCTTTGCCGAAGTACGCGCAGCCATTCCATACGCTCCACATGGATCACCTAGGCCCGTTTGTAAAGTCGAAATCCGGAAACAGGTGTTTACTGGTCACGGTTGATTCTTTTACGAAATTTGTTTTTATCTCCGCGGTAAAGACTACTAATTCTGCTGATGTAATAAAAGAATTAGATCAAGTATACAAAACTTTCGGTAACCCCAGACGCATAATATCGGATGCTGGGTCGGCCTTTACATCCAAAGAATTTTCACAATATTGTACTAACAAAAATATTCGCCTACATATTGTTGCTACCGGCATGCCCCGCTCCAATGGTCAAGCTGAGCGGTTTAATAAGACTATTCTCGAGGCCATGAGAACTTTAGGTGCCAATAGTGACGAGGATGACTGGGATCAGTACGTGACGGCGTTACAACAAGGGCTTAATAGCACTATTCATAAAACTACAAAAGCAGTTCCTAGTGAAGTCTTTTTCGGCTATCGCTTGAGAACAGACAAAGATAGTATGATTGAGTCTGAGCTTGATAACGGGGAGTTAACCGACATGACTGATTTACGTAAGAAGGTTGATCAAAATATTAAAGCCAATGCAATTGACCAAAAAAAGAGGTTTGACCATTCACGAACGAAGGCAAAAATATACTCGGTGGGTGACTTGGTCCTCATTAAAATTCAAAGTAAAAATAACGACGGGCAAAGCACGAAGTTAATGCCAATTTTTAAAGGCCCATTTCAAGTTAAAAGCGTGCTAGGCAATGATCGCTATGGGGTGACGGATCTAAGATGCACTGAACGTAGTACTAAGAACTATATTGGCACGGCAGCAGCTGAAAATATGAAGCCGTGGATTAAAATTGATGATTGGTCCTCTGAATAATAAAATTGTAAGTATTCCGTGTTGGCAAAGAAGTAGATCTAATTATACAAATAACAATGCAAAACTTTACTTAATATTTTATTTCTTATATTGTTACATAATTTTCCATTTCAGATAATAATAACTATAACAGAGTTAATCAAAGATGTCACTTTAGTGCTGCGATTATCACTTTATTGTAAATATTTATGTGTTCTGTAGATATTTGCACACAAGCCAACATAATATGTATTTTATGTTTGGGGTGAAGTTGATACTCTTAAGTGTAGCGGTTCGCTCGTTAAGTGTAAGAGACTCCAAATGTAAAAGTAACTTTCAATATCGACTCAATTAGATCAACTCGGTCTCTCAAGTGTAACGATTGTTCTTTGGGTGCGAGGGTCTCATTGGTCGTTTTTGCACTAATTGGTGAGTGTGCATAACACTACATTAACAGGTCATACAAGCAATGAAGAGACTTTACACATTCACGTACTTATACATTCCTTAATATGTTTCAGAATCATATTGGCGGCATGTGAGGTGTCAGGGGCTGACACCATGTAGCATGGCCGTGTTGGCAACACCGTGCTCAAGCCAACGTTGTGGCGGGAAAACTCCTGTCTCCGCATCCGGCCGACAGGGGGCGCCACCTCGGAGAACAAAACCGACGCACCAGGCTGAGCGCGGACTTTTTTGGACTAGCACTCGTCACGGGAACATCTCTCTTAATTGATTGCTTTACAAATTATTATAGTTTAATAAAAGTTAATTATTTACCGTGGATTCCCAGTTTTATTTACACTTGTTTACAATAATAGTTTCGGCTACTTGTGTATGCGCTTTTCCTCTTTATTTTGTAACTCCGTTCTGATTATTGAACACCCACCATCTACTTTCGGTCGCTCCCTTGTCTGCTAGCTGCGACGTACTACATGGGGTTCATAATCGGAGACATAAAATTAATTACGTGGCCCTAAACGTGGATGACGTTATGTTCCAGGGTGCAATTTTACGGCTGCAGCCGGTTCCGGTCCAAGGAACTATTTACCGGCCGATGTCACCACCAACACCACCGTAGCTGCCTAAGGCGCTCCCTCGGGTCGCTCCCGTCACCACCAGGACCTTGCTGCATCACACTCTGCTTCGGCCCGCATCATAGGGGAGTACCTAACTGCGCAGTGGGAACCAGACGGCATTTATTTTTCTAAAAATTAACCGGACCCTTGACCACGCCCGTTTTTAGGGTTCCGTAGTTTTAAATAATAATGAGTAGGGCTTATTCTACCTAATTTCCATAATGACTTATTCATTAATCTCCCTAAATTTCAAATGACCATGGACTCATAATACCTAAAAATCAAACTGCCTCATTCCTAAAATGTACAAATGTCACAATGACTTCGACCTAAAATTTCTTATGTTCTAAATGCCTCAGTCTCGAAATGTACATTTCCTTAAAATGCCGAATTACAGATACGACCAAATTTCAAAATACCTTAAATTGAAAACTCCAGAATAGCAAAATGTCATAGGTTCAAAATGCCTAAATTTTTTTTTTCGATTTAATGAGCAAAGCTTTTATATTACGCTTATAAAACTAGATTTTTAGCAGCTTTTATTTAGTTTTATCTGTCTGATTTGTACAATCAAATATTCGAAGTACACGACCCGAGAACAGTCAATAAAATTAAATACATTAGAAGCATAGGTACAAATGATTTGTACAAAATACACACGAACAATAACACAAAAGTTGGGGTACGTTTTAAGATAGAAAATGGTCATATTTGCTTCTTGGAAACGGTCGCACGGATTTGGACGAAATTTGGTAGGCATATAGACGTAGTTTATCTTCCGAATTGATGTAGATACTTAGGTGTTATTACAGAACGCAGATCTGTCGCCTAGATATAATCTTATTTAATATTGATACTTCATCGTAAGTGGCCAGTAGGTACTAAAGAAGAGAGTAAACAAAATTTTACACGAAGGTTATCTATTTGAAATTTAGGTATTCTGGCACTTGGTTGTTTTGAACATATGGTTTAATGCGATAAAGGTGTTGTGATATTTGTCTATTATGAGACTGAGACATTTTAAAATTCAGTCATATTAGGTTTATGGTACAATGAAAAAAAAAGTTAGGCATTCTGAAATTTAGGTATTTTGACAATAAGTCGTTTTGAGTTCTAGGAGTATTGGTAAAAGGGAAAAATGAAATCAAGACGTAATGAGCCCAACTCTACAATTCCAATGCAATACAACATCAATAGATGACTGAAATTGTATCCACTCTGCAATGCTGATTAAGGTGACACTCCATCTCGTCTTTTACTTACAAAAGGCACTTACCCTTGCAGGTTAT